>JAGSMT010001070.1:0-21976 GCA_029286875.1 Lamproptera curius | reverse complement strand
TAAACTCGATTATAAATCCTAATAGAACAAAATTTGAAGTTATTTTAATCGTAAAACGGCAAGTAACATCAGAGCTTTTTGTCAAATGACAAAATAATGTGATATTGAAATTATGAGCCTTCAGCATTTAAATAAATCATAGCCATCGAACATTTTTAGATTTGTTGTATTTCTAACATGTGAATTTTTGTTTATTTTATCAAGAGGTCCAAACAATCCAAAAGAATAATTTTTCTGATTCATCGTCCGGTATCTAAGATTAAAATTTTGTTTCTAGCCATCGAACGGTAACATTACTGGACATATTAAAGGATAATAGGGCGATAAGAGTGCATACAGTTAAAGTTGAAAATCTTTTTGACGATTCTTTTATGTTACTGCTTTATAGATAAAAATGTTATAATTTAACTTACGTCTCTTATATTCAGTATGATTAACAACGCTTATATTTCTAAGCGCCTTCAAACCAGAAAATAGTACAGTTTTTAATCTTCCGTCTGAACCGGCACTGCATCAGAATGTTTCTTTAAGTTTAAGAATACCCTTTATAATAATTAATAATAAATACCTGAACATATTATAGACGTTGCATTATGTTAACAGCAAAACAATAGCTAAAACTATTTTCTCATTTGAAAGGTGAAATTTAGAATAAATTTGATTTGCATCTCAAAAGAAACTCTCAATATTTTAAGGATGGTTAGTACTAACAGGATAACAGCACTTGATTTATATTACGTCTAAGGTTGTAATTATAATTATTTTATAATAAAGTTTGTGAATCATATCCGTAAATATTCCCCGCAAACAAGATAATTAATAAATTATTCATAAAAATATATTGCCATGTTTGAATTTATCTTTTATTAACGATTTTTTATAAAGTCAAAAATGTTAGATGACATTTTCAAATACTTGTCTTAACTCCTCCGTAGCCTAGTGGTATAGGTGGGTGCTTTAGAAACCGGAGGTCTGGGTTCGAATCCTGCAGAAAACTCAAAAATTTCATTTGTTGTTTCGTAGTTGGTTAGGGTAATTTGGGCAGATCACCCAATTATCTGAAAAGTAAGATAATCCATGCGTCGGATGGTCATGAATTCGGTCCACCCACCAACCCGCACTGGACCAGCGGGTGGGTTACGGTCCAAAAACCCTCTAATGGTGTTAGGGGCCGATGTCCAGCAGTAGACTATCACAGGCTAATGATTATGATGATAATGATGTCTTAGGATCCGATGTTTTTAAACGTTTGATTAAACGAACAAAATACAAAAGTAACTTTAAACAATTTAATCAATAATTGAATTAAGTAACATACATGTGAGGTCACGTAATACAAAAATGGCATGCAGTTCTAATACGTCCCTCGTGTCCAAGCACTCGAGGGCAAGAGAAATCGTGGCATGGGTCGTCTACAACCGCCTTGGTGACAGGGCAGGTGCAGGTGCGGATATCGGGGTTATCCCCATGACCCGAGTTGCAACGCAGGGGCACACAGTCCCCCGGCACCGTCCGTCTTGCGGGCTCTCTGGTGGCTAATTTGTTTACGTTGTCATATAAAATGACAACGCAACAAACAGCATCGTTGTCGCGAGAGGGCCCTGAGGCCATCCGCTTTACACGGACGGCCCGGAGCCTCACCAAGGCCGACATGCGAGGTATCGAAGCGTCGCTTATCGACCTCGGCTTTTCTCGGACAACGAGGTCGCATATTTGGACTTGCTCCGCATAGCGTTGCTGCGCAACGAGGCGCACACACATACGAAGCAATCCACATTCACGGGCTGATGTTGTGCTACACTTATTGGTCCGTCAGTTCTGGGTGTCCAGCCTCATCCCCCGCAATCGCTGATCACCCAACAGCAGTATTTTCCGTGGATACGGGCGCCCGTCAGGAGGGCGTGCATGCAAGGGCGCAAAGCCGTAGGTCCGTATGAGGTCCGTTATCTGCGCGCCAAACGGACAACGAACGCCCTCGACCGTTTCAATTTTAAGTCCTCGCAATCACGTATTCCTGACCTAGCGCCCGGCGCCAACAATGACACGAAGGGATAGATTTTGTTGGACTTGTAGTCGTTTCCGCTGATTGGCCGATGCTAACGCGTACCAAGCCGGGGCCGCGTAGTTCAATCGCGAGCGCACATATGCCTTGTACACAGATAACTTAGTCCGGAGTGGCGGTGTGATGCCAAACAGGCCGGTAAACCGCGAGCGCCGTTTGGCGCTGTTGACCAAATGGTCAACATGGGGACCATGCTTAGCGTACGGTTTATTTTGCATCCGAAATAAGTTATCGTGTCACCCAGGCGAAGCTTTTGCCCGCGGATTGCCAGCAACGGCGCAGACCTGGTGGAAAGGGTCGAAGAAAATGCAGTAGTCTTGCCGACGTGGAGACTAATCCGCCATTTGTCCAACCAATCAGGGAGCAAGTCGAGCAACATCTGCATCCGACGTACCTGCGATATCGAACGACGGGACGACGTAAAGTACGCGTTGTCGTCGGCAAACGAGGCAAGTCAAACACCTCATTCACCATCCTGAAGGCAACCGTCCAGGGTGGGAATGTCATTGGTGTAAATAGCATACAGAATCGGCGAGACGCAAGATCCCTGTGGTATCTCCTGTGGATCCGCCGTGCTGTCGAAACGGAATTCTCGACGACTACATAGAAGTCACGCCCACTCAAATGAGACGCTATTAACCGCACTAACGCGCGCGGTATGGTGGTGTTAACGAGCAGTTTACACAGAAGTCCCTCGTGCCACACTCGGTCGAAAGCCTTCTCGATATCGAGAAAAACTCCGACTGACTTACGTCCGACATTTCTATCGAACGTAAGCACGTGCAACACTCGGGTCAACTGCGTAACTGTCGAGTGGCCACTCCGAAAGCCGTGCTGCTCGTCTCGTAATGAGACGTGCGGGCGCAGCCTCCGAAGCAGCAGCCACTCAAAGATGTGCGATAACAACGTAATCGAGGCGATAACTTCCAGGTAGTCGTCGGTCCTTACCTGGTTTGGGCAGCACGAAAATCTTACCGGTTTTCCACGTCCCCGAAAAATACCCTGTTAAACAGGCGCGTCATTTCTACGACTGCCCGCCCAGGAGCGCTCTCAAGGCCGCATCTCGGAATCCCATCATCACCCGGTGCCTTACGTTCGTTAACGTAACGCAAAGCCCTCCAGACCTCGCCGGGCGACATAAATGCCACCTCAGTAAGATCCGACGCCGGGGACGACAGAAACTCCTGTACACTATTCTCGCCCTGACTGTGGTGCGCGACTACTACAGCGTTATTTGAGTCGGAGGATTGGGTAAACTACCTTCCAAGTGTTCCGCAAGAATCTCCGCTTCGCAGGGACACTGAAACAACGGTTACCACTTCTGGTCAGTCAACGGGCAGATGGCCGTCGGTGGTCGGGTGAGTTGACGGTTCAGGAGTGAAGCGACGTGGATATGCTCGCCAGCGGCATCAACACGCCGCTCCCACAACCTCACCTCGGTGGTCTTTCTCCCGTTCCGAAAACCTCCGACACCCGGTTGAATTCACGCGTCTCGGGCAACGGGTGCGCCCAAAAGCGGCGTAATGCCGCTTGCGCTTCTGCATAAGGCGAAGCGCAAGTGGCAATTGTTTACTGCGTGACCCCTGCGGAATAGGCGTCGATGCGGCTCCTTGGCCTCCTTTATTCGGAGACCAAGTCTCAGCCGCTAGATCGACATCTTCCGGGTAAGCGCATACTGTCGTGGAAGTTGTATGTTTTCCATTAAGGAGTGGTATTTCCGCTCAGTCGATCCTCTGCGGGAGCCCGCGCGGCCTCGACACTCATTGCACCCAGACGTGGACGAGGACAGGTAAATGCTGCTGGTACCGTCTGAAATCGTGCCGAGCTGCACCTGCGGGACCCTGTGTTGTCCCCCTCCGCCCGTTGCATGCCATAGCGTCATCGTGAGCCACGTGACGTCCCGTCTTCTGGACTGACCGATCCTCTAAGATTTGTTTATAAATTACGTGTTATTATAATTCAAACATTCACTCAACGGTTGTTCAATACCTTTTTTTATATGTAACCTCGTTGCTCCGCTACTAGTGGTCCGATTTTGTTTATTCTTTTTTAAATTACAGTTGTTGATATCTTTGTAATAAGTAGTTTAATAGATATTTAAAAAATTATGTAAATTACGGCGTTAAAAATCACAACCTCGTGCGATGAAATTTCATAGGTACGCTGGCTCAACCTTAAGAGATAGTCTTAGTCCACGTACTACATAGTTGTACTACTTGTTTTGAATAATCAATGACTATCACAATATAATGCTTGCAACTACTTATCTAAATCTTTAGTTATTGTAATTAAACAAAGCCAAGTACAGGTTAGATCTAATTGATAATTTTGCATAGGGTTACCTACAACTATTACGGAACTAACATTTACTAAGCCGATTTGTGTAATCCTTAAGCACTGTGCAATTTATTTGATACCTTATACATTCTCAATACCAAAAAAATATTGCTACAATTTTTTTATATAGAAATTACTTTCATAAATACCCTTAGTGTAAAGATAAATTCATAAATTAAAATTGAGCGACAAGTTTCAATTACAGATTGCAGGTATAAAAATTCGTACTGTGTTACTCTTCTTATCAATAGGGTTTTTGTTTAATATAGTTTTAATCCCAATATTAATTATCAGAATTATCTGATAAGGTGTTATTATCTTCTGACTTTAATTTGATGATAATTATTTTAATGAACGGCTTTATAATATTACGAGAACGGCACTGAAAATTTCGGGAATCAAGGAAGTGACCCAACATTACTATGTAAAAATGTATTTATTTCTTTTCGAGGTAATCTCCACGAAATTTGACACATATTTTCATACAATGGAACCTATTCGGAAGTTTCGGTCTCCAAAATGGCGTTTGTAGGCGTCCACAGCTTTTTTAAGTGATGAAAATCTCTGACCACGCAATTTATTCTTTAATTTATGGAAAATATAGAACTCATTAGGGCTCAGGGCTGTACGGGGGATGATCTAATAATTCTATGTTTTCTAGCTTTAAGAACTCTTTTGTTCTGTGCGCAGTGTGAGAACTCGCATTGTCATGATGGAGGATGATGTGGCGTATGCAGTTTTCTTTACGACGACGGAGTTCAGAAACGACCTGTGGCAAACAGATGCTAGGCATACCATTCTGCATTAATTGTTCTTTGTCTCTCAAGAGCAATAGTCGCAAAATGGCCGGTTTTGGACACAAACATGGCTACCATTCTTTGCAACACTCCGTAAAGGAACAATTTTTATTGGCTTTAACTCATTTTAGAACACCCAAACTAGTGACTGGTTTTTTGTTTCGGGTTCATACGCGTATATCCAAAATTCTTTACCTAATGTGATCTTGTACAGCATTTGAAGATCCTGCGTGGAATCTTTCGAGATCTGACGCGCCAAGTAACGCGTGCCGCATTTTTGCTCTTCGCAGAGAATGCGGTATCCATCGGGAAAGCAAATTTTTTACACCTAGTTGTTTCTGCGTCACAGATTATTTGTATTTGGCTCATGCCAATATCTAAAGTTGCCTGAATTTCGCGGTATGTCACATATCGATCTTCCTCAATCAGCGTACGCACAGCGTCAAAGTTTTCTTGTGTGACTGCAATTTTTGGACGACCTTGACGGGGATCATCACTGAGCTTGACACGTCCACGTTGAAATTCTGCAGACCAACGATAAATTGTGGTCTTGGGTGGGGTTTCATCACCAAATGCGGAATTTATCAACACATAGTTTTTGTGTTGAACCACTTCGAAAATCATAATAAATAATCGCTCCTGAATTTTCTCGACTCAATTCCATTTTCTTAACAACTAAAAAAGTTTAACAAAACAGAGAATCTTTTTTAAATAAATAAATGGTATTCGATTTTCAAACCCAAAGAGCTTGCAATTAAAAAGATTATAATTTTAAGGGGACGGGGTAATAACGCTCAAGTATTTTTATTTGGAACATAACATGTAACATAATTTTTAATTAAAGCAATAATAAAGAGAAAATAATATTCAATAAAATTTAAGTAAAATTCACAAATAATCACTAATTGTCACCGTATGTCAGATTTGACTCTTTCAATAAAAAAAAAAACAGTTTAGTAAAATCAATTAATTTTTGTAATAAAACGTAAAAAAGGTATTGTTGTTAGACTTTTATAAATACTTAGTATTTATAAATACTATTGTTAAAATTATTGATATTTGAATAAATATTATGTGTTTATGTTCTGTTCTCGAGAGTTCATCTTGAATCGTCTCGCTTCCAGACTAGACGACTTCCAGCCACCCGAACAAGTTGGATTCCGAAAAGGCTTTAGTATCATAGACCACATATTTACGCTGCGGCAGATTATACAGAAGACTGAGGAGTATAATTTGCCTTATGCTTAGCGTTTGTGGACTATGAGAAAGCTTTCGATTCTGTCGATATTTGGGCTGTGCTGCAGGCCCTTCAGCGTTGCCAAATCGACAGTTGGTATATCGAGGTGCTGAGGTGTTTGTACAGTAAAGCAACGATGTCCGTCCGACTACAATCCAGTAGTACGAAGCCTATTCAATTGCAGAAGGGTAAAGACAGGGTGATGTTATATCCCGAAACCTTTACTGCTGCATTGGAAGACGCATTCAAACTTTTGAATTGGAAAGGACGAGGTATAAACATCGATGGCAAGTACATCACCCACCTTAGATTTGGCCGGACGACATAGTCATAATGGCGGAGTCGCTGAGGACCTCAACACTCATGCTCAATGACCTCAACAGTGTTTCCCAACACGTGGGCCTTAGGATGAACATGGAGAAGACGAAAGTCTGTTCAACGCCTGCGTCATGCCTACGCCGGTGGTTATTGGGGACTGCTGAGCTCGAAGTTGTTGACCAATATATTTACCCAGGACAAGTAGTCCGGCTAGGTAAGTCCAACTTTGGACGATGTGGGAAAACTCTTTGAGAGAATGGCCAATGAAATGGCCCGCATCGTCCAGCACCTGGAGCACGTCGGTCCAAATCTGGCGGAGTGGCAGTATGGCTTCCGCAAGGGCTGGTCGACCGTCGCGGTGCTGCGGGTCAGGTCCCTGACGCAGGATGCGGTGTCTCGGGGTGAGGTGTTTTGGCGGTGTCACCGACATCGCCAACGCATTCAACACCCTCCCCGGCCTGCATAAAGGAGGCGCTCCGATACCACGGGGTGCCTCCTACCCGCAAAGGGTGATCGGGGCCTACCTGTCGCATCGACGTGTCGAGTTCCCGTGCCGAGATGGGCTTCGACCATCGAGGGTGTCAGGTGGAGTTCCACAGGGTCGGTGTTGGGACCGCTTCTGTGGAACGTTGGTTTTGACTGGGCTACGTGGCGCAATATCGAGGGTGTCGACGTCACTTGTTACGCGGACGACACCCTCGTCACCGCCCGTGGCACCAATTTCGCAGGGCTGCGATTCTCGCCACTGCCGGGGTCGCTGCGATTGGGCGCATCCGGCGGCTAGGACCAAAGGTGGCGTTGAGAAAATCCGAGGCCCTTTACTTTACGGGCCCGGAACGCGCACCTGCGGACGCCCACATAATTGTTTGCGGCGTCGAAGCTGACGATAAATTATCTCGGCCTAGTCCTAGACCGCCGATGGAAGTTTTGCGCCCATTTTGAGCGCCTGCGCCCAGAGTGGCGAGAGCAGGGCAGCCTCGGCAGACTGCTCCCAATACCGGAGGACCCAGCAGCTCCCTGTCGCCGCCTGTACGCCGGGGTCGTTAGGGTCCATGGTCCGTACGGGGCACCCGTGTGGGCCGACACCTCCAAAAGGAGAGTACAGCAGTACTAAGGAGGACCCAGAGGGTGTTGGCGATCCGGGCCGTACGGGGCTATCGGACCATCTCCGGGAGGCGGCGTGCCTGATGGCTGGCTCCTGCCCTGGGACCCAGACGGCAGAAACTTCGCGTCACTCTTTTTCTGGCGCGAGGAGGCGAGGTCTCGGGGCTGTAGGCCAGCCCCAGAAGAGATAAGGGCGCAGAGATGAATTGCGTTCTCTTGTCAACAGGAGTGGGAGCTGCGTGCTGAGCACCCCAGCGCGCCGTCAAACTATAGAAGCCATACGCCCCGTTATAAAGTGGTGGTAGAAGAGGACACGGCTCCCCAACATTCCGCGCGACGCAGGTTCTCCTGGACACGGCTGTTTCGGGAGGTACCTGTCATGCGTGGCGGTAGGGAGCCCACAGAGAGTGCCACCACTGCTGGCGTATGGTGCCGAAGAGACGGCCCAACACGCGCTGGAAGAGTGTCCAGCCTGGGTCGAGCAACGCCGAGAGCTGCGTAGTAAGTCGGGCACGACCTTTCGCTTCCCTGCCGTAGTGCGCAGGATGCTTGAGAGCGAAAGGTCGGGGCGCCGTCCTTGCTTTTGCGAGGACGAGGCCCGAGAGGGTTACGTCGCGCCGGGGTCGCCGATGACGTGATCAGTGCCCGCGGCCCCGGCTACAGCGACAAGAGAAAGGAACAACCGTTGGTTTTTTAGTGGGTATACCGGCGCTCCATCTTGGTCCGGGGAGTCCACATATCCCCGCTGCCCCTCACTTTGGCGGCGGGGAATCGAAGCTGGATTTCTTCCAACGGAAAAAAAAGGTAAGTCCAACTCGACGCAAAGGTCAGTCGACGATTCCAACTCGGATGGGCAGCTTTCGGGAAGCTTTAGACGTATCCTCTGTCCGATATCCCTCAATGCCTAAAAACTAAGGTCTTCAACCAGTGCGTGTTGCCAGTGATGACCTACGGAACTGAGACGTGGTCCTTCACTGCTGGTCCGTATAAGGAAGCTCCAAGTCACCAGCGAGCATGGAGCGGGCTATGCTCGGAAATTTCGTGCGTACAGACATCCGCAGCAGAACGATGGTGACCGACATAGTTTCGGAAAGTTAGCAGCTGAGTGGCACTGGGCCGGCTATTTAGCTCGTAGAGCCGATAACCGATGGGGAAAAAGGTTCTCGAGTGGCAGCCCTCGTACTGGCTATCGCAGAGGGGACGACCCCACGAGATGGAGTGACGACCCGTGCAAGTGTGCGGAAGTCGGTGGATGCAGGTGGCGCAGGATCGTACTCTTGGCGGCTCATGGGGGGCCTATGTCCAGCAGTGGACTTTCATAGGCTGAATGATGATGATGATGAAATAATTTAATATGTCAATATAAAATAATAATTATGGTTATGTATGCATAGCGTGAAAAGATTGGCGAGTCAAACCATTTATCTGAACAAAAAAGTGATGAACATCGACAAATAGCTGAATTAAAAAATCGTCAGCGTTGTATTGCACGGAAAGAGTTATTGGTCGTACGTAAAAACTCACTATGTATGGCAAAACATTTGGTCTTTTCCAAGTATTTTGTACTAAATCACTAGGGTGGTTTGTTATTTCTTTTTTCATAATCGAGTACATTAGTTATCAGTCTAGATAATAAGTGATAACAAGCGTTTACATAAGTTAACCGATACTAGCTATTTTAATGTGTTAACTTATTGTGGATTATACGGTATAAAGAATAAAATAGTTAATTTTACGCAGATTAGAGACCATTGAACTAAAAACGATATCAAAAAGTGGTGGTAGTGTGTTTGACAATCAATAAGCAAGTGTAATGTTCTATATTAAATAAAGATATATGAATTTCAATTTTGGAAAGGTTTAGCTAACCAGAAGTGTAATACTTTTCCGCTGCATAAGAATTATTAACATCTTAGGTACTCATTATGATAAAGTAAAGTAAGGTATAGCGCATCCTTTAATAATACGAGATTGTTTTAAAGTAAAGTATGAAGGTCATTTTTAGGGTGTAAGTTAACAAGCAATGATGGCTGATGGGCCAATAAGGTTCTGGAGTGGAGGCTGCGTTCGAAAATAAGGAATTTTGGTGGACCTCCAACAAGGTGAAATGGCGATATCCGTGCTTTAGCCGGTTAAGGTTGAAAGCGAGTAGCAGAGGATCGGGAGCTGGGTGAGATACATTATTGTTTTTTTTTATGGATCTCGTGCTCTATGGAATAAACCTATTAGAACATAACTGGATTTGGGGGCCTGTTGCCAGGCGCGTCTCCCTATAAGTGACTTAATAATAATAATAATAATAAGACATTTATTTGTAAAAACATGGTATAGCATAAATAATTGAGGTGTAATTACAAACAGATTCAGACCACATGTTTTTGCTCCACGGAGCGTACAAATATTATAAGAAGGTAAAAAATAAAAAATACATTATATAATTAAATGTCGAAGTTACAAAATTTACAATAATTTATAGGACTAGTGTACAGGATAATGTTCATTTAAAATCATTTACAAAATTACAAAACAAAAATTAAATAAAACTGAACAGTGTACATCTCTTTAAAAGTCCTTATCGCACAAAAATTCAGTTAAGTTGTAATAGCACTTATCGATTAAACGTAGTCGCAGTTGCTTTTAAATTGAAATTGGCTAAAGCTTGGGCCGTCACTTTTCTGGTTCCTGTTAGTATGCTGAATCGAGGGCTGCCCAGGTGGGCCGACGCCTCAGCTCGATTCAGACGCTTTGCCATGATATTTTTTATAGCTAAAAGAGCTCTATCTAAACTTTACTACCACTTATTAGGAGAAGATGTGGCGCAAGAAACTCCAGCAACGCTCCTATCTAATTTGGTGTTAAGCTACAGTGTCATATAGCAAAGGGTGTGTAGGATCGACCTCACCGGTGGGGCCGATGTCATGAGTGTGTGTGTTTGTCCTACACTCTAAGTGTAGGGTGTGTCTGGCTACTGCTAGGGTGTCGCTACCTAAGCCTTAAGGGCAGTAATTAAGTTCTTGTATTTCACAAGAAGGGAAAACCTAGCCATTGCGTCGCCGGCGGCGGCGGCGAAATCATCTGCTGCTTGATTAAACTCATCTAGATTAAAAAGATCTAGTGATTTAAGAAAGGACGCGGCGTTATTGCCAGTGCTGCCATTGCTATGGCTAGCATGCTGGCTCTTTGAGGCGGCGGCAGGCCGCCTGTGCGCTCGGAGTCGGCCCGGCGCAGGCTGTTAGCACGCGGGCGGAACCGCCAAGCGTTGGAAGGACGGAGGGTGGGAATGCGGTGTTATTTGAAGGATTGGGGTCGCCTGGAAGAGGCTTCCTCGGATCCGCAGGGGACTTCTGCGTTTGGCGCCTTAGGGCAGCCAGGAGTTGGCCGGTGGCCGGATTGCGGCAGTTAACGCACGCAGGAGGTTCAAAGGTGGCGAGGACTTCTTTGTCCTTGGGTCTGGGACGGGATGCGGTACCGTGATCCCCGAGGCATTTGACGCAATGGGCGTGCGAAACAGTTCAGCGCAGCGTGGCGAATATTTGGCAGTTGTGACACTGCCCTGGCAAACTGTAAGAATGAGGCGCTCAAAGGGAGAGACGGCCGATCCACTATAGTTGCTCGACGTCGTAGATGCGCTTACCTTCCTTGGTGCGCTCGAGCGTGACTCAGCACCATACCATAAGGGCGTTTGGTGCATGGGTGGTACATACGTTGAAATCCCTAGGACTGGAATGCCTAACTCTTTTAATGCCGAAGTTATCTCCAAGCATGGGATCTCCTTAGGCAGCCCTTTGATCACTGTTCCAGGCAGCGCTCGTCCGGGAGCGCGAAGTGTGATACTGGTGTTCCTTTTCCTAAGGAATAAGGTCACCTTCCTAAAATCGTCTGAGTTTTTAACTGTAATTTGATCCCTGATTGCTATCAGAGGCCTCCAAATTTGAATCTATTGGACAGGGCCTGAGCGAATCTTGACCCATTTCTCCTTCTCGCGGAGATAGATGGGCGGTGGGCGTTTCTACGGGTAGCCGTGCCTGGGAAGGCTGGGACGGCTGGCGAGGCGAGGGGCCAGGGGCGTATGTACAATTTTCGACTGATCTTCTCACTCAATCACTTTGGTATCGATACCAAAGCGAGTCGAGAGCTTCGGTTGACCGTTGTGAGCGATTTTTGTTCAGCTGAGGCGAGACATTGGTTGCGTCATCCAACGCAGTGGTGACTCCCGGCGGTTGCCGGGCGTAGAATTCTACCGCCCTGCCGTACGGCAGGGAGATGTGTCTGGCTTGTTCCGAAACAGAATAATCAAAACGTTCAGGGCCTAGTAAAATAGTAAAAACAACTTGTTTGGCCAAGAGACAATATTAATTAACTCTAAGAAACAAGAGTTGCGCTTAGCAACAAGCGGCTAGCAAACACAGTTGTGTTAGGCAAACGAGTTGCAAAACATAGCCATGCACAAGCCGACCGCTTGAGGTAGCGCATAAATCCCAACCGCGATGACGTCAGCGGTGCGGCAAAGGCTCATGGAGCGCAGGTGCACCTAAACCGCAGATGGCGCAGCGAGACGATTTCACGGCGGCGGACGATGATTACTGCGTGGCAAGCATGAGACTAGCGGCGAACACGTGCGGTCGGGACCGCTGCTGGAGGCGCTCTTGTGATACATTATAGGTGAACATGTAATGATAGGTACATGTGTAATCACAGACACGAACCGTTATTCTAATCAAAAAAAACTTGCAGTCTATTGCTTAGAATTTTTTGGAAATTTTAAACTAACGTACGCTACTAGAGATCCAGGCCAAACCAAAAAACATTTTCACTATCATATTCCCCACTCCAGATTGCAGCGAAGTCCATATTGACATGCTAATTTTACGAGGGACTAAATTAAGCTTTCATCACATAAAAAGTCCTTAAGCTGTCCGTTGCATATATGAAGTTTTTACATTCGAGAAGAAAACAAAAGTGACGCCTACACTGCGGATGTCACACTTTAAAAATACTAAAGGGTTACTTTCTGTTGCTTACGCGAGTACTATACATGATAAATA
This sequence comes from Lamproptera curius, assembly GCA_029286875.1. Taxonomy (NCBI): domain Eukaryota; kingdom Metazoa; phylum Arthropoda; class Insecta; order Lepidoptera; family Papilionidae; genus Lamproptera; species Lamproptera curius. The sequence continues at coordinate 9,076 of JAGSMT010001070.1, read as the reverse complement.
ATACCTGTACCGTTTCAAACCCTTCCCAGGGTCCAAATGGGGTATAATTTTAAATATGTATTATTTATCGATACTAAATAGATTACTGCTCCGATTAATAAAATAACGATAATAAGTACAGTATATTCGTTACATTTTTTTGTTAAAATTAACTCGTTAAATCAGAGGCAAAACCTACTGTACCATAAAAACAAGTAGTTGCGATAGCTTTTAAAGTATATTTAAATAACTAAAACATGCTTTGTTAAATCATTTTGCAAAATATGAACACAAGAAATAATGTGACAAATCTATAAGGCCTTTTATACTGTACACTGTGAGTGAACTTGCTTTCTGTATTTTTCGGTGTAGTCTCATTTATTGGAGCACTCTCTTTATATGTAATATCGCACGGTCAGTAAACATGAGGCGTAACATATCTGGATGTTTTCAAGCGTTAAATCATATAGGGCTTCTTTATATTTTCGGGCATGTCCGGTATAGATACGTCCACATCAATTTATTGAACGATTCGATGTAACGGATATTTTTCTTTATCATAAAAACTCTTATTTATAAACCAAATAGTTTAATAGGAAAATTTCCGCATTCATACAAAATGTTTGAATGAAATTTAGACTAACATATTTCGACTACAGATATGATGCAGTTTACCAATTACGATTGATATTTAGTACTAAGTTATTAACTGTAAGCTAATTTAAAGCGAAAACGTATTAATTGCATAAATACATTACAACTATATTAACTATAATCAAAGTATTGATGAAAACTACTTTCTATAATTAATAACTCTAATTAAATAAATATATCTATAAACTCAAAACCTATTCGGTTGATTATATAAAAATTAATTAGTTTATCAGTGTGATTTGAAAACTTACTTTGAAGTATCTCGTTCGTCAAAATATATTTCTTAAAACACTTTCCAACGCTAACACCAGCATATTTTCTGATAGTTCCCGCTTTTAAAAATAAAAATATAATAATTGCTTATAATAGCAAACATGCAAAAAAACCATGAAATATATAATTATCGCTGATCTTAAGTCTATTCAACAATGTAAAATTACAACGTACATATTACCGGTTGTAGGTCCCCTTTTTACAGGAGACCGTCTGGGTGGGTATTTCGCACCGTACACCGCGGTGCTTATTTCGGCCGCGAAGCAGTAGTGTGAAAACACTTCTGTGTTCCGGTTTGAACGGCACCGTAGCCAGCGTAATTACTGGGTAAACGAGACTAAATACCCTTGTTCTCACGGTAGGCAGCGCGTTGGTGATACCATGATGGTATTGCCAATGTCGGGACTTCTACTCTCTGCTCAGCGACTGAGCAGAAGTAGGTACGGGCATCGAAGAGCACCTCATGACCCAGGTTGGAACGCGGAGGGCGCACTGACCCCCCGGGATCTTGCCTGATTGCGGCTCTAGAATGCCTACTCTTGCACATCCAGTGATAGTAGTGTCGTTCCTCAGTATGGCGCTCGAAGCCATCCGTTTTCACGGACACCTCCGCCAAGAGTCGACATGCACTGCATACACAATGCTTGTCGTCTCCCAGTTTTTACTGAGCATCGATATCGCAATATTGAATTGCTCCTAATGACGTGATATTGCTTTTCAGCGATACACCCCATAGGGAGCAATTCATTGGCGGGCTGCGTAACACCTATCACTGGTGTAACATTATTAGGATACTGCAAATCTAATTATTCAGAGCCGCAATCAGGTCGGTCACGGAGCCCCAGATAGCCGCAACTGGCTCCTGTCCAGCCACTATTGAAGCGATGATGTCAGTGATTATGTTTGCGACGACACCAACAAATCAGCCGAGTATCACGGCGACTAATGTAGCCGTGCCGCCGCAGACTCCCCATGAGGATGATCTGACGCTACTTGTCCTGTCCACTTTCCGCGATTTACGGTTTGGTCTCCTGTTTCCAGTTTCGGTGGCTGAGGATTCCACTTTTGGTTCCACGTGGTGCAAGCGTCGTTGTCGCTTCCACCTTGGGTTTTTCTTGTTGCTTTAGCGGTGTTGCGTGTCACATTAGTAGGCATATTAGCCGGTGTCTGTAATGTGGCGTAGTGATCGGTAGTCTCGGGTTCGATTTCCGCATTGCTCTTTTTCCTTCATCTTCCTTCAGTCTAGTTAGACTAGTTAGTCTTGCTTTCGGAGACCTCTGCCTCTTCCGTTGTGATAGCGGTCGATAAATCGCTCTGCTGAGGCTGCTGTGATGAAGTTCGCCGTTTTGTTTGGAATGTGGACAGCTGTTGTTGGTGCATAGTTGTTGTTGTTCTTGTTGACTGAGATTGGTTCCAATTTTAGGACGTCCCACTGTGGTCCATCCGTCTTTGTCAGAGTTGATTCTTCTGCGTGGTTGTATGGGTGTTGGGAGCGTAATGCCTCGCTTTTTGGCCTCTTTTCTGTAAGCGGGGCTGTTACGGTCGTTGGCTGAGTAGTTCCTGTTGCAATTGGCATACTTTGGTGGTGCGCCAGTTGCGAGTGTGCATTCGGATGGTGGATGTTCGCCTGCACATCGAACACATTTTAGTGGCTTATGGCAATGCATAGAAACGTGGTCGAATGATTGGCACCGATGACATTGGGAGGGGCCCTTCTTCCCCTTCACCCTTCTATGGTTATGCCCTCCATGCACAACAATTCGTCAAGCTGGTACAGCTTTTTAAGCTCCTCTGGCTCAAGATGGTCCAGCTGCACGTAGTATACGCAGTGAGGGCGGTTCCTGATTGGGGTATGAGTTTTGCGTATGCAGCCGGGAACCCTTTTTGTTAAGGGCTTCTATTATTTCGTCGAGTTGATTCTTACCGACGGCAATGGCACAGGCGGCTCGTTGGTAAAAATGTTGCGGAGCGCAAGCAGACGGCTGTGATACCTGCCACTTCCTCGGCTTGGGTGGTAACGTTCGTTCCCCTTCCTTCTTCTCCATTACGGTAGGGCGTTTACCTTGGCGGCTGCTGCGTTGTAGTTCTCCAATGTGATCTAGCTTGCACACTACTCCTCTCATTGCGTGTAACCCGTGCCGGGTGAGACCCCCTAAGGGGAGGCCCAGCAGGGCGTCCGCAAGCGAGGAGAGTGCCAGAGGGTATTGAGCTTGTGGTGATGGCTAAAAATTACATAGCAAATATTTCTGTTCCGGCTGTTTCACCAGTTTTAGTACATTTTATAAAAATGTCATTTGAATTGTTCTTTTATATTTTTTTGATAAATTGAAAAATAAAAAATGTTTTAAAAAGACATTCATGATACCCTGACAAAATGAATGAAATAGTGAATAAGTTAAACGACGACCTTGATGCAATCAAAATGTGGTCTTTAAAGTTTGTTATAACAGTTAACCCGTTGGAGTATCAGGCAATGATTGTTGGTAGCCAACATTAATTAAATAAGTTGGATTTATATACAGCCTTTTACCAATCAATTTCAAAAGTCATGCCATACCTTTCTGTGATAGTGTAAAGAACCTCGGGGTTGATAATTGACTTCACACTTAGTTAGAGACAACATTTAGCTTGTGGTTCCCCAAGGGTTACAGGTGTACTTAAATCCCTGTATCACTTCAAAAACATGTTTGCTGTAGGAACCAAAATAAACCTCGTGCAGTCCTTAATTTTTCCTTTGATCGACTATGCTGACGTATGCTACTTTGACCTGAATGTAGATCAACTCCATAAATTTGATCGGCTTCAAAATAAGTGCATTCAATTTGTATTCAACCTTCGAAAATATAGTCAGGTGTCATCGTATCGATCACAAATTAAATGGCTACCTATTCCACGACGACGAACGCTGAGGGCTCTCACTACTCCGTTTTCTTTCCTCAATACTCCTTCTTCGTCGACTTATATGTCGTCCTTTTCCAATATCTCGGTGAAACTAGTGTCAAAAAACTTCATTCGTCAAATACCTACAAGTTACGCTTAGTTTGAAGGCAAATTGCGCAAACGTCTTTTGTAAGAGGCATCGGTATAGTAATTTTCTCTTGAACGTCAAAATATGTATTTTTTTATGTATATATGTATTTTTATGTTTGTGTGTGTGTGTATATATAATTCTATTATATGTATAAATGTATGTCTATGTGTATATATTTATATTAATATGAATGTAATATGTACAAGTTTATCTTTAGTAGTTTTATTTTATACTATAAGTAATATGAGATTAAGTTTTATTATCCGAAATTACAATGTTATACTAATCTTACTTCACAATGTGTAAATTATAGTCTCTCTAAAGGTGGCTGTTAGAAAATGCCTAAGGCATTAAGCCCGACTGTGTACATTTTATTGTGCAAAAAGTTTAAATAAATAAATCAAATGTATGTGAAAATTTTAATGACCCAAATTTATAAATATGCTTAATTTTTTTTTCTTAATTGATACAAATTTATTCTAACTCTAATTGTTTCAGAAATAAATGAATAAAACATAAGCTTTCATCTACATAGACGGAGGGAAAATTATTAATCAAGAATGCAAACTGGTATTGTATAGTAAATTTATTTAACGTTTACTAAATTTAAATCAAAGAAAATCTCTTTTGTTTGAAGTTTAGCACAAATAGCTTTCTGAAATCAATTATTGTCCTAATGAAGTCTACTTTGTTTTATGTTAAGATTTACTAAAGAAGAAATTTCATATAATTTTAAATATTGTTATAGCCATAATTTTCTAAACTCTCTAACAAATATATTTTTTAAAACACTTATATTTAGTCATTATAAATTCTTTAATTATAATGATATACACTTAGGCAATTGTCAATCCGCCTGTTCAGCGTGGAAAGTAAATGTAAAATGATCCGGACGAGCAAGGGGTCACCGAGACTCCGGACCCAAAGGGGGTCTCGTCATCCAACCTTACACACCACACAAGTAGAGAGAGCACATACTGACACGTAGTTTGTCCTGCTTATGAGCACTGCGAAACCTAGCTAGTCCCTAGCTACAGATTAATACAGTCGCCAGACCGTCGAAGTCCCGGTCCGTGTACAATCCTTACGAGACATACACAACATACCTCACGTATCTTCCATACGTGTGGAACAATATAATATTTTGTAACTTAATATCATAAGAATGCCTTTTTATAAAATTGTGACTTTTATTTATTACAAAATTATGGTGCTTCTAGACAGTGTTTGATTATAACCTTTTTTTGTATATCTATTTTGCAAATATTAGCAATTTTTTTTCCCAACGCAAAGAGAACATGACACTTTTAAAGCCTAAACATAACATACCGAATGTGGCTATAAATTTCCCTATTTTATTTACTTTTAACTCGCTATTGAATATAAATGATGGTAAGTAAAATGTATCTTCTCGGTAGATTTAGCATTTAAGCATTATCTTAGCATTTTATACAACCTTTAAAAGGTATTAATTAAAATAATCTATAACACAAAACATTAAAATTGTGTTAGGCTCTGAAATATTAAATTATAAGTTGCTTCAAATGTAATATTTTATGTTTTTAAAAAAACGTTAGCTCAAATGTGACATTTGAAATTGTTTTATAAATAATTTTGTTGCGTAAAATACTGCGAAATTTCAAATCGTCTAAATTACGGATTTTTTTACGTTACTTATATATATTCATTCCTGACTAGTATCCATGATAACGGGTAGACTAAGATAGTATATGTCTGTATCTCAATGTTTTTGGAACAACCGTCAGTTTTTATTTAAAACTAGCTGTGCAATGTAATAAAAAATGTGTGCGGGTACTAGCGTACACTCGTAAGACGTGAAACTTCTTTATGACGTTATTTTTCCAAAAAAAAAAAATTATTTACTTACAATATATATATATATATATTTACATATATGACAAAGGTTACGCTAAAATAACTTGAAAACTTGAAAAATAAATAACATGATCACGCCCACGTGTTGGTGCTCTATGGAAGTCGATGCAATCGCCACCTGGATTTCGAAAATGTAAGTTTCAATGCAATAGAATGTCTAAATAGATGCTTAATGCGTCCACTAGGTAGCGCTGTCGCAAAACACTTTTAAAAATTTGTATAAATATGTTAATAGCGCGCTCGAAAAATGCCTAAAATAAAATGAATTTGTTACTGAAATGTTAAGTAAGCTAAATATAAACAATTTATAACCCTAGAATCAAAAAAAAAAATGGCACGTAACGAAAAAAATATGGCGCGTAAAGAAAAAATGTTACACTAAATTTTTTTCCAACCCCCATAAAAAAGTTTCACTACGAAAAAATAAGTTTATTAAGTTTTTTTGTTTTTGACATTTTTATTTTAATTATCATTTAAGGAAGCCTTTGTGACATTTATTCGTTGGAAGGAGATGTATTGGTAGCCGCCCGACGCGACGGCGCAGTGGTGGCATGCGCGTGAGCTGCGCGCATTGCAATAGTATTGAACATTGCAATAAAGTACTTATGTTGTCCTGTGGCTTTGTAGTATTTATTTATATTTGTTAGTTATTTATATCTTCCGAGGTTTAATTTTCAAAATAATTGGATCCCATTCAGGTGGCATAGATCAACCATCCTCTCTATTAAAATTTGCATATTTTTTAATTTCTATAGCTTCCCGAATTGGTTGGTATAAATCGATGTTCTTTTGCAAGTATTTTTTCGTTTATCAAATTTGATATAATGATTGGGTTTGTCTAGGTTATGGTCGCAAATTACAGACTTCTTAAGGCGTTGATGATTAACATCAGCTATATGTTTATGGACTCTGGTTCTTACTGGTCTTTTTGTTTGTCCAATGTAAGAGAGACCACAATCACAGTCTAGCTTGTACACACCCGGTACCTGTAGAGGAATTTTACATTTGACGAATATAGTAAAATAATTTTACTATTTTCTTGGGCGGCCTATGTTTTCATAGAAGCTCACTTTAAAATATAACCGATTTTGTCGGTGACTCTTCTGATGTAAGGTAAGACGATAGGTACTCTTTCGACTGTGGCTGGCTTTACACGGTGACTGCGATGTAGACGTAGAACTTAGAGTTTGTTATCACGTAGCACTTGCTAGACATTCACCAGTTAAGCCGTCAAATACCACTGTCCAGATCCGCTGTGCTCTCTGAAGCCAACATTTACCGACAGTAGCTAACTGCAAGGTATGGCGGTGAGAATCACCATTTAAATATTTATTCGTATAAGTTTATGTTTTAATAGAAGCTCGCTTTTAAGAATTCTTAATTCCACAACAAGAAGCCAGATGTAAGTCAATGTTAAAGCAGATGCATTTCTGCTTTATTCGTCATTTTATTTTCGTCAAGCTTCTTAGTTGCAATTGAGATGCAAATTTAAATAATGCATGTAAATAAAGACTGAATGCATCCTTTAAATATTACATGCATCCTTTATAAAAATATAAATTTTCTTGGGACTAGTCTTTACTGCTTTTGAGTTTACATAAAGATAAGTGTTCCTTACAAAATAGTCAGCAACATTGCGCATCTGAAAAATTTTATGTTAGAGTGCTCAATAGCTTAAGTCTAACAAATATTGCCTACAAGAACATAAATACGTGTGCAACGTTTTATTACAATATAACATTCATGATATAACATAAATTACGTGAAATCTTATTTTCTCTAGACCACTCGATTGCTGACTCGTAAAAAATGAAATTAAGCCCGCAATTGTACTGAACTGTACTACTAGTTTTAATATATACACAAATTGATAATCCTCTGTGTAAAAAATTGCTGAATTACATAAAGTTAACATTTACTACTTACTACTTAAATTCTCCTAGATATGAATATATCCTCATATTAAAATATAAATAAAAGAAGCGTAACTATCTTGATTAAATTGAAATCCACAGTGTTTTAAACATGAAAACATTTGTAAAGAAATGCAAATGAACTGTATGAAAGCACTTTCTGGAATTACAATATCTTCACTCATTAAGATTTTCTCTTTGCTGCAATGTGTTAAAATTTTATGAAATGATTTAAATAGTATGATTTTTAAGTAAAGAATATGCAGTATTTTTCCTTTTTTGTAAATTTTGCAATTAGTAGTTTGACTGCATCCGTAGCCTTGTGGTATATCGTAGGCGTGTGTTTTACAAACCGAAGGTCGCGGTTTCGAATCCTGCGGGGACTCAACAAATTTTAATTGTTTATTCCTAGTTAGGGCAATTTGGGCCGATCACACAATTTTCTGAAAAGTAAGATGATCCATGCGTCGGATGGGCATGTAAAAGTCGGTCCACCCACCAACCAGCATCGGACCAGCGTGGTGGGCGATACGGTCCAAAAACCCCCCTAATGGATAGAGTTGTATTAGGAGAGGCCTATGTCCAGCAGTGGACTATCACAGATATATGATAAATTAGTAGTTTAATAGATACATGTGAAATAAAAAATAATTATGGCACTAAAAATCACAACCTGGTGCGATAAAATTACAAACGGTGCCAAAACTGTAAAGGATAGAAAAAAAGTAATTTTTACGTAATTGTACTTCCTAAACTGATCTATAATAAAGTCAGCGAGTGCACATACGTATGAATTAAGAATGACGCATAATAACCATTTTAATTTAATTTATTCAAAATTACAATTAGTTTAAAGCTCATTTAAGGTAATATATGTTAGTTTACATATACATTACAGATACAGATAATACATCTCAAGGTCAAATATCTATATTAAATAAAGAAGAATTACACTTTCTTATTGATGGTCCAATACAACCACCAGTTCGGAAATGGAAGCGTCTGACCTAAGAAGAACCGGCGTACGGAACTCAGCGGGACTATTTTTTTTCCTTTTTTAATAAACTCTTTACAAAATAAAAAACAAAACAACATTTTTTTTGCACATTGAAATTGCCTGGAGGGAACAAGTCATTACCAGAGTGTGTTATCATTAACGTATTCATCACAGCAATAATATGCTTTCACACACAAACGTTCCTTAACAACTTTCTCAAAAGACAAAAGCTAAACGTTTTCTAGGATATCGTTTTAAAAGGGTATACATTGCCTCATAAAGATATCATTGGTCTTCAAGCCTTTGTTAAGAAAATCAAGTTTATGCTTATTC
>JAGSMT010001069.1:0-22912 GCA_029286875.1 Lamproptera curius | reverse complement strand
TCTTTTGAGGTTACTCGAGCAGACATCAATATACATAATAGTTTTTTACAAAACTGCTTGGCTACTTCTGCAGACACATTTGATATTTGAATGTATAAGCCAAATTAAACAACGTAACAATTGGCTAGCTGTGATATTGAAGTTTTCTTGATTTAGAGACCAAAAATTTTTATCGATTATTTACTCTGTTCCTCATTAAAAGTGTTGTGCTTTAAAAAATATTAATTCCGAAAATTAAGCTATATTGCGGTATCCTAAATGGCACGCGAAAGAAATAATTTAATGGAATTATATAAATCCATAATAATAATAAGTCGACTATTTTACCGCCCGCTTGTCGTATTGTTTGGTTAATCTAATATTTGTAACTAAAATATGGGTCCTACGGAAAAATGATATTATCACTTAGAAATTTTTTTTTATGGAAAACTAGTTTATTTATTTATTATCATACATCTTTCTTGCTAGAGACCAAATGTGTTTTATATTTTTCACTAATACTAGCGAAAACAGTATTCTAACACTCTAAAGATATCACAGCTAAACAGCCGTTGTTGAACATGAACATAATTTCGTCGTATCACATAAAACATAATTCATAACTTTTTCGTTTACTCTGAACATTATCGAATGATGCTCATGCTTTCTATTGCCTAAGTATCGTTCAGAAATTTTCACAAATTGTCTCAGAGTAATCGATGAAAGTAAATATTTAGTCGGCTGTCTTAAGATAAGGAAGCCTCTCTTCAGGTTACGACAGGCGTAAACCTCGTTTACTAACAAAGAGGTCTTTTCTTGAGAAAATCAGTACTATTTCTCGAATTTCCCTCACAAAAGTCTTTGAAAAACAACATTGTAGCAAGTAAAAGCAAATTTAAAAGACTATTTTATTGAGGTCATAATATAACGCCTCGCTATGATCGCTTGATTAAATGTAAATTCACTTACGATTATGACCAAAACCGTTCAAGCGAAATTAATATATTGCATATTGATGCGGACCTGAAATTAATTGATGCCTTATTGTGTTGTACAGAACTCGCTGAAATGTATTTAATTTTGACTTAATATCGGAGTTTTATAATGCATGAAGTTTTTAATTAAAATTGAACATGTTAATTAAAGACAAATACAAAATATTAATAAGTATGTAGTCTTAACATACTTTTCTATATTAAGAGCAAAGTTTAACATTGTACCATTGAAGATATGCTCATAAGAAAAACAATTATGAACGAAAACTAGAAAGAATTAGAGACACTTGCGTAAGACAAAATAATGTTCTTACTCTTAATGAAAAGCTCAAGTTTTGACTGACTCTAATTTTAAGTTTATCACATATTTAAAGAATAAAATATGACACATAACATTAACCCACAATAGCCATTGGAATGTAAGACATTGTTAAAAATTGCAATAGTATTCAAACCTCATTTTAGGTAGTACATTGTAAGTTTACATAAAAGTTAATGCATTTAAAAAATCTTTTATTCTATATACATGTAACATGTCATTAATGATACTTTGATTAAATTTATGCCTAACAAGAAAAAGAGATTTGAAATGCGGTGTCAGAAAACGCAACGCAATTTAGTACAGAGAGCACATTGTTACATGCTTATATTTCGCAAAATAATTATATGCTGTTTGAAGTCGGTTTTATTTTTTTTGTTTAAAAGTTTCTTGTTAATAATGCAATAAAAGAAGAACATAGTCAAAGACTTCTCACTTACATAGCTTTTCCATCGGAGTTCTTGCGATGGAACGATTCTATGATCGCCTCATTTTGTTCTATTGAAGTTTGTTGCTTTCTTTTAGCTACATGTTCTATAGGATACCTATTCGTTCAGTAAGATGCCATTTAACAAAGTTAAAGAAAATTTATAATGAAACCATGTATCGAAATGCCATTTTTTCAATAATATTTGTGAATGTATGATGCCGTTTGAACTAAAATCTTTGCTTCACAAACAAGGAAAACCGATTAGACCAATGATAACTGGAGAATTTGGCTGAATGGATACATTATTTTGAATTATAATGCTTTACTATTGCTTCAAGTTTTTGTTAGCATTATCATTCACAGCAAACAAAGTTAGAAAAATAGTGACTAGATGTAAATATTATAGAAAATTATTTAGCCAACGGAAGGAATCGAAAAAAAAACTTAGTACCTATAATTGATTATTAAAAATTACAATATTAAAACATATTTTCTAATTAAACCAATTGTTCCACTTCGATTTAGGAAATTGGAATGACCTTATAGCAACTCCTGAGTTCAATTTAAGCTTATTTTAACACGTGAAGATTCCGAGACGATTGTAGATTGCCTTAACATTGTTTTTTATAAATATTATTCAAAACCAGCTCAGATCTAAATAATAATCCATAGGACATGGGCTGTGAAAGTACGCGTAATAAACTAGTTTAAGTTTGCTTCCTAAATCACGGCCCTAATCTTTGCGTATGCTTAAAGTTCTGTTGTTTCTTAGAGGTTTGTATTAGTCCCACTGCATCTTGGAATCAATAGAAAATCCAGAAAAGTAATAGTATAATTTATTTTCTCCTATTTTGGGCGCTTAATGGGTGCCTATCTGCCTCTCATGTGTGGTTGGTTTCTGATAGGCGTGAAAACGATCCACGAGGGCGTTGATCTTTCAGGTTCATTCTTAATCTATCTAAAGGTTATTTATAGGCTGTTAACTGTAATTATTCATGCCTTACGCCGTTGTCGTATCGCGTAATTAAAGTGCTTACTTGCATTATTGAGCTTTTGTCGTGGTATTCGTTTATAAATTTATTTCCGCTTTATGGGATATGCCCTGTTTTTCACCGGTACCATGGCTCTCCATAACGAACATTTGTATCTTAAAGGAATATAAAATAGTCTAAATTACGTTTTGCTTGTGATGTATTCCATACATTTATATAATTTGACGATGACCTTGACAATGTTTAGTTGTAGCATTTATAGTAACTGGTGAAATTCATAATCAAAATTCAAAATGAAAAACACGATGATGCTAATTTCGTTTCGCGTATATTTCAGATTATGTTCTGTAAATAAACTACGCTTTTTTATTAGCCTGAAGACATGCAGTAAAGAGGCCTTAATCTTTTAATGAGTTATTTAACATTAAAAAAATATAGTATTGTAGTGCTAATAGTAGAAACTTGACAAAATATGTGTAGTTCTTAATGTTATTATAAACTAATGCTTCAAAAATGACATTGTTCTAAAAATGCATTTGCAATTAATGGTAAGCATTCAAATAAACACCTAGTTCCTAACTTATTGAAACGCTTAGTACGTAAATTATCTACACTAATTAAAAAGATTTATCAGATCCAAGTACTATTAGGCCAATGACCAGCCGTGTACTAACCGGCTGATGATGATATGATTGTGATGATGTTGATGATAATAATGATGATGATGATGATGATGATGATGGAGTAATTATAATTTATGTATGCAGTGATAGAGTCATTGCTTATTGTTTATACTGCTCAGTTAATATGGAAACAAGTAGAAAACAAAAGGGATTCAAGCACTCAGAAAGCAGTATAAAAATATTTTTAACACTTGTCATCATCTATTAAAAGAGGAACAAATTAATCCACTATTCACGGATTCTCCGTTACAAATATATTTATTAAATTTGGATTCCCATAAAGGTGGAAAGACCAACCATCCTCTCTATTAAAAAAATAATAGAGAGGATGGTTGGTCTTCCCTCCGGATCAACAATTCAAAAAAATAAAACCAAAAATATAAACATAAATATTTTTTGTCAAACCAATATTAAAATTAAAAAGAAAACGAAGATATGTCAATTTTTAAATAAAAACTGCGTATCCAAAACATTGAGAACAAACTCCAACAGTCTTCCGTGATCATGGATGCTGCAAATAATTCGAAACGTCGAATAAATATATTTAAGTATCGGGAAATCCGTAAATTAGTGGATTTGATATGTATAATAATGCGTAAATAAAGAAATAATTAAGAATGTAACAAACGAAATAATCAAGCAATGAATATTATATCAAAATTAAACTTTAAGTCGTATTCTTTAATTTTATTAAGTATGATTCGTCTTGAATAAATAGAAAAGTAAATTTACCTAAACTCCATTTTTTTAAACAAATAGTTATTAGGAAGACAGATCTGCCTCCTAGCCTAGTGTATGGGCGTGTGCTTGTCGTGGGTTCGAATCGTGGGGACTCAAAAATTTTCATTGTTTTTCCTGGTTGGTTGGGAATTGGCCCGATCACCCAATTGTCTAAAAGTAAGATGATCCATGCATCGGATGGGCATGTAAAAGTCAGTCCACCCACCAACCCGCATTGGAACAGCGTGGTGGTATACGGTCCAAAAACCTAATGGATGAGGATATTAGGGAGGCAATGTCCGGCAGTGGACTCCGGCTGATGATGATGATGATGGAGAAGACAAATCTACTTGTCATTAATACTAATTAAATAATTGATGTTTAATCTAGCATAATTACAATCAATAAGCAAATAACAGGATGTAATATCTTTAGAATATTGTGTACCAATTAAACCTTCAAAAAGCTAATTTAGTTTCAGAGATTAGATAATATCAGTTCAACCAAGATAAAGATTTGCTAAATTTAATAGGCACTTAAAACGAACAATATATCTTTGACGGAAAGGAAAATATCTTTCCTGTTAGGTTATTAATTTTATTTAACATTCTTTTATATCTTTTTTGACTTCGCTCAATTCTATCTGAACTTATGTCAAAGGAAATGGTAAACGGAAAAGTTACCTACAAAGCTTTAAAAATGCCCATTTCAAAATGTGGTTTATATTTTTCTTTTAATTCTAACTTGGTACGCCTAGAAACGGTTCGTGGTTTATTTCTAAAATAGATATTTATGTTTATGTTTATAAAATATAGTAAATAAATTGTGTTATTTAAAGAAATTGCTAAGATATAGTTTGCAATCAAACAAACCTTTAAGAACATATGAATATTTGCTTATAGGTTTTTATTAGTCCGTCCTTGTTTAAAAATTTTCGTTCAATCATCAACAAAAAGCGTGACGTTATACTGTTATGGTTTCTTTGATCGGTTAGTTTTTTTCCCATATGCCTGAATATATTTGTAGTCTTAATTTAAAAGATTTTTTTTTTTTAAATAGCGAAGCCTAGAAAAAATACTGGAAATAAGAATACAATTATACCGCGCAAATGTAGCAATTAGTTTTTACGCTGTTGTAAGATTTTAAGCAGTAGCACTAGTTCCTCAGATGATTTAATATAAATATTTAAGAATCATAAATGGCTGCGTATGTATAATCTATATTTTTTATTTAATGTAAGCACTAAAATTATAATTTATTCTGTCAATTTTTCTGTTTATAATCTGTATTCAGTTAACTTGTCTTATGTTATTTACAAAAAAATTATTATTAAAGCTATAACACTAAAGTTTTTCTGTTACGATTACCTGTGCCAAGGTCAAATAACATTATAAAGTATGTAAACCAACTCATATAATATTGTCACGTTTGTATTAGAACAATAAGATTATAATTGTATTGTTAATTTACGTTCTGCATATTAAGCATCATCATCATCATCATTAAGCTTAATTATTAGAAATAATTTTAGTTTAGAATACAAACAGTATCACATCAGCATTTCATAAACATTTTAGTAGTTCCTACGACTTTGTCCGTGATAATATATATAAAAAAAATTATTTATTTTTTCCAAAAAAATGAGCACACCTTATTTCCGTTACATCAGCTCAGCTATCTTCTACTAAAATCCCATCAAAATTGGACCAACCGCCTCAGGGATAAGCCAGAACAAACAAACACACAGAGAAAAAAAATTAAAAATTTGTTTTTGTTATATGTATCCATTAAATAACCAACGTAATCATTAAAAGCGGTTATTTCATGTTACGCACAGACATTAGTATTTTGTTAATTTGTAGATAATATGTGATGTTAAGGTACATAAATCAAATACATACAATAAATTTTAGTAAGTCTTATGAATGGAAGGGTACATTAACCCCGAGAATTAATTTGTTCACAACATTGTGTTACTATTTATAGCCTCTAAGGCCTTTATTAATTACAGATGAAAGATTGTATTGTAGTGGAGTTCACTAAAGATAAAATATCTTTTAAAATTTGTAGAAACATCATTTTATAACCCGAAGCAGCAAATAAGGAAAATATCTTATCAAATATTTAAAGGTTTTTGTTTTATTTAATTATGTTCTAAAGACAACAAAATATTTTTTTAATATTTATATTAGGCAACTAAAGCTAAAAATGATTGGACGTTTGTAATGTAACGAGGTTTACATGCTTACGGATAATGGTTTAATTCTTTTGAAAGATTAAATATAAAGACACCGACAACAGTACCTATACTTTAACGGAAAACTTCTAACATGAAATAATGCCTAGAAAAAAAATTACATTGTTCTAAGATAACGGCTTTTTGTTAAGATGTTTAATGTATGGATTTTTTAATTTGGCTTGGAACTTTACTCGTTTCGTGATATTTACGGTATAAAATCTTGTTTTTTACTTAGTTCATGGTGTATGTGAAGACGTTTGTTAAATATAAAATGTCCAACTCTACTAAATACTATTTTTTACTGTTTTATATATAAACTAAACTGAGATTAATGAAAAGAATGACCGCTTGGTCAAACCGTAATCAATTATTGCGACAGCAGGTCTATTGGACCCACTCCTTTTAAACGGTGAAAAGCTCTCTCTAGTTATTTTTTTACCGGAATTAAAAAGTTTTTTGTGACTCAGATGTTATCTTTCGGGCTCTTTTCATGGTAACTCACCTAACACTGGTTTGAAACTCCGTCCCCAACAAGGGACGCACTTTACAAAAGTAAAGGCCACACGAACAGAAGCACAGGGAGTCAGGCATTTTTTATGCCTCCTAAGGATTGTCGCATGTGCCCCACTGGTAACTGTGTAAATCGATAGCTGGTGCGGTGAGAACCACCGGTGTGTGTATTTCGCGTTCTAGCGAGGGCGAACTTCAGGTAAGTGTGCTTTTCTTCTTGAGTGGCGGTAAGGTTGGATCACCGGTACCCCTGTTGGGCCGGTCTCGGCACCTTCCTGTCCGTTTGAAGGACATTTCTGTTTGCGCTCTTGACCAGGCGCGTTTGGATGTTCTTTACCAGCAGAGGGCTCTATGCGTTTACAACTTTATCAATATGTTTTGCGTTAATTTTAAAATTGTTCCGGATTGTTTGCAATTTACGTCACTGTACGCCCACGTTATATTGGTCCACTTGTTCCCTAGTAAGTGCGGCGGATGAATATATTTAGCCCTACCTGGAGTTTTATACAGGGGCGGGAGGATACTGAACGAATGATTGGCATGCATATGTGTTCGGTATGCATACCCTATAACAAGAAAGAGATAAATGAAATAATTGAAACTTAGGCTAGCCTACTTCCCAGTCGCAAGTTTCTCCTAGTTTTCCTGGCTCAGAGGCAATATTCCGAGAGCCACCCAGAAAATGAACCTGTCAGGGTTATCCTAAATCATTCTGATGTAATTGATATTAACAGTGAGAACATTAAATAAGCTTTTTTTATTAAGTAAATGATGAGATGACAAACTATTGGTTGTTAAAAAGTAACATATTTATTAATATCCAAGTAAATGTAATATTTTAAATAAGTATATTATATTCATAAATATTTTTTTATGGAGAGCATTGTAAGTTACATTAACTACACATAAGCATCAATATTTAAATATAACTTCGAAAACTTGCTTGTGAACATCTTTACTATTAGGTGGTGAAATGGTTTGCACTAGTTAGGGCTGTGTCTGTCGATCATTTCTTGCAACCCGGGTCGATCAAAACCCGTTAGCTAGACAATCGAATCACAAACATTCGATTGACTTGCAGGTCGTGGGCTGTGTGCGGCATTTAGCTGCTTTGTGCTAGTCAACGACCACGGGTGTTATTGTAATTCATTCTTGTCGCGACACATTCACAAGGACATCATTTTTAATACTCAAATCATAAGTTCCCAATTGCTTTTTATTATGTATAATAGTTCAATATAATTATTAAATAAAATGACTTTACGGATTGTATCTCGTTTAGTTTACAATTTTAAATTCCGGATGTTTCGAACACTTTCCAGCGGCCGTGGTCACGGGGTAAAATCGATAAAATCCGTAAAGTCATTTAATTTAATAATGTATAATATTCGCGTAACCAATAGAAATAATTAAATTCAATATAATATTTAAAATAACTTTGTCTAAATGTATTTAGAACTTACGACTTATACTTTTAAAGAGATATGAGGAACAAAACCGACTTTCTACGTTCATCCGACGTATTGTTCATGTCGGACCGTTGTGGAGTTAACTGATATTGAATTATTTAAACAAGTCAAAGAGTCCATACAATGCGGGATAAATATAACTGTGTTTAAGCATCTACTAATTAAATAATTTAGTTAAATATATCCATAGATGTAGCATTTAAGATAAATGAAAGAAAGAAATAATGCTAATGTAGAAAACTTTAATGCCAAATTAATATTTAAATTAAAAAAATGTTTATAAAGGAATTGATTATGGTAATATTAGTATATTCATAAAAATTATGAGTAAGTATTGTTGAACAATTTCCATAATTTTCTAGCACCTAGAGACAAAAGGTAACGCTGCAATGAAATAATGTCACTTGTCACAATTCCTGTCAGGCACACTTAGTTGAAATCCTTTTACTTTGTTTTAAAGTGTACCTTTTAATGTTCTTAATAAACTTACCGCATTTAAAGCAAAGTTGTGCAAATATACATTATCGCATTGTTTGTTATTTAGACAACTATAGTAACTCCTAACTTTGTTGTGTAATGAAGCCAAGACGGGAATTATGTTTTGTCATTAGAGCGTCATTAAATTAATCAAAGCTTGATCCAATATTTTCATTAATTATATAAACTATTACTCTGGTGAAAACTTCACTGTATATTTATTGTATTATTATTCGTTTTTACGTAATATTTTATTTATTGTTATAAAACTTCCTCTGGACCAGATGAAAAAATTCTTTTAAAAAAAGTATATTAAATAGGGACGTAGATAAAAAAGTTAATTAGAGAAATAACAAGGATGATGAGATACATTAGTTTATACAACTACAATTAAAATTTTGTACAATTTTGCATCTAAAATGTCAAGGTACAAATGCTTTTTAATGTGCTCTGTTTATAATGTATAATAAACGGTGGTAGTCTATTTTCTAGATTGTAAAAGACCTATCATATGTTATCATTTGCAAAAGATCTTTCGTTGAAAAATTTTCTAAATTTTAAATAATTTATATTTAAAATTTAATGAGTAGTCTACTAATAATTAAATAACGGAAATCTCACTAACTAATAAAGTACCTAAACTTAATAATATGAAATAAAATGTTTAACGTATTCTTTCTAATAAATATTAAAACTGATATTAGGTAATTAAAAATCAACAGGCAGTTTACAGAGAATAAAAATCGAAACATTGACCGATGAATGCAAACAGTAATCTATATCGTGTATTATGAATTAAATACTTTGAAATACATTCGTTTCATATTTTTTAAGCAATCTCAAAGTGAAATAATTCTAAAAATTTTAAACCTAACAAACAAAGTTTTCAAACGCAGCTCATGGCATCGAATATTATTGGCCACAATGCACTTTTAACTATTGCCCAGGAAATGTTTCTGACAATTTTTATGCAGTTTTAGTTGGAGCTACCATATTTTTTTTTCAGTTTTTAGTTGAAATGTGTACGCAATAGCAGACTTTATTTAACAGTAATTATCAGAAGAACTTCAGCTATTGTAAGAATAGCAGCTCGTAAACATTTTTATAAACATTTTGGTTTAAAAAAGGATATTTTAGCGAACAAGTGTTATTAAATGTCGTAGTGCTCAAAATTATAAAAATATGTATTCGTATTAACATATTTAATAAAATTCTAAATTATTGTTTTTATGGACCGACTTACTAAAAAAAGTAGGTACTCAATTTAGAACATGATACTTTTCAATATACACTTTACTTTGCTCCCAATAGACCGCTTGTCGACGGTCAAGCACCTGACCGCTGGTTATCTCGGATGCAATTTTCAACTTTATTCAATATTAAAACTGCCTTTTTATCTATATATTATATACGTCTTGGTATATGGTTCCTGCAGCCGCTCACTTCAATTATCTAGAATATTTGTTTAGCACGTCCCTAAATGTACCCTAAACCCAAATATACATTGTTCTTTCTAATCGCTACGTGAGATATTTTAACTTGTTAAAAAAATAAAAATAAAAACTTAAATAGAAATAGCTAAGGTTATTAAATAAGTTACATATTTCATATCACTGTTTTATAACTTTTTATGAAAATTTTTCATAGTTTTTAATGGGTACATATTTTAATAAAAGATTTACAATTTAAAATAGCATTTGCAGTACTTGCGAAATTATCGATTTAGTGTAAATAAGTAACTACGAAATAACAAGACAAGTGTATAAAATTTACTATCACAAATATAAAATGTGGTAATTTTGAAGGGAAAGCGCTCGATCTTGTGGATTCTACTGTATTTCTCGGCATTACAGCAGGCGCCAAAAAACAGTAGGACCTTCATATAAATGAAGTGGCGAATAAAGTAGGCTTCACGGCATATGCTGTGGAAAAAAAAAAGACAAATAACTCACGTGATAGAAAATGTGTTAAAGGCATTTTAATGCACATCGTAAAAGTTCTAGGAACAAACAAAGACTAATTCTCTCTGCATGTCTTTATTTCATTGTAAAAGGTAATAACAAAATAGTCTCGCTGAGTTTCTCGCCGGTTTTTTTAGGTCAGAACCGTTCCTTTCCGAACCGGTAGTAGCATTCTGTTTGACAATCGATAAGTGTAATGTTTCGATGTTGAAAAAACATATTTGTATTGGATTTGTTTTCATTTAAGTGTATAAAAATATGCGATTTCTTAAAACTTCGAATATAACAGTAAATTACCAAGCATATAAATAGCTTAGCACATCGGTTGCAGCGGATGTGACATTCTCTTTTACATCCGCGAATGCAGATGCGAATTTTAAGAGTTTGTTTTTTAGTCTTTATCTATAAAGATATAAAAATCCGTAACAATGCTACGGGGACAGTAAAACATTATTCAATGATCAATTGATCCTTCATTTGTCAGAAAGATTAACATTTTCCCTGAATACATCCTAATTTGCTTCTATGGTTCTATTTGCTATTTACATTTATAATATCGTTAGCAGGTTTTATGATATTTCTACAATATATTCTAAAGTCTTGCTGTATTTTTCGTGCTTTCTTTAAGCTTTGAATTCAAAGACGTGTTTACACAGCACGTATGCTTTGCCTCAATTTTCATTTACAATTTAAAAGAAACCAGGTAGTCGACAACATTTGTTTGCAGAAATATATAGTGCATATTTATTATCGCCGTCTTAAAAGAACTAAATCTGAGATACTTTTCGAGTCTATTTTATTAAAGTTCTGTAACGCGTCTGTATATTTACTAAATAGAAACGGAAAATTTATTATTTTTAGTTTTATATTATATTATATTAAACTGTATTATATTAGAATATATTAAACTGGTAGACGTCGATGACGGTTGTGTTTATAATTATCGTGTTATTCATAAATAAATTAAATACGTTTTATAGGCACTAGCGTTTTGTTTTTACCATGAGAGAAAACCGCAGAGTGCAGCTAGTAATTAACAAATATATCATCATGTACAGTACTTAACAAATCTTTTAATGTTGCAATTGCTGCTTCATTTTTTGACTCCTATACGACTAATTAGAAAACTAGGTGACCACAAGTGCCCATTACTACATATTGCACACAACATACACATATTCTCTTACATTATAAAGTTATAATTAAAATGATAAAATAAATACACTATTATTTTTTTAAATATATATTACTATACTATTATTATAAAATAATTAATTGATGTAAATTAATACGTTTAATTTATACTCGCTTAAATTGGCTAATAATTTGTTAAAATATTTTATGAACATAATATGGCAGCATAAATGTTAAAGATTTATCTATTTAATAACAGATTAGAAACTACATAACAAATACTGTCTAACTGTACTTATTTTTTATTTAAAATATATCTAAAATGCATTATATACCACTTAAGTTATGATCATCATCATATCAGCTTAGAAAAGTCCACTGCTGGCCAAAGGCCTTCCCCATAAGCTACCAAGGGGTACGATCCTGCGCCACCTGCATTCACCGACTTATTATATTTTTATTTTATTTGGAAAACAAACAGCTAATACAATAAAAACTAAAATACATATGCCAGTTATAAACAAGCTAGTAACATGTTTTCACATTTAAATATATAAGAATAGACGTCCTGAAAGCAGACACTTATCTAAATGTATATAAAGGTAACCTTAAAAAAAAGCAAACAGAATTTTAACAAAAATCAAATGAATTTAAGCTACAGTATTAAACCAATGTCTAGTCAATGTTTTTTTTTATAGTAGGACTATCAACCTTATTTTGGGCAATTTTTAATAGAAATGTTATATCTGCTATGTTCCTTATTACCACCAATGGCAACTATTCCGTTCTGAGCCGCCGGCCAGTACGGACCTCTCTCGTGCGTTCCTGCATGAGTTCGTTATTATCGCTTACGCGTTACAAAGTTAGTTGGTGTCACAGTGCTGCCGTGTTAGTAGTGCTGTGTTTCGTTTGTGTAGTGAGTGCTCGCAGGCAGGTTCCCGACTTAACTGTAAGTAGTTACACACATACACATAAAAGCCCACGTGGCATTTATCTTTTAAATTAAATATGTGCTTGCTGCATTAGGTGGCAGCTAGGTACACACCTAGTGCTCCTAAAGCGCTTACACTTTAATAGGCACACACCTCCTCACGCAGGTGGGGAGGGTTAGAATAGTTTACACCGTGCCGGCGGGGGTCGCCCCAATGGCTAAAATGGACGATTACGATCCCGCACAACACCGCGATGCAATAGATGACTATTTCCGCGAATCCGCCCCGGAGTATTGGGCCAAAATCCGCTGGTTACCGTCGCCTTGTATTTGAAGGCAAAGCCGCCGCGTCCGCCACCATACCGTTTCACCCAATAAATCACCCACGCCGTCGCCGTCTGCGACATTCAACCGGGACCGTAGGCCGTAATTACACCTGTCCGTGTCATTATCTTTCGGCGCAGTCAGACGCCGAAGACGAACCAGCCCTCGAAATGGACTTCGAACCCACGACCGTGTTAACAAACGCCGCCAACATAGCCAACTCAGATGGTTTTACCACCGTGCGTTCGCGGAAAAAGGGCAAAAACGCCCGCCATGAGAGCGACTCTGAGGCCGCCCTAGCTCCCACGCCCGTCACCGACCGCGACGCCCGCGAAAAAGCCCGCGGCCGAGCCGCAATCTAAGCCAAGCACTGCGGACGTATATATGGCCGAACGTAAGGCCAAGGCTCCACCCCGGTCGTGATTCGACAAGGGTCACTGGAGTCGTGTTCTTACGTGGCGAAAATATCGCAGTTTCGTTCCGCTAATACGAATAGGCATACGGGTCAACGTAGAGACCTCAGATGACTTCCGTGCGTTAACCCAATACCTCCGCGAGGGTAAAATCGCGTTTCACACTTTCGCTCTGCCGGAAGACCGACTCCTTCGAGTCGTCATTAGGGGAGTTCGAAGGAACTCGAGATTGATCGAGGTCAATGCGGATCTCAAACGGCAAGGATACCCCGTGCATAGGGTGCGCCGCATGCACCACCCACGCCATAAATTTCAAATGGACCTACTCATGGTCGAGCTTGATCTTTCCCCGGAAGGAAAATCAATATTTAACGTACATTCAATATGTAAATTAACCGGTTTACGGGTTGAAACTCCGCAAGACCGGCCTAGTCGCGCAGTGTCATAACTGCCAACACTTCGGACACACAACGCGCAACTGCTTCGTGAGTTCACGTTGTGTGAAATGTGCCGGCCAGAACAGCACTCCGGAGTGCCCAAGGCCAAAAGATTCGGTCGAGCCGCCCGCGTGCATAAATTGCGAAAACGTAGGTCACCGGCTAGTTACAGGGGTTGCTCGAGCACC
The DNA here is from genome assembly GCA_029286875.1 of Lamproptera curius. Classification (NCBI taxonomy): domain Eukaryota; kingdom Metazoa; phylum Arthropoda; class Insecta; order Lepidoptera; family Papilionidae; genus Lamproptera; species Lamproptera curius. The sequence goes on along the minus strand of JAGSMT010001069.1, from coordinate 8,711 downwards.
CAAAAACAATCGCGGCCATCTGCCTCACGTTCTGCGAACTCCGCGAATTCCGCGGTTACAAAGCCGAGCTTTTTCCCTGCACCTGCACCGGCAGTTAGTGCATGGACAAAGCCAGTCGTAATTAAAAAATCCGTCGCCGTCCCTAATGCTGCGGCGGCAGCAATCATAAGGGAACCGACCAGGTGGGTCCCACAATGCGTACAATAAACCCGCACCTGCGCCCGCCGCGCAAATCACGTCACACAAAGGGCCCGGTAATTACGTCCGTCCGCCGCCCGTTGACTTAATCTCGAAATACTTCGAATTCGCACAAACAGTAAACATGTCTAAATTATACGATTTGGACTATAAAATGCACCTGGCAATCAGCCCAGTTGAAAAAATAAATGTCTTGCTCGCTCACGGCGAAATCTTAGACGCCCTAAGTAAATTTAAATAAGAACCAACACAGACACAAACAAGTAGGTTAACCGTAACAGATAGCTACCAACTTTGGTAGGGTAAAACCGCGCTCTAGTCGTATCGTATTTTAACGCAAACGGTCATAAGAAGCAGCGATCTGAAATCGCTAAATACTTGCAACATTATAGTATAGACATATTTCTAGTGCAAGAGACCTTTTAAAACCGTCAATAGCCAATCCGAGAATCAGTGGCTATAACATTATTAGAAACGATAGGTTGTCAGGACCGCTAGGTGGTACACTGATATACTATAAAGGTCACTACATATCGCACCATTAGATATACCTACACTAACTAACTTGAGGGACAGCGTGTCAGATTGCACTCACCGGCCACAGGCCGCTTGTACTGTTTCCGTGTATCTGTCCCCAAGTAGAAGTTACTTAGATCCGACCTAGAGCTGCTTCTCGGCCCTGGGTCCATCAACCATTATCGCAGGCGACTTAAATAGCTAACATCCCGACTGGAATTGCATTACGCCAAACACAAATGGCAACAAATTGCTGGAACTGGAGGAACCACTCAACATAAAAATAATAATACCCGGGACCCCAACTAGATACTCAGACTCAGGCATAGGCGCTCCTAGCACTATAGACCTGCAATTATTTAGAGACGTCTCGCTCAATGTCGTATCGATAGAGGCACTTTGTGAATTGGACTCTGACCGGTGACGGTCTTGTTCAAATTGGGCCAAGGCGCCGGTGCGGTCCCTACCACCAAAACCGTAACAAATTGGCATTGTCTTGAACGCAAATTCAAGGCTATGGACCCCTAAAGTTGCTCTAACCTACCGGAGGTTATTAATAGTGTAGACTAAGCGTATATTGCCATCGACAGTTTCACAACGCATATCTCATCAGCCATCGACGATCCGAAAGGACAGTCAAGGTTTCGGGTGACCGCAACTTTGGCTTGCCGTTCAGTATTCGATGTCTGATAAGAGAAAAAATACACTCAAGCGGGCGTTTTTCGCTATCCGTCCGAGTCAAACCGATTTCGCTTTAGGAAACTTCAGTTAGAGGTCAGAGACAGGATAGAATTACACCGCAAAGAATCGTGGTTAAGTCTGACGGAAGACTTAGAGCCATCGCACACTGCCTATTGGCAGTTGGCTCGACGTATGAAGTCGGATCCCCGCGACGCCATGCCGCCATTATCAAAGCCAACCGGGGGCTTGTTAGCTTTCGATGATTTCGAAAAGGCCGAATGCTTAGCCGATACGCTAGAAGAGCAATGTACGCCATCTCGCGCACACGCCGACGCGGCCCACCTATCGGAGGTGGACCGTCTAGTCGAACTTAGGGCTGCCTTACCACCAGAGGGCGATAATTTAAAGCCAGTGACCCCGGAGGAGGTTCGCGATATTATTAAGGGTCTTAAACCCCGGTCGGCACCTGGCCCATAGAACTCTAAAATACTTGCCAGGCCGTATTGTCTGTGTATTGGTCAACATTTTCAATATTTTACTATCAACTTGACTTTTCCTGATCCTGGAAAGAAGCCATCGTCATCGGTATTCCCAAGCCGAACAAACCCTCTAACCTACCACGAGTTATCGTCCAATTAGCTTGCTCAAATGCTTGGGCAAGCTATATGAACATAATTCTCTTCGGTTGAAAGACCACACCTTCCCCAATAACCTCATCCCAGACGAGCAATTCGGTTTTCGTCCGAAGCACTCGCGTCCCGACCAAATTTATCGCCTGACGGAATTCATTCTGAATGGCCTTCACCAACCCAAACCCCGTATCACAGGGGCCGTCTTCTTCGATGTCGCAAAGGCATTTGACAAAGTCTGGCACAACGGCTGATTTACAAGCTGTACATTCTCAAAGTGCCGGACAGGCTGGTTCACATCATCCAAGCCTACTTGTTAAATCGCTCTTTCCGATATCGAGTCGAGACCCTGTCCACGAAACCGTCCGCTCCAAGCGGGCGTCCCTCAGGATCGGTCCTATCACCTTTATTATTCGCGCTCTACACGGTGACATTCCAAAGCCCGACGATGTCAATCTGGCACTTTTCGCCGATGACACCGCTTCTCATTGTTCGTCGCTTAGACCGAACTATATCTATAAAAAGCTCCAAAACGCGATCAATCGTTTAGGCGAATGGTTTCGTAAATGGAGAATCAACGTCAATCCCGATAAAAGTGTAGCAATACACTTTCATCGGCCTAGATTACGTCGTGATTACACGATACCCCTGGTCCTCAACCCAGGCGTCAGGATAAGGCCACGCGCTGGCCGACACCAGACACTAGGGCAACTAAAACTCAACGGGAAATGGGAAAGGAAGGCCAAATACCTAAGCGTGACTTTTGACTTTAGGCAACATGTCGTTCAAGTCATGTTCAGGACGCTAGGAGAAAGGCTTTATTCGTTTCGACCAGACCTATCACCTAACGAATTCTAACAGTAAAATGTCGCTAAAATATAAACTTTTATTGTACAAGGTATGCATACGACCAATCATGGCTATGCATGCCAAACTTCGCTCACGCATCCTCCACACTCCTAAAGCAACTACAAGTAGTTCAAAACAAATTCATCCGCCGCGCCACTGGGGCGCAGTGGTACCAACGAAATGTAGACTTACACGCGACTGCAAGTTGCCGACACTCCGCGAGCACTTTAAAAGTTAACTGCAAACACATAGATAAAGTAGTCAACCACAGCAACCCTCTGCTGGTAAAAGCAGCAACGTATACGGCCGATCCAAACGCGTCTAGCCAAAAGCGTCGACCACGAAACGTTCTTCTCGACCCGGACGAGGAAGGGGTCGCCGAGACTCCGGACCCAACGGGGGTCCCTACATCAGACCCTACACACCACACGAGTAGGGATAGCACACACTCACCTGTAGTTCGCCCTCGCTTACGAGCACAGCGACACACACACCGCGTATACTAGATACACCCGCGTTCCAGGGCGGTTCTCAACGCCCCCAGCAATCGATTAATACAGTCGCCAGACCGTCGGCGTCCCGGTCCGTAAACCGATCGTCGACGATTCCTAGGAGACATAAACTAATACCTAACTGACGTATCTTCTGTACGTGTGGCCTCCATTTTAGCAAAAATGTGGGCCACCTAGTTCTGAGGGACGGGAGCTTCTCGCGAACTCTGTGTTAGATGAAGCTTACTAAAGACATGAGTCTGGAAGTATAACTTCAAGGATAAAAAAAAAAATGGCAACAAGTGGTGAATTTTGCATTTAGATTCGTAATCATTGCCCACTGTACCACATTTAAATTGTAAGAATCGTAAAAACCGTTTCTGTATAGTCTTTAAGCTATTTCTATAAATGTCGTAGCAAGGATTCCAAGTTGGGAAGAATACTCGAGAAGACTGCGCACGTACGAACAGTATAGTACTTTTATAGATTTAATCGTAACAAAGTTCCCGCAGGATCTTATTATAACTCCGAGAGCTTTATTTGCTTTTTTAATAGTGTAGTCAATGTGCTTGTCGTACAATATTTTAGGGTCCTGAAATAAACCTTATCCTTAATTTCTGTAATTGAAACAAGATTTTCACTCAGTATTTGATAATGTTTTAAAATATTTACTTTACGTGTACATGACTTTGAATAGCATTTAGAAACATTAAGATCTAACTTATTAGATAAACTGTATTGTTCTAGTCTGAGTAAATCTTCCTGAATAAGCTTGCAGTCAGTAAAACCAATGATTTCTTTAAAAAATTTCATATCGTCTGCATAGAATGGAATTGTAGTCCAAGAGGATGAATACCCATTTATAACAACAGCTCGCGACCTGTTTCGGATATAAGAAGAACACCACCTAAATAAATCTCCATGAATTCCTGCATATAGCAACTTTTACAGAAGTATTTAATTTCGTAGTAAGTCGTCGCATCATCTCGTAGGGAGTCATCCACACTGCGATGACAAGTCCACTCGAAAATCTTTCTTCCCCATCGGATATCAGTTCTACGAGCAAACCTAAGTGTGAGTGACTAAATAATTCCAAAGCTACCTTTATTCATTGTAACGAAAGTGAAGTAGACGTTAAGTGCCTCGTTCGACTGTTGATAGAAATTTGGTAAACATTAATGCGTGAAAGAAGCAATTAATTTCAACGACGCTTCAATATTTGATTAATTTAACTGTTCCAATAGACGGTTAAATATTCAAGCGTAATGTATTGACGTGTACAACATAACTTAAGTCCTTTATTGAACTTAAAATGTTTCAAGTTATACCTGTCCGATTTATAATAAAACCTAATTTATATGCCAAGTTTTTTAATGTAAATATATCTATCGTAAACACTCCCTTTAGGTATCACTGACATCTAACGTTATATGTAAATATATCACTACCGAAACGAGGTTGTTCTTAGTTTTCGTTGTTAGTTTTCTCGTGAAAGCTTATGTCGTTATATATTACGGAGTGATTTAAGTGATTTAATCGTTATACAATTAATTGCATTAAATACATAGTCCAATTGATAAGGATGAATATCCTTTAAAGATAGGTTTACGGGAAGGAAAAGTAGGTAAGAGTTTTATTATCAGCATTGCACCCGTGCGGAGCGGAGCGAGGCGCTCGTTATATATAAAAAAAGACATGACTTTGAGAGCAACTATACTCAAAAAAATATATACTACTGCTATTGCAGTCGAATGTCATCTAAAGTCATATTCAGGAAATAAGAAAAAAGTGTCGGCCACCTAGTTCGTGGGGACGGTAGCTTCCTGCGAACTCTGTCTTAGATAAAGCTTGAGTCTGGAAGCATAACGTCACGAGTATAATAAAAAATGCTGACATTGATCGTACTATTCGCAATGATGGGCCGTCTTAGGTGACTTTAAAAAACCTAATGTTTCAACACATTTTACTTGAATTATAAAAACCAACTAATAAGCCGTCGGGCAAAGCTTTTTTAAAATGTTTAAGTTTTACTTAAAAATATCTGTCCATTTCACTGTTTGTATTTTGGTTTACCTAATTGGAGTTATTAATAAACGATAACTTGCACACACACACACGAGTGTAGACCTTTTAATACTTTAAAGTCTTTTATAAGTAACATCTAACTGTGAATGATTTTTTTATAGAAAACCTTCCAGAGATTTGCTTTAAACTAAATAAAGAAACAATTTTCCTGTATGTATTGCACTAAATAGAAAATTATTAATGTTGTTATATACATATAACCAATTCGCTTACATATTTAATATAGGTTATAACTAAATAAAAAGTTGAACATTATACACACTGATAGTAATAACTGTGTTTTGACTATAGTCAATAACATAATTTTAAGCAATCATCTGAGCTGACTTTAACTTTATGTTATTGTCTCTAAACTTCTTAATGGTCGACGATATTTTCTAATAGCATACTTGTGGTCACTGCTTCTATTCGTTTATTACTAGTCATTCAGGAACAATTAAATTGAATTGCTGTTAGTACGATATTTCGTACTAATTATTTAGTAAAACTGTTTATTTACTTAATCATAAAGCTATGAAAAAATCTGTATCGCTAAAGTATTTTTTTTGTGTAGGAGCTCTAGGAGTTATTGTCTACCGTATGATGCAAGTAGTTAAACACTCACGTTGAAAAAATCTGAAACACAACTTTCTTCGCCTTGGCTTTTTTTTGCTACCAAGCCATTGTTATTTATAGATTCTTATTTCCGCTTCTGGAATTAATGGTTATCTCAATGGCTTACCGAAACATTGAGATACAGACATATACCAGACCGGTGGTAGGTCCGCTATTTACAGAAGACCGTCTGGGTGGGTACCACTGCGGTGTCTATTTCTGGCGCAAAGCAATAGTGTGAAAACACTACTGTGTTCCGGTTTGAAGGGCACCGTAGCAAGTGTATTTACTTGGTAAACGAGACTTAACACCCTATGTCTCACGGTAGGCAGCGCATTGGTTACCACTGTTATTGCTAATGTCTGTGGGCGTCGGTGACTACTTCCCGTCAGGTGGCCCGACTGCTCGTCTACACCAAAATATACCAACTTAGTCTGCCCGTGATCATGGATGCTGGAAAGAATCCGAAAAGTCGGAAATAAATATATTTAAGTCACGCGTAAAATCCGTAAATAAGTGGATTTCATATGTATAATAATCGCGTAAATAAAGGACGACACAAAGAATTGTTTCATAACATTTTTTTTATGTTGTGATAATGCTGACATTTTTAGGTTAATACTACATGCCTTCAATTAACTTTTGCAACATGGGCGTATACGATTATTTGACTTTGTCTTGTTTGTTCAATATGTTCAAAATATCTAAGAATATTTAAAATTTTACACTCATGATTTGCAATTAAGGAATCATTTAAACATTAGTGTACCAATGAAGTTCCAACTCACTTTAATTTGTATCGCATATTAATGTTTACATAAAATGTCTAGGTGCTGTTGTTAATAACAAGCAAAAGTTATTTAAAGAAAATTTAAGCGAACGAGGTTTGTCGTCATACTTTAGCAATGTTATACTTGCGAAGACTATTTGTTAATTGATAATTAATGATGCGTTCGTTGTTAACTGGTATACGACTTAGAATAGCTTAATTTGCTTTGAAATCAATTTAAAATTTAAGGAATTTTGATTGTTTCAAACGCTGGTGTGTCAACTATTTTTTAATTTCTCTAAAGAATTAGAGAGACTTTTACGTTTTCGACTATTTTGCGTTTTTAATTTCGGAGAGACTAATGAATTCCATCTTAATATGAAGTTCAATCTCAGAATAATATTGCATATGTTATTAAAACTAATTGTTTTAATAACATATGCAATACAAGAATTCGATTTCGCGCAGCAAGGCTCCGCCAATCGATTAATGTTATATAAGGATGTGGAAATGTCAAGACCACATTTGCACCATGAAGCTAGATCGTCCACGAACGAGTACTCGTTCTAAACTCTAGTTTGCTACGATGACAATTAAATTATATATCTAATAACTGTATGAGCCTAGAATAAATTTATACTTAACGAGTGACGGAATGAGTTATAAAGACTGGAGTGTGTTGATGCATTATTTAAAAAACGTTAGATGCTAGACTAACTTAACCGATTTCTTCAAATAGATCGTGTAGGGTTGAACGTGTTAGCCTGGCAGTGGAGAAAGTGGAATTATGTCGCCAATTGCTGAAGCAGTAATTTTACTAAAGTTTTTTATTTAAATGGAAAGATAACTTTTTCCTTTTAATTCTTATTCATGGCGTTACATTTATATACCTTAATGTCAACTATGTTATTATTATATTTTATACATGATGTTTAGAAGAAGAAAATACATTTTAGTTAGTTCTTTCAGTTGTAGGACGACCGAACGTCCGCATAGACGGCATTCACAAAGCCTCATACTGTATATACTAGGTACACAAATTATGCTAGGTACGCAAATTTTTTGCACATTACTAAAGAGCATTGACAAATATTTGCAGATTAAAACAAAATATGTATAAAATAAATCAAAGAATTGATTTCATTTAAAAGAAAACCAGAACCCATATAAATTAATTGACAAATTTCTACATCGGTCTTATGTAACTAGAATGATAAGGAAACAAAAATAACTGATGAAAACTTAAAGTACAAAATAACTTGGAGCCGAGCACGTACCTCCATGAGTTTTCTGTAAAATGGAATTGTCACAGCTAATAGAAAGGATTGGACATGCTCAGAATTATAAGTAAATAAAGGTCTATTGAGTTATTTCGTAAAGTAAAATTAATAGCTTATTCTAAAAACGATGCTAGGTTATATTTTTTATTAAAAGACACTTCGTGTTTCGCTAACCTGAATTTACTTTTATACCTGCATGAATATTATTTGATACAGTGATATAGTTTTTCTTGAAAAACAATGCATACGCGTATACTATTTTGTCAATAAACAAGACTTTTATAACAGAATAAATAGTAGATTTTGTACAAAATTCATACGTTTTAAATTAACACAAATTTTAGCATTAATAACAAAATAAATTTCTTATCTATTTCTTCCTAGCAATAGTTAAGCGTAAAGAGAATCATTTATTTCATTTTTTATTTTGTTTTGATCTAGCTTTAGGCACGTATAATACCCAGTTACGATTTTTTCAGAAAATTATCCTATATAAATTGTCTTAAACACTTTTTGCCTTAGCGTGTCTAATTTTCTCATTCTCGTAAAAGTATCAAAACGTCGATTAATATAATAGTATTTTTAGCGCAAGGCAAAGGTAAGATAGCATACCTCTAAG
>JAGSMT010001068.1:0-21741 GCA_029286875.1 Lamproptera curius | reverse complement strand
TTTGTTGAAAGTTCAATACTTGTGTTTTTGAAATTTTTAATTTATTTGCCGAGTTTTGAAAAATTATACCCGTAAAGATATACCCCTTATATCCGCCCCATACTTGATATTCTGATTTTAAAATTGGTTACATGTCACCCTCAAAATGCCGATTTGTTTCGGTTAGAGTATTTTCATTTAAATAAAAGGCCCGTATAAGCCCATAAAAATTTTGGTTGACTGTTCAAGTTTGTTAGGGAAAATAACGATTTGCGAGCTTTTATAAATTAATGTTATTCGAAGATATACCCCGTTATATTGCCCATACATTGATATTCTGATTTTAACAAGGTTATCGGGTCACTGTCATTCAAACATGTTGATTTGTTTGGGTTCGAGTCATTTCGTATTTAAATATAGTCACGTATGCCCATATAACATTTTGGTTGACGTTAAATACTTGTGTTATTGTTAAATTATCAACTTGAATTTGCGATAGTTTTTGATCAGAATTATTTCGTTATTCGGAATACCCCGTTATATCCCCCAACATTGATATCTCGATTTAAAAATTGCGTTATCGAAACTGTCATCCAAACATGGATTTGTTTTGGTTAGTACTGCTATTCAAAAAGCGCCCGATGCCCCATATAACATTTTTGCGGACCGTTAAATACTTGTTTATTGGGTAAATTATCAACTTGTTTTGCCGATTTGTTTTGATCAAGATTTATACCGGGGCATTTCTGGAAGGACAGGAAAAAAAAGGAGGTTCTGGAAAATGATCATATTCACCAAAACTTCTAGTTCGTATGAATGTGAACACAAAAAATTATTTTTGTTAATTTATATTTTAAATTTATGAGTTTTAAAAAACGTCGTTATTTAATAGAGTTTTATGAAAGATTTTAAGGTTAACGAATTTTTATTTAATTATTTGACATCACGAAACATATTGAAAAATACTGTTCTTTTTAAGAATAAAATAAAATTTAAAAAAATTAAAAAACTGTCGCCAAGAAACTTTTCAAACCAGAATTTCGCATTCGACCCTTTTTAAATTTTTTTTTTTAAAATAAGCTAAAGTATATTAAAAATACACGAAAAAATTTAAAATGGGTGGGAATTTAAATTTTTATCCTGTCCGTTCCACGGAAAGCCCCAGGTATAATCTGATCAAAACAAATCGGTATATCAAGGATAATTTACCGCAATAACACAAGTATTACGTCAACGCAAAATGTTTTATTTACAGGCCTATATTTAAATAGGAAAATGACTAACGAAACAAATCGGATGTTTGAGATGACAGTTCATCGAAATGCAATTTTAAACCAGAGATATGATGTGGGAATATAACGATGATATCTCAAAAACAGGTAGAATATTGATGAAAAAATCGAAATTAAAGTTGATAAAAACCGCAATAAACGTATTGAACGGTCAACCAAAAATGTTATATGGGCTTTACGGGGCTATATTTAAAAGCAGAAATGATTAAACAAAAACAAATGGATGCTTGAGATGACAATGTACCGCGATAACGCAAATTTAAAAAACCAGAGATATCAATTATTTTGAATATAACGGGAATTTCAAATAACAGGTATGAATCTTGATCAAAACAAATCGGAAATTAAATTGATAAAAACGCAAAAAGATTAAAGGTCAAGCAAAAAGTTATATGGGCTTTAAGGGAGCGCTATATTTAAATAGAAATGACTCGTAACCGAAACAAATCGGCATGTTTGAAGACATTAGGATAACGAATTTTTAAAACAGAGATATAATGGGGGAATATAACGGGGATATTTTCGAATAAAGGTATGAATCTTGATAAAAAACAAATCCAAATACGAGTTGATAATTTAACCCAATTCAAGTATTTAACTGTCAACGCAAAATGTTATATGGTTATACGAAAGGCCATATTTAAATAGCAGAAATGACTCGTAACCGAAACAAATCGGAGTTTGAGATGACAGGTACCGCGATAAAATTTTAAACCAGAGATATCAATTATGGGGAATATAATATATTTCGAATAACAGGTATGAATTTGATCAAAAACAAAGTAAATAAAGTTGATAATTTATCCAATAAACAAGTATTGGGACTCAACCAAAATGTTTTTATGGGCTTATAGGGAGCGCTATATTTAAATAGAGAAAACCAACGAAACAAATCGGCATGTTTGGATGACAACCGCGATAACGCAATTTTTAAAATCCAGAGATATCAAATGAGGAATATAACGGGGTATATCTCCGAAAAAGGTATAAATCTTGATCAAACAAATCGGAAATAAAATAACTTACCGAAAAACAAGTTATTTAAGGTCAACGAAATGTTATATTTATACGGAGCGCTATATTTGAATAGCAGAAATGACTCGAACCGAAACAAATCGGCATGTTTGAGATGAGGACCGCGAAAGCATTTAAAATCCAAAGAACAATGTATGGGGGAATATAAGGGGTATATTCGAATCAGGTAAATCTTGATCAAAACAAATCGGCAAATAAGTTGATAATTTACCGCAAACACTATTGAACGGTAACGCAAAATGTTTAATGGGCTTATACGGGGAAAATTTAAATAGCAGAAAGACTCAACCGAAACAAACCTGTTTGAGATGACAGTGATCGATAACGCATTTTTTAAACCAGAATTTAATTTGGGATATAAGATATCCCGAATAAAGGTATGAATCTTTAATCAAAACAAATGGCAAATGTTGATAAATAAATGCAATTAACGTATTGAATTTTAACCAAAATGTTAAATAGGTTATGGAGGCTATATTTAAATAAGATATGACTGAACGAAAAAACGGAGTTTGAGAAAGGGTACCGCGAATACGAAATTATTAAAATCTTGAGATATCAATTTCGAATATAACGGGAATCTTCGAATAAAGGTTAATTTTGATAAAAAAACGGCAAAAAAGTTGATAATTTACCGCAAAAAAGTATTGAACGGAACGCAAAAGGGGGCTTATACGGGGTATATTTAAAAAGAAATGACTCGTAAGAAAAAATATGGAAAGATTTTTTTCAAACCAGAGATATCAGTTGGGCGAATATAAGGGGGTAATTTTGAAAAAGGGAATTTTTGATCAAAACAAATCCAAAAAAGGATAATTTACCCAAAAACAATATTGAACGTCAACGCAAAATGTTGTATGGGCTTATTCGGGAGCTATATTTAAACAGTAGAAATGACTCCGTAACCGAAACAAATCGGCATGTTTGAGATGACAGTACCGCGATAACGCACTGTTAAAATCCAGAGATTGTAATGTATGGGAGAATATAACGGGTATATCTGAATAACAGAAGTGAACTTGATCAAACAACCGGTAAATACAAGTTGATAATTTAATGTGCAATAACACAAGTATTGGACGGTCAACGCAAAACGTTTTATGGCTTATACGAGCGCTATATTTAAATAATAGCAGAATATTCGTAACCGAAACAATCGGCATGTCGAGATGACAGTGTACCGCGATAACGCAATTGTTAAACTAGAGATATCAATGTATGGGGAATATAACGGGGTGTATATTCTGAATAATAGGTATGAATCTCGCCTATCCTCGTAGATCTTCAGCAACTGCTGAATATTTATTTTTGAGGGGTTACACTTTGTGTTGCGCAAATTAGTAGTTGCTGTTGTGTACTGTCCTCCAAATGCAGACTATTTCACCGATTCGAACTGGTATTAGAATCTTTTGGGTTCAGAGTATGCACATCACGTCATCATGGGAGATTTTAACATTTAATATTCTTGCTTCCAGATCTCCTCGTACACTTAAATTCCTACATATAGTCAAGTCAAGTTCTTTTCATATTTTACCTCTTAACGCCACTCACCACAATCTCTCCGGAGAAGATACACTTGGCTTGACTTAATCCCATCATCTAATCCTCTGCCTTTTGTTTCCACTCATGGTCAACATCCTGCCCTGGCTTTTCTTCACGACTTAATTTTCCTTTTCTTATATCCCAGTTTCCCCAATCCTAAAACCCTAAGGTTCTGTATGCGGTCTTGCTAGATGAATGTCGACAAGTGGAAGATGCTAGAAAGTTGAATGGAGTTTGGTGGCGAGAGTGACAACATTGACAACAAGATCCAAATTTTCAACACTTATAACAATAAGTTATTCGACGTGCATGTTCTATTAAACGAATAAAATTAGTCGTCCACCAGCCTTTGCTAACTACTGGCATAATGCATATTATGAGACGTAGAGATCGCATGTTCCGCAAATTTAAAAAATCACGTACAGACGAAAATCATTTCTTATACAGCAGCACGTAAATCGGTGTAATCAGATGATACGCAACGCTAAACGCCGACATATTCTTGATAACATAACAAATCAACTCCTGCTGATGTCTGAAGTCTTTGAACCTTTAGGAATGTAAGTCGCGAATATCAAATCTTCCTAGTGCACCATTTTGTATGATTTAAATCACCATTTTACCTCAACTCCTCTTTTGGATCATCAAACGGTGCGTAACATCATTTCCTATTTATGGTTTTGACGCGAATTCTCGGACCCTCGTTTTCTCCAGTTACTTTTGAAGAGATCAAAAATGCCATCCTTTCCATTAAATCAAATGCAGTTGGTTATGACAAATTAAACGACGTATGATTGTTCTATCCTTGATTTTATTGTTCTCAGCTTACCCATATTGTTAACTTTTCCTAGATTCTGATCCTTTCCATCTTTATGGCGTAATGCTCTGTCCGCCAGCTTCCTTAAGTATGTTCTAATCCTCACTTTACCTTCATTTCGACCTATCTCTCATTTTGCCTTTCTAAGGTGCTCGAGTTTCAGTTAATAACAACTTTCTTTGCTTCATATTTAGTAACAAGTTGATAAGTCCAATGCAATCAGGCTTCAGACCCGGTCACAGCACAACAACAGCCCCATTAAAAGTGATCATGACACAGTTGCGGTATGGAATCAACCATGGTTACTGTTTTGGTTCTTAGATTTTATTGAACGCTTAATGCCAGTCATGACATCCTTTTCCTGCTATTCTCCCATTTAATGGTCTCAATGAAGCGCAGAATGGTTTTCCCCATCTTCAAGGGCGCCAGCAATCAGTTGTAATGCTGATGAATCTCGTCACGTTGCATAAAACTTAGTATCTGGTGGCACCCTTGCCAAGTAATACTTTCCATTCCTATTTTTCTTTGTTTATTAATTCTTATCCTTTACGACCTTCACCGTGCGTAAAATCATCTTTACGCCGATGACTTACAATTATATGCTCAACAACGTGCTGATAAACTTCTTTGTGAAGCAACTGTATGTGTTAAACCAAGACTTAAATTCAAGGTGCAGGTGGAGGCCTGCCGCTGTAAATCCTTCCTAAATGTCAAGCCATCTTGCCAGTCCGCGCACTTTAAGCAAACTGATGTTACCACGCTTCCTCCAATAACGTTCACAATTGTACTATCTCTACTCCAGTCATGATGTGAAAAATTAGGCCTTACTTTGACCTCAACGCTGAGTTGGTCGCCAGATCGCCAGGGTAAAAAGTCACTGGTGTCCTACGCTGCTTGGTAATTGCTTAAAACATTTTTGCCACCTCAGACAAAACCATGCTTGTACAGGACCCTGATCTTCCTGCCAATCGACTATGGTGACGTGTGTTATTTGACCTGAATGCAGATCAACCAACAAACTTGACCGTCTTCGAACAATCAGTATTCGATTCAGTCTTAATTTTACAGTGTAAATTTGACCATGTTTCTATATACCGTTCTCGTCTTTGTGGTTATCTATTCGCCAACGTCGGTCGTTGAGAGCTCGAACCACTTCTTTTTATTCCCTTTTCCCTTAATTCATCTACAACACCGTCTTTATAACTCCCTATTTTCAATATTTATGGAAGTCAGCAACAAAGAACTGTCGACGCACAACGTCTCCTTCATCGCCCCATCCACCGTCTCCACTTCGCCATCTTCTTCAGGTTCAGTCCATCCATCTGTGGAATTCGCTACCTTCGAAATCAGGGATGGCCAAAAGTTTCATCACTTTCAAAAAGAAAGTCAAGAGTCTCTTCTAAAACTTGTCAGTCAGAACAGTAAATCTGTTAATTATTTATGTATTTTCGTATATAACTATTGTATACATATATGTACGTATTACTTTGTATATATTTATATGTATCTATATTAATTTATAACTATGTATATTTGTGTGTAAGTATTAGTATTTCCATTTTATTTATGTATTTTACTTATTATATTATATTTATGCTAAGGTATTTGCTACAGTCATGTGACTTTTCTGTACACAATCAATTTATGCACCTCCCCACCTTTAATCTCTGCACCACCCTCAAGGTTGACTGGGGAGAAAATGCCAATGGCATTAAGTCCGCCTTTGTACTATTTTGCAAGAAGAATCAAATAACAATAATAGTCTGATCAAAAATCGGTAATACAGCCGAATTTATCGCATCAACACAAGTATGACGGTCAACGCAAATAGCTTTATGGGTTATACGAGCGCTTATAATAGCAGAAACGATCGAATCGAACAAATCGGCAGTTTGAGATGCAGATAGGCGATAACGCATCCGAAAACCAGAGATATCGATGTAGGGCGAATATAACGGGCATATTCGAATCAACAGGATGAATCTTAATCAATCGAATCGGCAACAGGTCGATTATCGTCAACAACAACGTATTGAACGTAACGCAATCAGTTACTGGGCTTATACGGAGGTCATATCGAACAGAAATGTACGTAACGAAATTGAGATGCTTGATCAGGTCAGATAACGCACTTTAAATCCAGAGATTCATCGTACGGGCGAACTATAACGGGCATATCTCCGAACAACAGGTATGAATTGATCATAATACATCGATAAACAACCGCTTGATAACACAACGCGCAATTGAACGTAACGCAGCTTGAATGGACGTGACGCAACAAACGGCAATAGTTGAGATACGGATACGCTAATTTAAATCAAGATATCAGATATGGGATTCTGTATTTCGAATAAACGGCTGTTTGAACGAACAGTTAGTCGATTAGTCATGATCAACCAAGTATTTAAGAGTCAACGCAGAACAATTAGTATGGCGATAACGTGGCATACTTCGAATAACAGGTATGACCGTACATCAAAACAAATCGGCATGACAGCTTGATCAAGATCCTACCGCAGATAAACGTATATTCGTGTCAAATCGCAAATGATTTTATGATTGGTTATCGCCGGACACTGATATTAACATACCGATATTGTCTGTCATACGAGTCATTATCTGCTATGTTAGATATAGCGCTCCGTGATAACCGCTATAACATTTTGTTAACGTTCAATACTTGTGTTATTGCGGTTATTATAACTTGTATTTGCTGATGTTTTGGATCAAGATTCTACCTGTTTTAGATATACCGTTATATTCGCACATAAATTGATATCCTGGATTTTAATAATGGTTATCGCGGACACTCATCCTTAAATGCGATTTGTCTGTCATACGAGTCATATTTCTGCTATTTAATATAGCGCTCCGTATAAGCTTCATTTAACATTTTGCGTTGAACTGTTCAATACTTGTGTTATTGCGGTTAATTATCAACTTGTATTTGCGATTTGTTTTGATCAAGATTCCTACCTGTTGTTTGTAGATATACCCGTTATATTCGCAATAAATTGATATTCTGATTTTAATAATTGCGTTATCGCGGTACACTGTCATCCTAATATGTCGATTTGTTTCGATTACGAGTCATTTCTGCTATTTAATATAGCGCCTGTATAAGCTCATTTAACATTTTGCGTTGAACGTTCAATACTTGTGTTATTGCGGTATAATTATCAACTTGTATTTGCCGATTTGTTTTGATCAAGATTCATACCTGTTATTTGTAGATATACCTCGTTATATTCGCACATAAATTGATATCTCTGGATTTTAATAATTGCGTTATCGCGGAACACTGTCATCCTAAACATGCCGATTTGTTTCGATTACGAGTCATTTCTGCTATTTAAATATAGCGCTCCGTATAAGCCCATATAACATTTTGCGTTGACTGTTCAATACTTGTGTTATTGCGGTAAATTATCAACTTGTATTTGCCGATTTGTTTTGATCAAGATTCCTACCTGTTGTTTGTAGATATACCTCGTTATATTCGCACATAAATTGATATCTCTGGATTTTAATAATTGCGTTATCGCGGTACACTGACATCCTTAACATGCCGATTTGTTTCGATTACGAGTCATTTGCTATTTTAAATATAGCGCCCTGTATAGCTCGTTAACATTTTGTGTTGACGGTTCAATACTTGTGTTATTGCAGGTAAATTATCAACTTGTATTTGCTGATTTGTTTTGATCAAGATTCCTACCTGTTGTTTGTAGATATACCTCGTTATATTCGCACATAAATTGATATCTCTGGATTTTAATAATTGCGTTAGCGCGGTACACTGACATCCTTAACATGCCGATTTGTTTCGATTACGAGTCATTACTGCTATTTAAATATAGCGCTTCGTATAAGCCCGTATAACATTTTGTGTTGACGGTTCAATACTTGTGTTATTGCGGTAAATTATCAACTTGTATTTGTCGATTTGTTTTGATCAAGATTCCTACCTGTTGTTTGTAGATATACCTCGTTATATTCGCACATAAATTGATATCTCTGGATTTTAAAAATTGCGTTATCGCCGTACACTGTCATCCAACATGCCGATTTCGTTTCTGATTACTGAGTCATTCTGCTTATTTAAATATAGCGCCCGTATAAGCTTCTGCATTAACATTTTGCGTTGACGTTCAATACTTGTGTTATTCAGGTAAATTATCAACTTGTATTTGCCGATTATTTTTGATCAAGATTCATACCTGTTATTTTAAGATATACCTCGTTACATTCGCACATACATTGATATCTCTGGATTTTATTAAATGCGTTATCGCGGTACTCTGTCATTCTAAACATGCCGATTTGTTTCGGTTACGAGTCATTTCTGCTATTTAAATATAGCGCTCCGTATAAGCCTCGTATTTAACATTTGTGTTGACTGTTCAAGTACTTGTGTTATTGCGGTAAATTATCAACTTGTATTTGCCGATTTGTTTTGATCAAGATTCATACCTGTTATTTGTAGATATACCCGTTAATATTCGCTACATAATTGATATCTCTGGATTTTAATTAATATGCGTTATCGCGTACACTTCATCCTAAACATGCCGATTTGTTTCATTACGAGTCATTTCTGCTTATTTAAACATAGCGCCCGTATAAGCTTCATTTAACATTTTGCGTTGAACTGTTCAGTACTTGTGTTATTGCGGTAAATTATCAACTTGTATTTGCTGATTTGTTTTGATCAAGATTCATACCTGTTATTGAAGATATACCCCGTTATATTCTGCACATAAATTGATATTTCTGGATTTAATAATTGCGTTATTGCGGTGCACTCTCATCCTAAACATGCCGATTTGTTTCGATTTCGAGTCATTTCTGCTATTTTAATATAGCGCTCCGTATAGCTTCATAACATTTTGCGTTGACCGTCAATGCTTGTGTTATTGCAGTAAATAATCAACTTGCATTTGCCGATTTGTTTTGATCAAGATTCATACCTGTTATTTCAAGACATACGTCGTAATATTCGCACATAAATTGATATCTCAGGATTTTAATAATTGTATGCGGTACACCTCATCCTAAACATGCTGATTTGTTTCGATTTCGAGTCATTTCGCTATTTAAACATAGCGCTCCGTATGCTTCATATACCATTTTGAGTTGACCGTTCAAAACTTGTGTTATTGCGGTAAATTATCAACTTGTATTTGCCGATTTGTATTGATCAAGATTCATACCTGTTATTTGAAGATATACCTCGTTATATTCGCCCATACATTGATATCTCTGGATTTTAGTAATTCCGTTATTGCGGTACACTGTCATCTCAAAAATGCCAATTTGTTTCTATTACGAGTCATTTCTGCTATTTAAATATAGCGCTCCGTATGAGCCCATATAACATTATGCGTTGACCGTTAAATACTTGTGTTATCGCAGTAAATTATCAACTTGTATTAGCCGATTTGTTTTGATCAAGATTCATACCTGTTATTTGTAGATATACCCCGTTATATTTGCACATAAATTGATATTTCTGGATTTCAATAATTGCGTTATCGCGGTATATTGTCATCCTAAACATGCCGATTTGTTTCGATTATGAGTCATTTCTGCTATTTAAATATAGCGCCCATATAAGTTCATTTAACATTTTGCGTTGACTGTTCAATACTTGTGTTATTGCTGTAAATTATCAACTTGTATTTGCCGATTTGTTTTGATCAAGATTCCTACCTGTTGTTTGTAGATATACCTCGTTATATTCGCAATACAAATTGATATCTCTGGATTTTAATAATTGCGTTATCGCGGTACACTGTCATCCTAAACATGCTGATTTGTTTCGATTACGAGTCATCTCTGCTATTTAAATTTAGCGCTCCGTATAAGTTTATTTAACATTTTGGTTAACCGTGTAATACTTGTGTTATTGCGGTTATTTATCAACTTGTATTTGCCGATTTGTTTTGATCAAGATTCATACCTGTTATTCGGAGATATACCCCGTTATATTCGCCCATACATTGATATTCTGAATTTTAATAATTGGCGTTATCGCGATACACCGTCATCCTAAACATGTCGATTTGTTTCGATTACGAGTCATTTCTCTATTTTAATATAGCGCTCCGTATAAGCCATATAACATTCTTGCGTTGACCAATCAATACTTGTGTTATTGCGGTAAATTATCAACTTGTATTTGCGATTTGTTTTGATCAAGATTCATACTTGTTATTTAAAGACATTTGTCGTTATATTCGCACATAAATTGATATCTCTGGATTTTAATAATTGCGTTATCGCGGTACACTGTCATCCTAAACATGCCGATTTGTTTCGATTACGAGTCATTTTTGCTATTTAAATATAGCGCTCCGTATAAGCCTGTATAACATTTTGTGTTGACCGTTCAATACTTGTGTTATTGCGGTAAATTATCAACTTGTATTTGCCGATTTGTATTGATCAAGATTCATACCTGTTGTTTTAAAATATTTCTCGATTTAATCAGTCATAAATGGACATCCCAGGATTTTAATAATTGCGTTATCGCGGTACACTGTCTACTTAAGTATGGCGATTTATTTCGATTACGAGTCATCTCTGCTTTTTAAATATAGCGCTCCGTATAAGTCTATGTAACATTTTGCGTTGACTGTTCAATACTTGTGTTATTGCGGTAAATTACGAAGTTGTATTTGCCGATTTGTTTTGATCAAGATTCCTACCTGTTGTTTTAATATTTCTGATATAATCGGTCATAAATGGACATCCCACATTTTTAATAATTTGCTATCGCGGTACACTCTACTCAAACATGCTGATTTAGTTCGATTACGAGTCATTTCTGCTATTCAAATATAGCGCTTCGTATAAGCTCATTTAACATTTTGCATTGACTGTTCAATACTTTTGTTATTGGGTAAATTATTAACTTTTATTTTCCAATTTGTCTTGATCAAGATTCATACCATAATTGTAGATATACCTCGTTATTTTCTGCACAGAAATTGATATCTCTTGATTTTAATAATTGCGTTATCGCGGTACACTGTCATCTCAAACATGCCGATTTGTTTCGATTACGAGTCATTTCTGCTATTTAAATATAGCACTCCGTATAAGCCTATATAACGGAATGCATTGACGGTTCATTACTTGTGTTCTTGCAGGTAAATTATCAACCTATACTTGCCGATTTCTTTTGATCAAGATTCATATCTGTTGTTTAAATATATCCTTCGATATAATCGTTCATAAGTGGACATCCCAAGATTTTAAAACTGCGTTGTCGCGGTACACTGTCTACTCAAACATGCCGATTGGTTTCGATTACGAGTCGTTTCTGCTATTTAAATATAGCGCTCCGTATAAGCCCATATAACGGTATGCATTGACGGTTCAATACTTGTGTTCTTGCGGTAAATTATCAACATGTACTTGCCGACTTCTTTTGATCAAGATTCATATCTGTTGTTTAAATATATCCTTCGATATAATCGTTCATAAGTGGACATCCCAAGATTTTAAAAACTGCGTTGTCGCGGTACACTGTCTACTCAAACATGCCGATTTGTGTCGATTACGAGTCTATTCTGCTATTTAAATATAGCGCTACGTATAAGCCCATATTACGGTATGCATTGACAGTTAAATACTAGTGTTCTTGCGGTAAATTATTAACCTATACTTGCCGATTTCTTTGATCAAGATTCATATCTGTTGTTTAAATATATCCCTCGATATAATCGTTCATAAATGGACATCCCAGGATTTTAATAATTGCGTTTACGCGGTACACTGTCTACTCAAACATGCCGATTTGTTTCGATTACGAGTCATTTCTGCTATTTAAATATAGCGCCCCGTATAAGCCCACATAACTGTATGCATTGACGGTTCAATACTTGTGTTCTTGTGGTAAATTATCAACCTATACTTGCCGATTTCTTTTGATCAAGATTCATATCTGTTGTTTAAATATATCCCTCGATATAATCGTTCATAAATGGACATCCCAGGATTTTAAACACTGCGTTATCGCGGTACACTGTCTACTCAAAATGCCGATTTGTTTCGATTACGAGTCGTTTCTGCTATTTAAATATAGCGCTCCGTATAAGCCCATACAACGGTATGCATTGACGGTTCAATACTTGTGTTCTTTCGGTAAATTATCAACAGGTACTTGCCGATTTGTATTGATCAGGATTCAATTCTGTTGTTTAAAGACATCCCTCGATATAATCGTTCATAAATGGACATCCCAAGATTTTAAAACTGCGTTGTCGCGGTACACTGTCTACTCAAACATGCCGATTTTTTCGATTACGAGTCATTTCTGCAATTTCAATATAGCACTTCGTATAAGCCCATATAACTGTATGCATTGACGGTTCAATACGTGTGTTCTTTCGGTAAATTATCAACATGTACTTGCCGACTTCTTTTGATCAAGATTCATATCTGTTGTTAAAATATATTCCTCGATATAATCAATCATAAATGGACATCCCAGGATTTTAAAACTGCGTTATCGCGGTACACTGTCCACTCAAACATGCCGATTTGTTTCGATTACGAGTCATTTCTGCTATTTAAATATAGCGCTCCGTATAAGCCCATATAACTGTATGCATTGACGGTTCAATACGTGTGTTCTTTCGGTAAATTATCAACATGTACTTGCCGATTTCTTTTGATCAAGATTCATATCTGTTGTTTAAATATATCCCTCGATATAATCGTTCATAAATGGACATCCCAGGATTTTAAAACTGCGTTATCGCGGTACACTGTCTACTCAAACATGCCGATTGGTTTCGATTACGAGTCGTTTCTGCTATTTAAATATAGCGCTCCGTATAAGCTCATACAACGGTATGCATTGACGGTTCAATACTTGTGTTCTTTCGGTAAATTATCAACATGTACTTGCCGATTTCTTTTGATCAAGATTCATATCTGTTGTTTAAATATATCCTCGATATAATCGTTCATAAATGGACATCCCAGGATTTTAAAAACTGCGTTATCGCGGTACACTGTCTACTCAAACATGCCGATTGGTTTCGATTACGAGTCGTTTCTGCTATTTAAATATAGCGCTCCGTATAAGCCCATATAACGGTATGCATTGACGGTTCAATACTTGTGTTCTTGCGGTAAATTATTAACCTATACTTGCCGATTTCTTTTGATCAAGATTCATATCTGTTGTTTAAATATATCCCTCGATATAATCGTTCATAAATGGACTTTTTTTTTTCGGATGAACTCACGTTGGTGGAGTTAACCGCTACAACCCGACGGGTTCGAGGGGCTGTGCAACTTTAAGTGTGCACAGACTTCACCTCTATTCTGTGGCTTAGCACCGAGGGACCCCTGAAGGGGGACCTCGGCTCGGGCTGCCACTTTGTATATATACCGTAAGCGTGCTTGATCGAGGGTGCCCACGAGGGCCGAGCCTCGGCTCGATCAGCCGCTGGTCAGGTCCATGCCTATACCCGTTAGCAACACTTATCGAGGGCGCCCCGGTGGGCCGAACCTCGGCTCGATAGGTCGCTTTAGGACTTATTACTGAGAAGTTAAGTTTTAACCGCCCTATCTAGATGGCGAAAATCGGCCTTGAACGTGCCGATATCTACTGAACGGAGTGAACTGTTGCCCTCGAAGGCGAGGGCGGTGTGCGTTTCGTCTCAGTGCTTTCACACGTGCTTGTATGACTGTTGTTTCGTCGTCCGTGTCAAGTAGAACATGGCGCGCTCGCCTATGTTTTTTATGTTTCCGTAGCGAATTGATTGGTACGTAAGCGGCGGCGCTTCGTACCAATTCATTAGGATGTTGCGAAGCCGAGTCAAAGTATCTGATGGATGCTTGTTTAAGGTACTCGCGGATTGTGGGCAATTCCAGATCCATGTGCAGGTCATGGTTGCGCAGATAATACGGCGCACCCGTGGCCCTGCGCATGAATCTGTTTTGCAGGACTTGGAGTTTGTCAATATGGGATCGTTTTGCATATGCAAAGACGGACTGGCATAGGTTAGATAGGACTGTACGATCGTCTCCCCGAACAGGTTCTCGCTTGTCGTAGCGGTGGGCTCAGTACCTGCGGCTTGCTGGGCTGGCTCGGGGAAGCTAAGAGAAACCTGGCCAGCCTGAGGTAAAAAGGCCGGCCGTGGAGGAGGTTGCCCAAGCGGGCTGAACAAGCCCGCTTTGGATGCGTCTTTAGAGGGTGCGAGGGACGGGTTGCAGGAGGTAGACGTGCCGCCCTTCCTCGTCCTCGCAACCAGGGTGGAGCCATGGGGGAAGAGGAGTGTCGGTATTCCGTAGACCGCCTCCCTATCCTCCGCGACTCGAGGGGCGCACCGCTGATGCGGTGTGGAGGGGCCGTGGAGGGGGACATTCGGCATGGTGTCGTCGATCTCCTCCCTTCTGCGGCCGAAATGGAGCTAGCGGCGGAGCTTAACATCCGGCCGCGCTGGGGGTTGGGAGTATCGTCCCTGTGTGGACTGGGAACCTGGTTCTGATGGTTCCTGAGAACAGACCCGGGGGAGTCTGTTACCCAACTACAGGAGCGAGACGAAGGGCGCAAGTTCCGACGCGCCCAGAGGGGAGGCAGATGGCCGTAAGGCCGAGATGGCGCTTTGGCGGCCAGCGCCGGTGGGTTGCAGATGAGTGCAGAACGTTCCGTGACCCCACCCTAAAGGCGTCAGGAAGGAACAACGTGGTGGTTTTAGTCGAGTGAGTCCGACATAACCTGTCTTTGCCCCCGCGAGGACGGGTATGCGTAGGCATTTCCCACGGTAAAAAAAAAAAAAAAAAGAACGTACGATCGTCTTGTATAACAGCACCTATTGGCGCAGAGACAATCTTGCTTTTGGGATTGATTAGGCAGAACAAGCGACCGAGGACTAAGGCTTCTGTTTTTGACCTGCGTTATGTGCCAAAGGATAGGTGGTGGTCTAGGATTACCCTGAGGTATTTGGTCTGGCTGACCCAAGGGATGGGGCAACAAGCGAGTCGGACATTTGAAGGAAGCATCGGCTTTCGTTTCCGAGAAAACAGAATGGCCGCTTTTGAAGGGTTGATTTCGATCCTCCATTTCCGAAACCAATCCTGTAGGGTCTTGGCCGCGGATTGAGTCCTCGGATAAGCGGATAGGACATTGACCGGAAGTATAGATGCGTGTCATCTGCGAACAAGGCGGTGTTTACAGTTTTGAAGGATGGGATGTCGGTGGTAAAGGGTGAATAACACAGGGCCCAATACAGAGCCTTGAGGTACGCCGGCTAGACCGGTGGTTGCGACTTAGTGCCCTCGACGCGGTATCTGAACGTTCGATTCCGGAGAAAGTCTCGATTATGAGTACGAGATTTGGTCGGGCACGCCGAGCTTATATAACTTGTATATAAGCCTTCTGTGCCTAATCTTTATCGAACGCTTTCGCCACGTCGAGAAAAAAGTGCTCCTGTTATTTGACCCTGTGTCATTTTGGCTTCGGATGTGTTCCGTAACACGATGAACTTGGTTGGTGCATGAGTGTTTGGCCTCGAAAGCCGAATTGCATTGAACAGGAAGCCCTCTTGAATTCATGAATTCTGTAAGCGGGCTAGGATTAGGCTTCATGGATTTTCCCAAAGCCTTTGAGGAGGCTAATGGGACGGTAGGAGGTAGGTTGGGAAGGTGGTTTGCCGGGTTTTAGGAACCCTTTAATCTTCAGCGTCCTTCCAAGTGTTTGGGAAAATACCCTTGGAAAGAGCTGCGTTATATATGAGGACGAGGAGGCTAATTGAGTCGGTAAAATTTTAATTACGCGGTTTGTAATTCCATGGTGCCCGGGGCTTTACGTGGTTTAATGTTTTTGATAATTCGACTTGATTTCGCTTTCCGTTACCGGTGAGTTATATCGCGCGGAGGGGATTTGGTCAACTCGGTCGACCCGCCTCACCTTTCGGAGGTGAGCGGCGTCGACCGGTTGAGTGCTTTGGCGTACATTGGGCCTCGAGGCTGTCGGCCAGGCATTCGGCTTTTTCCTCATCGAGAAACGCCAGAGGAGCATTGGGATCTTTAGAATTGTTGAGAGGCAGCATTGGAGGAGTCCGACACCGGCTTTCAGGTTTTGCATAGAAGTCGCCAGAAGGCGAGATGCGAGGATGATATTGCTTAGATCGTTATCCCACCGATCGTTCCTGAATTCAGCCATGCGCGTCTTGACTGATGTTCAGGCGCGCAGCTCCCTTCGGTTACGCTCGGTCTGATACCACTCGGAGGCACTGAATCGCCGCCCACTTTGCGTCGCAAGAGAGTCTTTGATGTCGTTTGGCAAAGCCTAGGGGGTTATCCTCCACCTGGATTTGGCCTCTGAGGAAGCCTCGACGACACTTTGGACATGACTTCAGAGCGCATGAGCAGCGAGATCGTGTAATCAGCGCTATTTAGGACTGTAGGAATGGAGTCAAGGTGGGTGAGCTAGTGCAGTCCAGCTTGGTACTTCAGCTTGCAGCCAGTCGAGGATGGTTTTAGTGGTGATGTTGGGTGAGTCAGGAGGTGAGGTGGAGGAGGAGGAGAGAGCTGATACAATGGACATCCCAGGATTCTAAAAATAGCGTTATCGCGGTACACTGTTCACACAAATATGCCGATTTGTTTCTGATTACGAGACATTTCTGTTATTTAAATAAAGCGCTTCGTATAAGCCCATATAACTGTATGTCCTTGACGGTTCAATACTCGTATTATTGAGTAATTTATCAAATTGTACTTGCCAATTGTGTATTGATCAGGATTCAATTCTGTTGTTTAAAGACATCCTCGATATAATCGTTCATAAATGGAGATCCCAAGATTTAAAACGAGCTGTCGCGGTACACTGTCTACTCAAACATGCTGATTTGTTTCTGATTACGAGTCATTTCTGCGATTCAAATATAGCGCTACGTATAAGTCCATGTAACGGTATGCATTGACGGTTCAATACTAGTGTTCTTGCGTGTAAATTATCAACCTATACTCTGCCGATTTCTTTTGATCAAGATTAATATCTGTTGTTTAAATATATCTCTCTCGATATAATCGTTCATAAATGGACATCCCAGGATTTTAAACACTGCGTAATCGCGGTATACTCGTCTACTCCAAACATGCCGATTTATTTCGATTACGAGTCATTTTTCATTTAAATATAGCGCTCTGTATAAGCTCCATACAACGGTATGCAATGACGGTTCAATACGTGTGTTCTTTCCATAAATTAACAACATAGTACTTGCTGACTTCTTTTGATCAAGATTCATATCTGTTGTTTAAATATACCCTTCTGATGTAATCGTTCATAAGTGGACATCCCAAAATTTAAAAACTGGCTGTCGCAGTACACCGTCTACTCAAACATGCTCGAATTGTTTTGATTATGAGTCATTTCTGCTTTTAAATATAGCGCTCGTATAAGCCCATATAACTGTATGCATTGACGGTTTAATACGTGTTCTTTCGGTGAATTATCAACCTATACTTGCCGACTTCTTTTTCTCATATCTGTTGTTTAAATATATCCTCGATATAATCGTTATAAATGTATATCCCAAGATTTTCATAATTGCGGTTACGCGGTACAATGTCTACTCAAAAGCCGATTTGTTTCGATTACGAGTCATTTCTGCTATTTAAATATAGCGCCCGTATAAGCTTCCATATAACGGAAATGCATTGACGGTTCATAACTTGTTTTCTTGCGGTAAATTATCAACCTATACTTGCTGATTTCTTTGATCGAGATTCATATCTGTTGTTTAAATATATCTCTTTATACTTTCGCCTCATAATTGACATCCTAAGATTTAAAACTGCGTTGTCGCGGGACATGTCTACTCAAACATGCTTAATTGTTTGATTACGAGTCATTTCTGCTATTTAAATATAACGCCCGTATAAGCTCATATACGGTTTGATTGACGGTTCAATGCTTGTGTTCTTTCGGTAAATTATCAACCTGTACTCGTGATTTATTTTGATCAAAATTCATATCTGTTGTTTAAATATATCCCTCGATATAATCGTTTATAAATAGACATCCCAGGATTTTAAAACTGCGTGTATCGTGGTACTCTGTCAACTCAAACATGCTGATTTGTTTCGATTACGTAGTCGTTTCTGCTATTTAAATATAGCGCCCTTATAAGTTTATATAAGGGTATGATTGACGGTCAATACTTAGTTTCTTTCGGTAAATTATCAACATTTGCTTGCTGATTTCTTTTTGATCAAGATTCATATCTGTTGTTTAAATATATCCTTCGATATAATAAATCATAAATGGACATCCCAGAATTTTATAATTGCGTTTACGCGGTACACTGTCTACTCAAACATGCCGCTTTGTTTCGATTACGAGTCTTTTCTTATTTAAATATAGGCCGTATAAGCCCAAATAACGGAATGCATTGACGGTTCATTACTTGTGTTCTTGGTGGTAAATTTTCAACCATACTTGTAGATTTCTTTGATCAAGATCATATCTGTTGTTTAAATATATCTCTCGATATAATCGTTCATAAATGAATATCCCAAGATTTGAAATACTGAGTTATCGCGGCACCTGTCTACTCAAACATGCGATTTGTTTCGATTACGAGTCATTTTGCTCTTTAAATATAGCGCCCGTATGTTTCATATAACGGAATGATTAACGGTTCATTATTGTAGTTCTTGCGGGAAATTATCAACCTATATTCTGATTTCTTTTGATCAAGATTCAATCTGTTGTTAAAATAATCCCTCGATATAATCGTTCATAAATGGACATCCCAGGATTTTAAAACCTGTTGTCGCGGTATACTGTCACTCAAAATGTTGATTTGTTTCGATTACGACATTTCGTATTTAAATATAGCGATTCGTATAAGCCATATAAGGGTATGTATTGACGGTTTAATACTGTGTTTTCTAAATTATCAAATATACTTGCCGATTTCTTTTGATCAAGATTCATATCTGTTGTTTAAATATATTCTCGATATAATCGTTCAAAATGGACATCCCACGATTTTATAATTGGTTTAGCGGTACACTGTCAGTCAAAATGCCGATTTGTTTGATTACGAGTCTTTTCTTTATTTAAATATAGGCCCGTATTAGCCTCAAATAACGGAATGCATTGACGGTTACTTACTTGTGTTCTTGGTAAATTATCAACCTATACTTCTGATTTCTTTTGATCAAGATTCATATCTGTTGTTTTAATATATTCTTCGATATAATCGTTCATAAATGACATCCCAGGATTTTAAAACACTGCGTTAACGCGGTACACTGTCTACTCAAACATGCCGATTTGTTTCGATTAGAGTCATTTCGTTTTAAATATACGCCCGATAAGCTTATTATAACGGAATGCATTGAGGTTCATTACTTGTGTTCTTGGGGAAATTATCAACCTATACTTGCTGATTTCTTTGATCAATTCATATCTGTTGTTAAATATATCCCTGATATAATCGTTCATAAATGGACATCCCAGGATTTTAAAACTGCGTTGTCGCGGTATACTGTCTACTCAAACATGCTGATTTGTTTCGATTATTTAAATTTCTGTTATTTAAATATAGCATCTTCGTATGGCTTTCCATATAACTGTATGATTGAGGTTCATACTTGTGTTCTTGCGGAAATTATCAACCTATACTTGTGATTTCTTTTGACGGATTCATATCGTTGTTTAAATATATCCTTCGAAATAATTGTTCATAAATGGACATCCCAGGATTTTAAACACTACGTTATCGCAACCGTCTACCAAACATGCCGATTTGTTTCGATTAGAGTCGTTTCTTCTATTTAAATATAGTGTCCGTATGCTCCATATTACGGAATGCATTGAGGTTTATTACTTGTGTTCTTGGGGAAATTATCAACATTACTTGCGACTTCTTTTGATCAAGATTCATATCTGTTGTTTAAATATATCCTTCGATATAATCGTTCATAAATGGACATCCCAAGATTTTCATAATTGCGTTTACGCGTACGCTGTCCACCAAACAGCCGATTTGTTTCGATTACGAGTCATTTCTGCTATTTAAATATAGGCCTTATAAGCCCATATAACGGTGTATTGACGGTTTAATACTTGTGTTCTTGCGTAAATTATCAACATGTACTTGCGACTTCTTTTGATCAGGATTCAATTTTGTTGTTTAAAGACATCCCTTGATATAATCGTTCATAAATGGAGATCCTAAGATTTAAAACCAGTTGTCGCGGTACACTGTCTACTCAAACATGCCGAATTGTTTCGATTAGAGTCATTTCGTTATTTAAATATAGCGCCCGTATAACCCATAAACGGTATGATTGACGGTTCAATACGTATTCTTTCCAAATTATCAACATGTATTTGCTGACTTCTTTTGATCAAGATTCATATCTGCTGTTTAAATATATCCCTGATATAATCGTTCATAAATGGACATCCTAAAATTTAAAACTGCGTTATCGCGGTACACTGTCACTCAAACATGCGAATTGTTTCGATTACGAGTCATTTCGCTATTTAAAATAACGCTTCGTATGTTCCATATAACAGCATGCATTGGACCGTTCAATACTTGTGTTCTTGCGGTAAATTATCAACCCATACTTGCCGATTTCTTTTGATCAAGATTCATCTGTTGTTTAAAATATCCCTCGAATAATCGGATCAAAATGGACATCCCAAGATTTAAAAACTGCGCTGTCGCGGACACTGTTCACCAAATATGCCGAATTGTTTCGATTACGAGTCATTTCCTATTTAAATATAGTGCCCGTAAGTTCCATACAACGGTATGCATTGAGGTTCAATACGTGTCTCTTTCGGTGAATTATCAACATGTACTTGCCTATTTTGATCAAGATTCATATCTGTTGTAAAATATATTCCTCGATGTAATCAATCATAAATGGACATCCCAGGATTTTAAAAACCGCTTTATCACGGTACACTGTCGACCAAACATGCCGATTTATTTCGATTACGAGTCATTTTTCATTTAAATATAGCGTTGATAAGCCCATACAACGGTTTTTTTTTTTTTTTTTTTAAAAAAAAAAAAA
>JAGSMT010000107.1:1200000-1593591 GCA_029286875.1 Lamproptera curius | reverse complement strand
AATTGAAATACGAATTCAAGTAAAATGTATGGAAACTAACTTATACAGAAATTAATTAATTAATTTTTCACTGTAGAAAGGGGAATTACTGGTTATATAAATTAAAAATATTATATGTATCTATTTTAACTTTAATTCGTATCATATATTTAAAGGTATTGATGCAAATATTTTTGACCAACCTTCGATGAGTTTTAGCTTAACTTACTACCTTCATTACTTCTCGGCTCATGGACAGAATATTGAATATTGAAATAGTCCTAACTTAATTTGTCATTATTTTTTTGTCACAAAGATAACACGCGTTCAAATCATTAAGGAGGCTTTAATGATGGATGAAAGAAGGTTAAATTATTCAAAAGATAAAATAAGAAGTAACGTTGTATTTTAAAAGGAATCCTTTGGGCCCTAATAGGTTTGGGCTGAATGATGATTAATTAGAAGTATTTCTTCATCGATCAAGTTTGGAAGCTCACAAACAACAGATTTTAACATGAAGTAATAGTAAACGTAAAGGTTATAATTTTCTTTTCGCTAAATTAAGATTTTTATATATTTCACCGATATGAATTAAAGTTAGAAATTTGAAATAAGTTTTTGTTCGGATATAATGACGTCTTCGCGAAGTCGTTAACGATATTTATTATATATAGATAGCTTACTATAACGCGTTATTTTGTGTTAAGGCGTATTATATAGTGTGGAAGCTCAGTTCACATCGGTATTTTGCTAATCATTTTCGTAAGATAAATGCATGAAAAGGTGTTAAGGTTAATTATTTAATTTCTTCTAATCCAAATTCTAAGTGATTAATTAGAAATACGTAAAGAAATGTAAAGACATATATATAGGTTTAGGTTATAAATTAAGCTAAATATTTAGTTAACACTGTTATATGTTTTATGAAAGTTTATCTTATAGGAAAATTAATTCATGTCTATTTGATACAAACAGTCTTATCGTAGTTTTCTTATATTAAAATAATAAGAAATTTATATTTCGCTGGTTCCTAAAGTATATTATAAACTAATTTTATTCTAGCAGGCACAATTTATTTCTTGAAAATAGTTTATATAGTAATACGAACTTTACATTCTAGTTATCTCCGAAGATTGTCTGTCCTAATATTTTATTACTCTCGATATTAATACTATTAGTATGTATATATAATAACGATATGTTTTTCTTATTTATAATTCAGATTATGTTTGATTAAGATCAACGAAGACTCGTAATCTTCAAAATTTTATTATTCATGGCCGATTCTTGATAAAGGTTATTTTCAATTTTTTGTGGTAGCCAAAACCAGTCACAAAAATAGTTACGGAAACTTTAAAATTAAAAAGCATTTTGAATTTCCATTTCTTTTTTATTTTTTTACTTTTCAATTCATACATTTTGGGTCAAAGTCTGTATAAAGGTAGTTTCCTTTGCTTTTTTGGAAACAAAAGTTTACTTTTATAATGTAAACGAGGTTCAAACCATTGACAGCAGAGCAGTTTATTGGCCAATGAGAGATGAGATGTGCTGACCAATAGGAGCCATGTGCACCAATTATTGGGGCATACATTATTGCGATAATGCACGGCCAAATATTGTCCAGGCCAATAATTGATCCGCATGTTTGGACACCAATTATTGGGCCGTACATTATTGGGTCGTACATTATTTTGCCGTGCATTATTTGGCCGCGCATTATCTGGTCGTATTATTGCTACCCTACTTATTTGACATTTATAGAAATAAGAAGTCTGACGTAAATACTATGGACAAACGTAGACTATGTGCGAAGTAATAATCTACTAGTAATTGGACAATACTATATTTAGGTCATACTTTATATCAAATAAACCCAATATTGTCTGGTCATTTCGGGTCCAAAAAGCAATGTAGGCAAAGTAAAAACTACATAGTGCGTTTAATGTTACTTTCCTATGAATGTCATTAGAATAAAGATTTATTTTATGAAATGGAAACTCAGCAGATCATGAAGAACTTTAATTATTTAAAAAAATAAATAATAACATACACTTATCATTTAAAAATAGTTACCAATGAATTTGTCAAAGTCGTTTTGATTGAGGATGGTATTTACATTTACGTATTTGTATAAATCCAAACACTTCCACAATTCCTATACTTATGAACTGTCCAATCCCCTACGTAGTTCAAATACCTTTAAGTTCCCGCGAAAGCACTCACTCTTTTTGTCCGTATATATCTGCTATCAATATTATAGCATTCTCTGTGATTATTCTCGCTTATCAATCCTATGAGCAACTAATTACTTCGCAGCAAAGTTACGCTTTAGAGAACTTGCCCAATCATAACCTGTGTTAGCCCAGTCTTCATCAAAGCGGCTCTGTTTTTATACACATATTACAAGTTCTACAAATTATCCAGATAGACCAAGAGTGCGCCATAGCATGAGCACAACTAAGCAGTACACATTCATCTACAACGTACAAACAAACTTAAGTCCGTCAAATCAACTAAGCTGGGGAGACTTTTACTATACGCTAAAGGGAATATAAACAAAAACGTGCAGGAATGTGAGTGCTTAAATGTGCACGGCTACCTTGATGTCCACCAGTGTTTTTTAGGTCACTCGAACCATTAAATGTTACCAAAAAGTTATTTCCCATCTTATATAAAATTTTTGTCGATCGTTAACTCAATAAATGAAATCCACATTTGAATTAGGATAAAACCATCAGCCGCATAATTTTCATTGGATTGTTTTTCGGATCGCTAATAGACAAAGCCTCTTATCGTATCATAGCATAAATAAAAACACAAAACATTTTACATCCTACTCATAAAAGTTTGCTTATATGTGCATTGTCCTTCATAATGCTTCGAGCTTCATTTAATTTCTTCAGCGGTAGGGATATTGTTACTCACTTCAGTAAATACGTAACGGCAATCAAATAATACCATAGTTACTTTAATGATTCCTTTAATACATGCTCTGATAATCGATTTCATGTGAAATCCATTAAATTAATCTTCTTTGTCGAAGTAAACTTAATAGGTGCAGACCTTCTTGCCTAGAAATCAATATGGAGGATATCTTGGTGTTTAGAAACAGTAAGAAAAATTCTGGTGAAATTATCTATTTTAGATATACTTATTATTACAGCGCTACTTTTATATCATTTATTGTTTTTTAACCCTACAGTCACATTTATTTCTTTAAAAATTATTAATCAGTACGGGAAGCAAGTAATTCCTTAAATCTTCCATTCAAAACTTTATGAAAATTAATGTTTCAATACAAACTAAAACAAGTAGTACGTTGTATTCTACCTCTAATAGAGCCGTATTGCACGCTAACTTGTAAAAGTCCATTAAAACTTCCAAACACATTTATAGTTGAGTTCAAAAATTCTGTTGCTAATGATTTAACAGTTGAGAATAATTACGGACTTGCTCTATTTTGCATTGGAAACAGATCACCTGTCTGCTTTAAAAGTAGGCACTAGTGTTATTTTCTGTATCATCATCAGCCTTTAATAGTCCACTGCTGGACATAGGCCTCCCTATTACAACCCTATCCATTAGGGGTTTTGGACCGTTTTTCTGTATAATAAAAGGAAAGGCACAGATAATTTGATAATAAGAGGGTGGTGCTTCTGGACTGGGCACGTATCGTAAGCGTAGGTTCCTTTATTTTGGGGCCTGAATCCCGGCCGTCTGTGTTTTTGGGGATGAACCCATTTTCTCCCTTCAGAAAAATAATAATATTTCTTAATTAAAATAATAATTTTAACTTTTCAAGTTATTGTTTATCCTAATATTTTCGCATAATGTTTTTATTTTATGTCTTGTCGATTCTTACTTGGGAGCATGTAGGTTTTTAAATTGATTTTTAACAATTTTTATTGTACTGAACAGTACATATAGGAATTCACTATAGAAATATTCTGTTATAATCTCTACCGTGCAAAGAGTAATTTAATATACTGGCTGGAATTTCGCTTCAACAGCTTAGTTTAGTTTAAAACAGTTAGTTTGTACGGATTTACAATACTGCAGCACGTGTTTAAGTTTTGAAAGTATTTCTACATGCGAAAATTCTTCCTTGTTGTTGCGCTTACTCATCTAGTTTTATCCTATATTTTGTTTTATCTTTTGTTACATTTTAACAATTATTTTGTTGGGGAGCTCGTATTTTATAATTTAACATAAAATTGTAGACCAATTTCGAAATATTTTTTATAGGTCAAAAATGCCTGTCGAATAAAATTGTTCAGTGAGCTTTCCATTAATGTTTGCAGTTATGCCAACAGTTGAGTAGCTCTTCTAAGAGGAGTGCTCTTCTGTAGCGAAAGAAGAGACGCAGTTAGTAGAAAGATAGTGATTCAACTTTAAACTCTGTCATTGAAAAATGTTCTTTTAGATTTTTTTTTTTTTATGAATGGTATCTTTTTCATTGGTCAGTAAATTTGTAACAGTTTAAATAATGGCAAGTATTTTTTTTCTAAGATATTGATACGGATGAAGTCTCTAATTTTTCACTATATACTAGAACGGAATTTTTCACTATATACTAGAACGGCATTTTTACTATTACATAGCACTAGAACGGCTAAAAGACATGATCGAATAGGGAATTGTGATAGAAACAAATTCACAACAATTATCCTATCTATTATTCACCTTTTTTATAGGATTGAGGTGTTAAGGCCATTTTTTTCCGCAACTGCAGCACTATTGTTAAACGCAACCACTGACCTGTGGCTTGTAAATGTACCACTACGTCATGAAGAGTTTAATGTTCAAACCATACTTTTTGACAATAGTTATGTGCTAGTGAGGTATACTAATAGGCTACATACATTGCTAACAACAGAAATAGAAGGATATTGTACTTGAATTTGTCAATAGATTCCTGTGTCGAAGTTAGACTTACCTATTCGGACTACTTGTCCTCTTGTATATATTCCATTCCTCCATCCATATCAGCCTAACGTAGTCAACTGCTAAATACAGGCCTCCCACATGGGCCACCAAGAGAAGCAATGCGTAGCCACCTGCATCTTCTTATTGCGATGACCAGTACGAGGCTGCCATTCACTCACATATTTAATAATAACAATTTATAGTACCAAAATGGCGTTCCTTATTATATTGAATCTCTCCAAAGCATAGAATAGAATTTTAAATAAATAACCTAAAAATAAAACATATGTTTTATGAGCATTTGTTACCACCACACCTAATTTAAAATTGCCTATACAATATGTAAGTGGCAATATTAAACAAGCGTTGAAATTGTTGTAACACTAATATACTTAGCTTGGCTCGTCAACAATTCTCCTTATGTTGATGAGGTAAGTTCCATAGCTTTTGCTGTATTAATAAAATAATATTGTTTATTAGCTTAGTGTGACGAAAAGAGTCCATAATAAAATATGAAAACTTTATAAAAAAGCATATTTAATTAAATAAAGTTTTCTTTCATGTATTTGTCGTCAGAGTTTTCGTATTGTTATTAAGTTTGTATGATCAATTAGTTACAAAATACAATTAGGCCAAAATAAATTATAATTAATCACTTTTATAATCAGAAAGGTCACTTTTGTAATTAAATACTAATATCGCATTATATGAGTATTGAAAAAGCACTAAGTTGCATACTAAATTTAAATGTATTTGAACTTATAACCAAAATAATTAAATGAACCTGATCAATGGACAAGGATCAAAATAATTATAATACAATGCCTGATTTTAAAACTCGGCCTAGCTGGTCACAACTTTTTAAACAAGCTAATGGCTGAATTTACTGGGCAACAGCTAAACCCTAAGTAACCCTATTATGAGCTACGAGCGATAATAAATTGGCTGTGTACGTTTGTCACTCAACCATCTTATAACCTGGTCACCTTTCATAGTGATTAAATTTCTTTAACAAAATAACAGGATATAGGTTTACATCTTACATTTGAAAACTAATAACTTATATTAATAATTAATTAATGTTCATGAGATTTTATTTATCTAAATTAAATACATTCAAATTTAAATCCAAATATTATGGTTAAAATTCGTGATATACTTTTGAACTTTATTTTATTTATTTATCGATGATTTGATAGGAGCGGATAATTAAAAGATACTTTGTTTTTATTATTGCCAAAGCACTTTTTTTAGGGGCCTTCTAGGGCAGTACCACCACGTGAGGCTTGTTTGCGGGCTCGACGCATATTCACTAGAACTCGCAGAAGGAGGCAAACCACAGTCGATGAGGTGGCCAGGGCTTACGAGGCTTATAGAGGTGCAACAAAAACTCTTCAGATTTCAATACAGGATGCTAAGTCCCACTCCTGGTGCCAGCTGCTCGATAGTATTAATAGAGATCCATGGGGACGACCATATAAGCTTGTTCTGGGTAAACTAAGACCTTGGGTTCCTCCTCTCACAGAGACATTAGAACCCAATTTTGTACGAACAGTGGTTGATTCACTCTTTCCAGTAGTGCAGGAAATATCATTAACTCCAACTGAAATTCACCTAGATCCTATCGAGTGTCCCGATGATGATCAATGGAGGATCAGTGACGAGGAGATGGATGAAGCTATTAGGCGTCTCAAAAGCCGTAACACAGCCCCAGGTCCAGATGGGATCCATGGACGCATCTGGATATTGGCTCTTGCCGCTGGACTGAGAAAGAACCTCAGACAACTTTTTGAAAATTGTCTCAAAACTAGTGTCTTTCCTCGAGCTGGAAAATGGCTAAACTAGTTCTTACAAAGAAAGCAGGTAGGAACCCTACGTCTGCTTCGGCGTATCGACCTATTTGTTTGCTTGACGAGGCAGGTAAACTGTTCGAGAGGATTATTGCGGAACGTTTAAAGAAACACTTGCAACAGGTTGGTCCAAATTTGTCAGAACATCAGTTTGGCTTTCGGCAAGCACGATCAACTGTTGACGCGATCCTCCGTCTATGAGAACAGTCACAGCAGGCTACTAGCCAGGGTGGTGAAGCCTTGGCACTAAGCATTGACATTGTCAATGCTTAGTGCCATACTTCAGACGAATTGTAGGAGCCTATTTGTCTGGCAGGTATATCAAATATATGTGTTGGAAAGGAGTAACTCACCAAAGACAGATGTATTGCGGTGTTCCACAGGGATCTGTGTTGGGTCCCTTACTCTGGAACCTGGCTTATGATGCGATGCTAGGAATCACACTTCCCAGTAAAGTAAGTGTTATTTGCTACGCTGACGACTACTCTTATATTAGCCAACGAAGATAGTTTTGAAAAGCATGTCATCTTGCTAACCTCGGGATTGAGTGCGTTGTAGAAAGATTCACGAGCTAGGTCTTCAGATTGCGCCACATAAGACGGAGGCACTTTGGTTTCATAATTTGGCTAGAGGAAGGGAACCACCTAGCTGTCTGATATCCGTTGGAGATGTGCAGGTACAAGTGGGATCTGAAATTAAATATCTTGGCCTAACATTAGATAGTCGATGGAGTTTTGCTAAACATTTTGACAATCTGGCTCCCAGAATCGAGAAAGTAGCAGGTGCCATGCACCGATTATTGCCAAATTTAGGAGGCCCTAGAGAAGAAATACGCCGTCTCTATGCTGCTGTTATACGATCGATGGCACTTTACGGATCGCCAGTATGGTATCACCGCCTAAAGAGCGTCAGACGATACCGCACAAAAATTTATAGCTCTCAACGTAGGTTAGCTATAAGGATTGCTCGAGGATATCGTACAATATCCTTTGAGGCGGCGACTGTCATAGCTCGGTTCGTACCTTTGGACATCTTGGCAGAAATGGATGCAAAAATCTATATGCGTCTTCGTAATCAACGGAGCGATGTAGAGCCTTTGGATGCAAGAGAGGTCCGAAAGCAAGAGCATGAACTGGCCATAGAAACGTGGCGGGAACGACTGCAAGAGCCTCGAGCCTCCAATCAACAAATTATTGGCGCGCTCTTGCCAAACTTTGAAGCGTGGCTTCAAGGTGGCAGCTTTGCCCAAGTCACCTTTCGCGTCACGCAGTTACTTACTGGGCATGGATGCTTTGGTCAATACTTATTTAGAATTGGGCGCGAACAGACACCTCGATGTCACCATTGAGACAACATCTTGGATTCAGCGCAACATACTCTCTCGCCGAGTGCCCTGCTTGGAGTGCGGAACGAAACGTTTTGGTGACCAAGGTTGGCTATAATCTCTCTGAAAGGTGTTATAAGAAATTATAACACCTTTCAGAGAGAATTATTATGCGGCATTAGCAGAAAAGGGATCATGGATGGCGCTGGTTTTATTTTGTGAAGCAGTTATGTTGCAAAAAGAGACGGCAGAAAGGGAGCGGGAACGAGCTAATCCAGCTCATAGAAGAATCCGTCGCTCTGGCCAAAGCAGGGCAGCGATCGAATAGCCCTTTAGTTTCGGGCTTTAGAATAGGACTGAGGAATAATCTGCCTGTCGTAAAAGACGACTAAAAGATATAAGGTTATGAAAACTGAGATGGCTCTGACCTAAAGTAAGATTTGCAATCGTGATAAACAGTGATGGTAGAAGTGAGGAGACAATTGAGAAAGGGCAAGCAAGCACGTATGAGAGAGGTACCGTTGCGTTCCGTAGGAGATCCCGTGCCTCTCATAATATACAGATGATAGACGCTGAGGGGTTTTAGTGAGTAAAACCTCTCACAACACCTTATAAAAGGGTATCTTTTGAAGATTTCCTCGTGAGAAAAAAAAAAAAAAAAAAAAGGGCAGTACCACCACGGTGCCTTTTTCTGCAGAAAAGCAGTAGTGTGTATAATATTACTGTGTTCCAGTTTGAAGGGTACCGCAGCCAGCGTATTTACTGGGTTAACAAGGCGAAACATCACAAAGGTGGTATTGCCGCTGTCCATGGGCCTCGGTAACCATTTTCCATCAGCAATAAAAAAATTTTTAAGACTTAATAGTGTTGACTTGACGTAGTTTTTGGTTCAATAGATTTTGATAACCTTAAGACAAGACGATTTAAATTAATTTGCTTTCTCTTATTGGTTCTGTTGCGGACTACGCATTTACTACTGGAATCTTACTAGTTCCTGTTTGCAAGTTCAAAGAACAGTTTCTGGCTTGGACTACATCGTGATCAGTTCGGCAAGGAAGTAATTTAAGTTTCCCTACTTGATCTTACAAACTAAATTTCACTCGTCCGTTTTGAGACTATAACAAAGTCAATTCACGTTTTAGAATTTTAGACGCGGATCAAATATTTCATGAAAATAAGTTTTAAAAATTGTTATGTACCTAAGTTTATTTTTATCAACTTTAAGATAAAATAATTTTCAGAAAAAATATAAAAAAGACAAAAATTTTAACGTATCTTGATGAGTTATCACTAATATATTAAACTTTTTGTGCCTTATTATGACAAATCCTGAGCCCTCTGTAGTTAATCAGAAAGTGTTTGAAGAATTAAACTGATTAGAAGCGAAAATCTTATTTTATGCTATTGACAGTATTATTAATATTGACTGAGCCAAAAAATTACTTATTCACGTATTACGCTTTGGACGACAATTTTTTGTCTTTTACATTTTACAGGAAATAATTGTTTGCTTACGAAATATTTTAGGCAATACAGCGTTAATCCTCGCGTAATTAAGCATCTTAAATGCATTGTTAGTTCGATACTAACGATACTAACAAAAACAGTTAAATTCTCAGTATTTAATAAAAGTAGGTTAAATACATAGAAAAAAAACAAATATTAAGTATTTTTTTTGTTTATGATAGAATAAAAAATGCGACAAGCATTTGACACATTCTATTATTCCATTTCGTGTTGATTTTACAAAACAAGTTTCGTTACAAAAGTTTATTGTTGTTTAAGAACTACTCTTATTTATAGTGTCTATGACGATGTCCCAGTAGCATACAAAACATTATGTTAAAAAGGAAACTTTTTTCTTCTTGCTTAACTTATGGGCCTCACAACTGCGGTCACTCACAAAAACAGATATAAAAAAGCAGAGACCTAACGGTGCAACAGGACCGGGGTCGCTCAGGGCGTAATTTATACAAGCTATCGAAAAGTAGTTAACTTATCAAAAAAGGCCTACTACTGTATTAAAAATTATTTCGTGAACCAACACGTGAGAAAGTTGTTAATCATCTGCACTCGCCGATACCTCTTGGAACTAAATATTTAATGCATTAATTAAATTTTGTAAATACCATTATTTAAATAAAGATATCCATGAATATATAAATAAAAGACTGTAGAGTTTCTCTCCGGTTCTTCTCTGGACCCGGTGGAGCTAAAAAGTGATATATTGTTTTACGCTTAAAGTGCTTAGCTTATGAGCTTTTAAGATGGGGTGACAAAGTGGTCGGTGGGGGCTGCATGAGAACAGCTGAATATCGTAAGCAGGAGCGTCCATTAGGCGAGGCCTATGTTCAGCAGTAAACATCTCTAATAATGAAGTGCTCAGTATAGCTTACAATGAATAAATAGTTTTTGACTCTCCTCTACAACTATCCAGATAGCGTAAATAAATTCCAACTTGGCCGCACCTGATTAGACAAGAAGCCGAGGATCAATTTAAAACATTTTATTTCGGGATATCCAACATAGATTTTTTTTGTTTTTGTTTTCATTAAAAACAAGACTTTTTTAGTTTACTTACTTGATATATTCGATAAATTGTGACTAATTCACTTATTTAAACAATATCATAATAATATCGAAAGTAGAATGGTCGGATATTAACCTTAAATGTTAATTTTTACCGTCTGTAGATGTATCTACGAAGTCCAATTTTTACACGGGTCTTATAAACCGTAAATCAATTACCAGCGTACATTGAAACTGGAATAGCAATTGTATTGGACAACAACACCAAACGGACATTGAACTGGCAAATCCTAATTGAACTCTGTACAATAGTAACAAGACAAAACCATATAAGTGAAATCATTGTGTTTTGGTAAGTTAAGCTTTTATAACAATTGGTATATTTTGGTTTCATACATTCATAGTATTTTATGTATTACAAAACAATAAATGTAAACCTTGCATAGCAAATTAAGGTCAAAAGTCTAGTTAGTCTTTCAGTCTAGGCAGGTGTTTTTGTGTTTTATTAATTACGAGCGACCCTTTTTTTTATTACCGTGGAGAAATGCCTACGCATACCCGTCTTCGCGGGGGCGAAGATGGGTTACGTCGGACTCGCACAGACTAAAACCACCACGTTGTTCCTTCTTCGCGCCCTAGAGATGGGGTCACAGGAACTTTTTCGCAGTGTTTTGCTACCCCACCAGCACTGGCTGCCGAAGCAGCCCCATCACGGCCTACGGCCATTTGCCTCCCTCTGGGCGCGTCGGACCTAACGCGCCCTTCGTCTTGGCGCCTGTAGTTAGGTAACAGACTCCCCCGAGTCTGTTACTCACGAGCCATGAAAGCCCGGGGATGAGACTCCCAGCTTCCAGTGGTGGCCCCGACGTTAAGCTTTGCGGCTAGCTCCATTTCCTCCCACGGCCCCTCCACAGTGCGGCCCCGCTGAGTCACGGAGGATAGGGAGAACGGCCTACGCAATACCGACACTCCTCTTCCCCCGCGACACTATGGTTGCGAAGGACAGGAATGGCGGCAAACCTACCTCATGCAACCCATCCCACGCAGCCTCCTAGGCGCATCCAAAGTGGGCTTATTTAGCTTGCTTGGAGCAACCTCCTCCACGACCAGCCTTGCACCATAGGCCGGTCAGGTTCCTCTTAGCTTCCCCGCGGCTGGGCGGGCCGCAATTACTGAGCCCCACCACTACCACAAAGCGATAACCTGTTCGGGGAGCCAGCGACCCGCCCCAGCTCCGCACGGGTGTGATACTGATATCTGTAAAATTTATAGAAATATATATATATATATCTTTCTACTGCTCCAAAGGATATCTCGCTATCTAGGGATGAACTTCAAAACGGATAGACCTAATATTAAGCAAGGAGAGACAGTCGAAATAACATCGTCACTGTATCAGAAAGAATTAGAGGTTACTAAAAAGCACAGGAAACTAAAGAAAACACAAATAAGGTAAAACAGTTTTTTTTACTGGAAAGAATAGGAAAGGGAAGCAAACGAATGGACGAAATGGAAACAAAATGGAACAAAAAGGGAAAATCTACAATAACACTAAAAAAAGACTCATCTAGCGAATTTGAAGAAGACATACGATGTTTCTATTGCTC
Organism: Lamproptera curius; assembly: GCA_029286875.1. Lineage (NCBI taxonomy): Eukaryota > Metazoa > Arthropoda > Insecta > Lepidoptera > Papilionidae > Lamproptera > Lamproptera curius. Next base: position 1,581,376 of record JAGSMT010000107.1, on the reverse strand, counting down.
TTATTTACTTTATAAATAAGTTTATTTGTGATTATATTGCATACATTAAAGGTAAAACGGACCACGAGGTTCATTTTGCCCGTTCCGTTTTGCCTTTTCGGTAGGCATGCAAACAATTAAATATTTTGAGGTTAATATTGAAGAGAACCATGTCTATTTGTCGTTAAAACTAAACCTAATACTAAACTAATATCAACAATATCCCAAACAAAATCACAAAATCCTCTATATCTTTAACGTAATATAACTGGAGGCAATTTAAAGTTTGCTGTTTTTACATCAAAACTAGCAAAAATAAACTTTCCTTAACATAAACGTGTGCCGCTGCATGACCGTTCAAGGACAAGGACCCACTCTTAGTGGAAGCCGACTGTCAAGTTGAAACAAGTTGGTAATAGATACCACTAACAGCATTAAAGTTATTAGCCCGGTTCGTTTTACCTGCAGGTTCCGTTATATCTTCCTTTCCCCTATATATTTGATAATTCCAATAAAATGTGCAATTTTAATAAAAACGCATATTCATACTATAAACATTACAGAGTATCAGCAGCACAGCTAATGTTATGAAAAAAATATAAACCTCTTTGATCTTAGGTCTACTATGTTTAAAGAGGGGTAACATTACAGAAATAAAATTTCAATTAAATTTCAGCGTATTTCAGTAATTGTAAGATACAGTTCTCAAATTGTAAGATACTGAACTATTAATACGGTTTGAATATAAAAAAAAATACTTAGTTTTTTTTTTTATAATTTACTACATTATTTTATTTAGGAGTGACATAAAGTTTAATAGCGCATTTTAATATTTAATTGTCGTTTTTTTTTTTAATTCTACCGAAAAAAATTTGTCTGTTATAAATAGTTAAGATACTTACATACTGACTGAAAATATAATTTAAAACATAAACAATTTTCATTTGAAGTTTGAAACTACTGCTTCACTCGAGAACCAAATAGCTTTTAATTAAGCCGTGTGCTTCACGGCAAAATAAATCCATTAGTATTGGTGAACTTTAGAACTTATTTAACTTATTTAACCTGTATATATTATTTATCGTGCATTCACACGATGTAATAAAAGTTTACCTAATCATATTTAATGACATAGTTTATTATGTTTATGCGCTCCGTGGTCTCAGGGTAGGGCCCTGTCTTTATCAAACCGGATGTCGTCTGAACTCGTGGGGAAACAACTTTGTGATATTGATGTTTTCAGAAGTTAGGACACCAGTGATCGCCTAGTTTTCAAAAAGTAAAATGATCCATGCGTCGGATGGGCATCTTAGAATACAGTGCACCCACCAACCCGATTAGGCAGCGTGGTGGGCATGGTCCAACCCCAATGCAAGCTTTCCCGCTTATTGGCTGGACACTGATTAATACAGGCTTATGATAAATGAAAAAAAAAGCATTAAGATCAACTATTAGAGTATAAAATCACTTTTTTTTAAACTACTTTTGTATTGCAGAGGATAGAATCAGAAATTATAATCATATCATGTTATTAGAATTGACGAAGGAAAAAAAATAAGAAATTTTATTATTACCATAAAAAAGGCGAAGCGGAACAAACAAAGTGGATAAATCTTTAGATACAAGTTTACCGCTACAAGATTAATTGACTAAGTTTTAACTTGACTCGCTAAGTTTTATGAGTAAGAAAATATTTATCATAAAATATTTCTCCCCTTTCCCTTCTCTTTCCACCAAGCTATCGGTTTTTCGAAGCGGATTTTCGATTACTTATAGTTAATTATTGCATTAAAAAACTAAAGGGATTAATTTTTGAAACAATTATCTATTTATCAGGTTGTGTTGGTTGTTTCTGAACTGAAATAAGTGATATTTAAAAACGAAAGTTTTGTATTATTATAATTAAAACCATATGTGTAGCATTTGTCATTCTCACCGCTCCACACTTATTAGAAGTATTTGTAGTTAAGTTGTCAGGAATAACTTCATAATCATAGAATAATTTAATTAATAAGAATTTTTGAACGCCATATTTTTCTTGTGTTGTAAAGTTTTATACTGAAACTGTTAAAAACCGAGGCATGCAGTTTCTAAAGTTTAGACAATATTTTTTTTAATTTTTCTATTTTAATAGTTTTATTTAAAACGAATGATGTACTAAAAGAGATTGGTATATTGAGTACTAAGTAATTAAAGTAATTAATTTAAATTCACGGCGACGGTGCCTAATCCAAGCACGAAGCCTTTTGCCTAAGTCAAAGCGAGTGACTAGTCCTGTGAGCTGTTCCCTTGTTTGGCGGCAGCAACGATGATACGTGACTTTAAATCTTCGCGTAAATTTGCTATGTGTATATATTCGTAATGTGTTGAGTACACTAAAAATTTCACGTGACCCCTATAAGTAATAATCGCAAGGTGTTTAATCAGGACACCTTGTAGACCACGGTGCTAGTGTTCAACCACTGTATTCCGCCGATATGCAAGTGGGCGTCACGCCGGAACACCATTTTTATGGTTTCCAATGGTATATCCTCTACATAATTAAAAAAATATTGCGAAGAAAATCTTCGTACGTGTCCCCACTTAAATGTTGGGCAAGACGACTAGGCCTACTAAGTAACTATGAATTATGCCTGTCGATACGTTTACGGAAAATCTTCGAACAAAAAAGCCTTCCCTTAAAAGGCAGCTCCACCGTCAATTGGGCGGTGGGGTCATCAAAACACTACGCCATCGTTTTTTCTACTATAATTCGGTTTAAAATAGTATAAACTATGACTCACGATGACCGAATTTTTCAAAACCCAAAACGTTTCTTTTTCATTAATGAGGACCATGTTATTGTATATTAATACTATAAAATCAAACATCAAATTAACATTCGTTCTAGGTACATTTTTAAAACATTTTTAGAACGCGCAGTACGTGCCCAATCAATAACACGAAAACGTAACAGTACTCAAAGCAATTAGAGAACAATCCAGTTAAGCTTTAATAGGACTGTCGTGTGCAGCACTATCCAATTGTGAAAGCACAGCGTTGCCCGACAGCATTTATTTTCAACACACATACACGCTTATTTTAATTCTGTTAATTCCTCTAAAATCATTAAATAATTTAGTAATGCAGCTACTAAAAATATTGTCAATTTATCTTACCCCAAGGTAAACAATTCTGTCTTAAACTTTAAATTTACTATCTACATTTGATTGGTAGTCTTCGTATTGCTATATATATATATTTATACGTCTGAAATTCTGCAATGTGAATTTCAGACTCCTTAACTGAGAGGCTCACTATATTTTAAATTATTTTTCAAAAATATTATTGAGCCACCGCGTATAGCTTTTTCTCTGTTGAATCAATTATGTGTTCCATAACCCATAAAGGTAACCTTTAAATTTTATTTATTTAACATACTCATACTTTTCTAAACATACAATTAATACAGAGTTCTCAAGGTATGAATAAATAGTATTTGTAATATATTTGTTATCACTCTTAGTTTTTTATAAACCCTTTACAAAACTTTTTTGTGATTTTTTGGTTTTCTATGTAATTGAAATACGTATTCAAGTAAAATGTATGGGAACTAACTTAAACAGAAATTAATTAATTTTTTCACTGTAGAAAGGGGAATTACTGGTTATATAAATTAAAAATATTATATGTATCTATTTTAACTTTAATCTGTATCATATATTTAAAGGTATTGATGCAAATATTTTTGACCAACCTTCGATGACGTTTTAGCTTAACTTACTACCTTCATTACTACTCGGCTCATGGACACATATTGAAATAGTCCTAACTTAATTTGTCACAAAGATAACACGCGTTCAAATATCATTAAGAAGGCTTTAATGATGAATGAAAGAAGGTTAAATTATTCAAAAGATAAAATAAGAAGTAACGTTGTATTTTGATAGGAATCCTTTGGGCTCCTAATAGGTTTTTACTGAATGATGATAAATTTGGGCAAGTATTTCTTCATCGATCAAGTTTGGAAGCTCACAAACAACAGATTTTAACATGAAGTAATAGTAAACGCAAATCTATACGAAATCATGTGCTAAAAATATTAAAGGTTATAATTTTCTTTTCGTTAAATTAAGATTTTATGTACATTTCACCGATATGAATTAAAGTTAGAAATTTGAATTAAGTTTTTTTTCGGAACTAATGACGTCTTCGCGAAGCTTGCTATAACACGCTATTTCGTGATAAGGCGTATTATATAGTGTGGAAGTACATCGGTATTTTGCTAATCATTTTCCTAAGATAAATGCATGAAAAGGTGTTAAGGTTTTTTTTTATTATTTATTTTCTTCTTATTCAAATTCTGAGTGATTGATTAGAAATACCATTGCGGTGAATTATAAAAATGTCTGCGTGTACTAGCGTACACTCGTAAGAATTGAAACTTCTTTATGACGTTATTAAAAAAAAGATTAAGCTTAAGTAACTTAAAAACTTGAAAAATAAATAACATTATCACGCCCACGTATTGGTGCTCTTATGGAAGTCGATTCAATCGCCACCTGGCTGTTTCACTTCAAAACATGTGTTAATGTAACATTCAAAGGAACAAAATATTCAATGGTGAATGTCTAAATAGATGCTTAATGCGTCCACCAGGTGGCACTGTCGCAAAACGCTTTAAAAATTTGTATAAATACGTAAATAACGCGCTCCAAAAATGCCTAAAATAAAATTAATTTGTTACTGAAATGTTAACTAAGCTAAATATAAACAATTCATAACCCTAGAATCTAAAAAAAGATGGCGCCTAACGGAAAAAAAGATGGTGTGTAACGTAAAAATGTTACACTAAATTTTCTTCCAGCCCCGATAAAGAAGTTTTACTTCAAAAATTATAAAGCTACGATGAATTAGTGTATGTTAAATTTTCTTACTTCTAAAGTATACATCTGATACAATAATGTATATAAAGACACTGATTGAAAATAAAATTTGTACGTTTCTATTTTATTTCTTTTGTTTGTTTGTCTAAAGCTTATTCATTTTTAAAAAAGTTGCAAATACAAAGATACCACATATATTAGTTAATTTATGTCAGTAAAACCATTAATAAGGGTTCTTTAAGTTGTTAATTTAAAAAGGAAACCAAGTTTAAATAATGCATTGTTGTTGTAGTAATCTCTCTGATTTATTTTTAAGAAAACTTAAGCGATGTCAGAGTTGTAGCACAGTGAAATTGCAAAGCTAGAAACCAATTAGGGTTTTAATAGGATGCAGCGGTGCGGTACTTTATCAGTGCACCTTAGCTATTAGTTTTTAGTCAGTTAATTTAAATAGTGAAATAATTACTTTATTACCTATGTTTTTCTATCTAATTATAAAATGAAATAAAAAATATGTACCTGTCACGTTTTATTAACTTAGGAGTGTATTTCATAAAATAATTCAAGTCGTTTAAAATCATGTTCTTCTACTAAATTTTAAATGATAGCTAAATCTTAAGAGATAAACGTAAAAGACGAGGAACAGAACTGTGCGTCTTGAATAAATTCAAAACAACAGTCAAAAACGGCCGTAACCATTTCGAAAAAATTGAAATCTTAAAGTTTGGAAAATAAGTACGAAAATAAAACATTTATAAAAATTTATCGATAAAATACAATCATATAGCATAATTTCCCAACATTAAATATTATTTACGCTAATTTTGTAGCTTATTTATGTATATTATAATCTAAATACTCTGCCTCACGATCTCTATTCGATAATTGTGATCTGCTTGTATAATTGAAAGATAAGTATTAGACTTACAGCATCACAACAGTGGCAAGAGTTATTTAAGGCACTTCACAAGTTTTGCTAAACGTTTACTAAATGCTCCTCGGGTTGGTTTTTGATGTGGTTTTAAAAGCATTCGAAATATTTGTGTTTGTCTTCAATAAAAGTGTTGAACAGGAAATATTCATTAGACATATAATGAATATATCCTGTTCAACACTGTTTCTGATATAAAATAAAACGGTTATAATGATAGGATGTATAACAATAATGCCTGCTTATTCTTTAAAACATTTATCCATAGGGAAGAAGTTTCGACAAACTTTCTAAGCTAATAAAAAAAATTCGTTGGTTGACTTTTGTCTGGTTATTATTAACAAACCCATATTTATAATAGTCCTCTGATAGAAACCCTAGCATAAATCCCTTATATAAACTAAAAACTAGCTAAAGAAAACCAATTTTAGGTGCTAATATTATAAATTATTACTTTTTAAAATATGCATAAAATTCAATGTTAATATTTTTACTAACAAGTCTAAATCGTAACGTAAATGCCTTGTCATTTCTAAGATATTCATTTTAATTGTGAGCTATAAATTTTATAAAATAGACAATGTAATAATAGCATTAAATATTATAAGAATATATAGTAAATTAATTTAGTTGTCTGTGTCTTTACATTTTTGTGAAACATATTTTACAATTAGAAACGTTATTGCAAATTATTCAAATTAGACACAATTTACTGCTGAATAACTAGTTGACTATTTAAAGAAAAGGCAGTAAGAGACACAAAGAGACAACTACTTTAAACAGGTATTAATGCTTTTTAAGTGGCTGTATCTATAACAGATTTCATTATATTTTTGCAAACTGCTTCTTGACTCCGGCATCACGATGACGTACTTATGTTAGTAGAGCTGCTCAACCGTTTAGAACATCTCTGTATGGCCTCGTTCAACCCTTTGAAAAAAAAAACAAAATTTATGTTTTGACTACAATTTTGTGCTTGGCCTTTTAACCATACAGAAAATTATTACTTCCATGACGGTTGCTTTTCTTTCAGTTTTAATTTTATTTGAGATAGAGTTTTATTGCCTCAACATTGCTTTTTATTTGCACCTGGTGTGGAATTGTGTGGAATTGATCTTTAACCAAATACATTTTTGACCGACTTCTTAAAATCAGGACGTACACAAATCCAAATATGCCGCCATTTTACAAAGTTTGTTCAAAACAAGTAAATGAATAATCGTACATACTGTACACTGTACATTGCAGTTTTATTCTATATAAAACAACATTGAAACCGTAAGAAGATTAATAAGGATTTATATTTTAACTTTAAGTGCTTCTTAAACGGCTCATTACATATTTTAAACGTATTCCTATCTTAGAATGGTAACTGTGATACACTTTTAATTACACTTTTATTATCATATTTTACTATACTAACCCAATATGAATTATTTCGTAAATCTTATTTTGGTCTGTGTAGTAAGATTTGTTTTTTTTTATGTATACATATATACGTTACATTGTTGCTCTGCTGCTAGCGCTCTGATTTTGTAAATTTCTTTTAATGATAGATTAGAGCTTTCCATTGGTTTTTATAATAATTTTGTGATAAGCAGTTTAATAGATATTTGACAGATAAAAAAAATTACGGCACCAAAAATCACAACCTCGTGCGATTCAATTACAAACGCTGCTGAACCCGTAAAAGCTAAACGTAAAGTATGATTTACAAAATTGTACTACTTGCAAATGGTTTACAATAAAGTCTGCAATAGAAAATGTCTATGTTTTACGAAAAACGCACAATAAACATTTTAATTCAATGAAAAAAAAATGCATTTAGGCATGTTTAAAGCTCTATTTAAGGTGTGAGTTAGTTGTATAGTTTAAGTGAACGTATAAATTAATATATTTAAAAAAAAACTCTTCATTCTATAAGTATAAAACATGTACCACACGAAATTATGATTAAATAAATATAGTAAAAGATATGAGAGACTTAAGATGGCGATGTTCTGTAGTGTTTGAAGTCGGCCATATTTATTTTGTTAAAATTAAACTTGTTTTTTTAAAATTTTACTGGCCATGATAAAATTTCACCTATGAGATAATTAATTGACTCTGAGACTAAACTGTGATGAGTGAAGAGTAAAGAGGTAAATAACCCCAAAAATTTATTTAAGAATTGTGAAAACCCTATAATGATCTATTATACAAAAAGCGTTTTCCAAACCTGGTAAAAAAATATCTGCTGTGTATTGTTGTACAAATTTTCTTTATAAGGATAATTGTCGCCTTAGGCGGCGCTTTGAAACGAGTGTTTGAAATTTACCAACGACTTTCTCTTAAACGACTAATGATATCAGCGTCTTTGAATTCATAAATGTTTTGAGGTTTTATCACATAATGATATTATAATTATATTTTATTACGTTTTTATACAATTTTTCCCACTTATCTGCATCTTTCTTTCACCTAGCCTCTTTCCCAAGATATCATGTAGTTGGCTTCTTATCCATTCAGATTTACCTGAATTACAGTTCTTACGCAGAGCGACTGGCATCTGACCTCCGCATCCCAAAGAGTAAACTGCATTCTAAGGATGAATTAGTAATATTAATTGAAAGCACTGATTTCCTACAAACGACTTTGGCAGTCGTGTAGAAGTCAGTGCCTTCATTTGTCTCTCATGCGAGTCAGTGCCTTCATGTGTCTCTGCATGAGTCAGTGCCTTCATGTGTTCTCATGAGTCAGTGCCTCATGTGCTCTCTCATGAGCCAGTGCCTTCATGTGCCATCAAATGAGGACCAAATTTTTACATGCCGAAGCATGAATCATCTTACTTATCAGGCTATTGGGTCATCAGCCCATATTGTCCTAACCAACAAGAAAACAACGATAACAATTATTATGTAATTCTCATGATTATTATTTTATAAATATCATTATTATATAATTCAAACAATTTTAACGTTGTTTCCACAAGGGATCCGAACTCACGACCCCCGGTTTATAAGCAATGGCCAATACCGCTAGGCCACGGAGGCGATTCATCAGGCACTTGCCTTGTTTTGTCTTTTTGACCGACTTCCCAAAAGAAGGTACTCAACCAAATTTGACCTATATATATTCTGCGCAAAACGAACGAGTAACAACTGTACGAAACTGCTTTTTTTGGAAATATCCAGCGTCATATTAGTCCAGAAATACCATTTGTGACAAGTCATTCCAAAGAGTACAGGTGCCCATCCAGCATACGTATATTTTTAAAATGACTTAATGTGAGGATCGCCAAAGTTGTTTCGATGGTGTGATGAAGGATATTCACAGCTAGTATCAATTTGAACATTTATCCTAATACAGTTGTGAAATTATGCAAAGGGTTGTAACATAACATGGTAAAATCAAGAGGTTCAAACAATGGGAAAGATTTTGGCCTCTAATCCGGCAATAAATAAGGTAAGTATAAGTGCCAGGTCATCACTGGTAAAACGCACTGGCTGAAGACCTTAGTCTTCAGACATTAAGAGATATCGGACGAGAGGATACATCTAAGCTTCTCGAAAGTTGCCCATCCGAGTTGGATTCATCCATTGATCTCTGCGTTGAAGTTGGAGATATCTTTTGCCTTGAAAATTCAGCTTTCAAGCCGCCAAAGTAAGGGGGCAGCAGGGATATGTGGGGCTCCCCGGGCCAAGATGGAGCGGCCGGCACACCCACTAAAAAACCTCGGGTACTGACGACGTGACCCTCGTCGGCCTCTTCTCTCCGGGTGTGTTGGGTCACCCGGACCGTCACTCTAGGTGCCGTGCCGGAGCAAACAGCACGGCACCCCCATTAGAGCCCTTCTCTCTGCGGCAGACATCCCCTTGCCAGCCGCCCAGGGGCTCAGTGTCAGGGGGGAAGGTTGCGCGCCTACACCACTCTTCGGCGCCATGGCCTTCGTCTGCGGATTGCCAGGGCGCTGTTGGCCTCCCTGTCCCTTTTCGTGGCTTCCTTCGCCCCACGACCTTTCACTCTCTAGCATCCTGTGCACTGCGGCAGGAAGCGAAAGGTCGTGCTCCACAACACTACGCAGCTCTCGGCGTTGCTCATCCCAGGCTGGGCACTCGTTCTGCGCGTGCTGGGCCGTCTCCTCTGCATATACGCCACAGTGGTGCCACCCCTCAGTACGCTGCCTACCGGCCACGCGGCACAAGTACCTCCCGAAACAGCCGTGTCCCGACAGAACCTGCGTTGCGCGGAATGTTAGGAAGCCGTGTCTTCTTTCCAGCCACCACTTTAATACGGGGCGTATGGCCTCCACCGTTCGACGGCCAGCACTGAGGTGCTCCAGCCGCAGCTCCCAAAGTTGGAGTTACTTAACCGGACTACTAGTCCCAGGTAAATATATATGTCAACTGCTTTGAGCACAGCGCCCTCAGCAACCACGGGCGTAGGCATGACGTGACCGTTAGACATGATTTTCGGCTAGTCCATGATCATCCTAAGGCCCACGTTTTGAGAGACATACTTGAGGTCATAGTAGTTAATAGACCCTAGTTTTACTTTTAGTCTAGTATTTTCTTGATTTTTTTACTATAATATTTTACATGTATTGAAAATATTGTTTCAGCTTATAAATTTTACCAATTTCAATTATGTTATAATTCAACTGTTCATATACTGTGTACATCATCATTTTAACAAAACGCTTTTGGCTAAGGTCGTTATTGCGCTATGTATTACACCCACAGTTTAATTTATTAGTGGCCACAGCGTGCAAAATAATACAATATCGAGCATGGTTTCAAGTCTGTGATGAGCATAAATAATCTAGTAACATTGCACAAGTCATCCGTTAATACATACATCTGTTACTATTTATCTATTTGAAACGCCTTAAAAAAAATTGCCGAGGGCTTTTATTAAATTTACTTTTGTCAATTAAGTAAAAATAATCTGTTAAATAAACAATCTATCTTTTCAATAAAATACAAGTATACAAATGTGCCTAGTTTCACATATAAATTTGCCGAATGAAATTTAAGGTACGTTTACCAATAATCTATTTTTGTGAAATTCTTAAAGACTAAAGTCGAATCTAAATACAAATGAATAATAATCATTAGGTAAAACAACAGCATACAAAAGGTAAATATTTTTTTAACCGTTTGACACAAATAGAATGGATATGAACGATTATATCCCGTCATTTGCAATCTATTGCGGCGGTCAATTAATAAATTGAATAAAATTTCAATTACAAATTCGATTGCTTTTTCCTTTAAATTGAAAATAATTTAGTGTATGGACAATTAGAATAATATATATATAAATTCTTATTATTATTGTTAATATCATGATTTTTATTTATGTAGAAGTTTAATGAAAAATAAAAACTCGTTCTAAATTAAAAAAAAGTTAATAGGGTCAAAATATGTAGTATTAATAAGGGTAAAGTATTATAAACTCTAGTAAAGTCGGTCTCATAGGATCGAAATACCTGTTACTTTAATGGACGATGGATAATTAAGCTTACCGGGTAAATGCAAAATCCAGCGAAGGCTGCCGATAGGCCATGCTGACGTTTAAATGTCAATTTGATTGTAATAAAAATGGCGTTGGAGATCCGTGTTTTCGCTTTAATCAAATTACAGTGTTAAAAAGGACATACATATTTCACTAGTCAAATACATAAGTATTTTTTTGTTCATTTTTAGTTTTTGATATTAGTCATTCGCTTCTTAGCAAAACCAAATTTTTGTAACGAATAGCACACATAAGAAAATTTAAGATGAATATTTTAAATCATTGATGGTGTGTAAGTTAAAGCTTTCTATACAAATTTAAAAATAATATCGAAAAATTTAACTTCAAAAATGTCCATCTAAAAATGTGTACAATTCTTGTCGTGACATATACGAAATTCTCGACAACGTCAACACCGTTATCAATTTAAACCTCAAGGCAAGTGTTGCAGAATAGTTGGAGTTATTCGAATATCGATGCCAAAGTTATGATGTCGCCTGGATCGTTGCGGCTTTGTAAACGGTTGAAAACACGTTATACTCGCCGGAGACATGTTATAACATATTTATAAGGCAAATATTAAGACAGGTTTAACAATAATTATAATATAGGATTCCAATTTGTATGTTTCATAAAAAATTGTAAAATTATAAAACAAGCTTTAAGAAGAAACGACTTGTCTAGTTTGATTACACTTGTCTAACAAAAATAAGCGAAAGAACTATCTTAAAAACATCTTAAAAAACTCAACTTAAATAATCAACTGGTGGTAGGTCCCTGTTTACAGGGAGACCGTCTGGTGGTACCACCGCGTGCTCTATTTCGCCGCGAAGCAGTAGTGTGAAAACACTTTGCGTTCCGGTTTGAAGGGCACCGCAGCCAGCGTATTTACTGGCAAACAAGACTTAACACCCTATGCTCCACGGTAGGCAGCGCGTCGGCGATACCACTGGTATTGTCAACGTCTATGCGGGTGTCGGTGACCACTTCCATCAGGTGGCACGACTGTCGTCTGCCAGCGTATGCCATAAAAAATCGTTAAATATAAATTAAAAATAATAATGAATAGTTCCATATCGATAAACTTCCTTTACTGAGATGTACTTTTTTATTATGTCTATATTTTCTCAACTCAGTTTGATTTTAACTAAACTAACATAAAAATTTCTTTTTACAAAATTTAGAGATTTGAATATCATGAAGTAAAAAAATTATAATAGCCAATCATTTTTAAACTTAAACATCCTTAAATATTTGACTATTTTTAAACTTATTTCACCATTCACAAGGTTCAAACTATTTGATGGGTCCCAGAATGACACATGGAAGGAAATTCACTCCGTAGCAAACTGACTGCATAAAGTTAAAAGCAACCTTCTTTTATAAACTTCTTTCTATCCGTTGTTGTCGAAACTGCAGTTTTTAAAAGAAAATCTTTTATAAAAGTGGAAAGTTATTTTCTCAACACGACCTTTTTTCTTCGTAATATGTAGTATTATTTAACTTTTGCCTTTAGTTTTCTTTTTCTTCTTCTTCTTTTGGTTAAAATGGCTCCACCAAGAGAGATTGACTTGATGATTCTGCCAATGTCAACGAGAGTGAAACACGAGAGTTGTAATTGAAAATGATCAGTATTATAAACTATTGTACGGTAAAGAGTCTTGACACTTAGATGGTTGAGATACCTGGACAGACACAAAACAAAAAAATTTGTCAATATATAGTTTAAATTAAAAAAATAACATTAAGATTCTTAACGACAGTACAAACAGCTAAATATTAAAGGAATAAGGTAGGAGAGGAAAAGGCAAGTATTAAATCCTAATACTGTTGACCCGAATAAATTTGTATAAAGTTTTTATGAGGTAAGGTTCGGAGAAGGTTAAGAGAAAAGGAATGTTAACAGGTCTAGGAAAGAAAGAGGGGAGTATGTCATAAAGGGGAACTTTAAGATTTCTGCATGAGAAAAACAAATGTTCCAGGGTACCTTTTGCTAAGCCACATTGGCACATGGAATGGTCGAGTATACGCAGTTTAGCTCAAAATACTACATGTCCTAAACGGAGTCGGATCATCACAGGTAATTTATTTAGGAAACAATTTATATTTGAAAAATCATGGCTAAGATGGAATATTGGGTTGAATGCTGGCAAAAAACTTGCCTTTAATTCTGTAGGATTCCTGCCAACAATTATTCCAAGATTCTAGTAAATAAGTTTTCTGGCGCTGGAATGCAAGAGTATCAAGGGTCACCGATGTCAATAGCTTGCCTAGCGTAAAAGTCAGCTGCCTCCTTGCCTGTATGGCCAGGAAGTCAAGCCGGAATTGTCTCAATACCAGCCTTTTCTAATTGAAACAGTAATTCTTTTGTGGAGAGGATAATAAAGAACAAAAGTTTACGATGGAAGGGGGGAGGGGAATTTCAGAGTCTCCAGACAACTTAGAGAATCGCTCAAGATCATGAATTTAGGGAAGAGGGATCTATTGGAATCAATAAACATAACTGCCTGCGGAATCGCAATTGATTCACCAGTAAATATTGAGCATTCAGGAGGGCACTTAAGGGACAATACAGCGTTATATTTGGGGATATACACGGATGCACCAACAAGGGAATTGAGACATTTAGGCATCTGTAAAAAAGAACCCAGCCTTCCCATTCCTCACTTATAATCGAATTAACATAAGGTTAGAGACTTCTTATTTGCCAAGATTTAATGATATTGGTTGATATATAAGAGCATTGTAACATGGAATAAAGGGGTAGTTTGAAAGGAAGAACAGATACCCGGGAATTTCAAAATCTAATATAACTATTAACTAAAAGGGATAGAATTATTGGACCAATATGGAGACTGATTTAAGAATGGATAAAGGTCTAAGGTTTTAGAACAGGATGAGAAGGGTACTGAACAGCGTTGGAAAAGAATCTTTTAGTAAGAAATTCCACAGAGGAACAATGGAGGATCTAACTCTACTTGGAGGGCCTTAACTGAAGAAGATTTATTGAACGCTAATTATTCTGACATTTGTACTGAATTCGGCTCATTTTTCAGAGCCAGCTATGCATGACTTGAATAAAGCTAGCCAACATATGATCACGTATAATAGCGTTGTAGAGGATTTTAGGAAAAAGGATGAGAGCCCCAGGACTCCTGATAAAGATCTAAGAACATTGACGTTTCTTTCGCATTTGTTACAGATATACTCTAGATGTTGTAGTCCAGTCATCCTTTGGTCTAGAATGATACCCAAAAATTTCGTAAACTGCTTAAACATTATTTGTTCACCATCACATAGAGTTGTGAGGAATTGACGTTTTGCCTTAAAGATAACGTGGCATTTTGGGATGGACAGATTTAAACCATGTTCCAAGAGCCAATTGTTTAGATAGCCTAGAGCGGAATTGAGACGAGAACTTTGCAAAGTAGAGCAATGTGTGTACAATGCTATATCGTCAGCATATTGTAGTATTTGCAAAAAGTTGTTTTACCGTTGTGTCTAAGTCAAAGGTATAAAGGTTATATAGAAGAGGACTAAGGACTGAACCTTGAGGAAGACCCTTCAGACGAGAAGGAAAGGAGAAAGAGAGCCATTATATCGGACACATTGAGCGGCACATAAGTAAACTGAAGATAATGTTTACCAACTTCTAAAGGATACTCAGATGAAGCATTTTTTGCCTGAGAAGTTGGACATTATCATAAGCAGCCGAGATGTCAAGGAAGAACCCAATAACATTTTTATTGTTAAAAAGAGCGAATGTCAGATGAATAGATACCAAGACTATCCATAGTGTTCATGCCACGTCTGAAACCAAATTGAGTATTAGAGAGTAGACCTCTGTTCTCGAGGATCTACTCTAATCTATTTTTAACAAGATATTCTAGGATTTTGGCCATAACAGAAGATAGGGGGGCGATGGGGCGATATGAAGTTGAGTCACTAGGATCTTTGCCAGGTTTAAGAATCGGGATGATTATTTGAGTCTCCCATGACTCTGGAACTTGTTTCTGAGGAGAATATTTCGTTTATAATATCAAGGGGAGTTTGCTTTGTAAAAGTTGATCAAGAGGAGGAACAAAAGGAGGGGATAGCCTGTCGATAAAGTCGCCAAGCCACGGGGAGGGGTTAATAGAGATGGCATTTCGACATGTGAGGGATCCACGGAAATGAGCGATTTTGCGTCATACCGTAGTCATGGGGGAGCGAGGAGATAATATTTCGCAGTATCTAAACCAACCTTGAGACTTTTTTTGGGCTAGGACTCTTTTAGTTTTGGCACAAATATGTCTATAAGCTAAAAAAATTGACATGCATAGGTTGGCCGCATAAGTCTTTGCTGCTAGTTTTCTTTGTTGAACAGAAGCAGTACACTCCGAGTCCCACCACGGAGGGGGGGATATTCGGCCGCAGGAAGCGTTTTTAATAAAGATGGATTCTTCTGCTGCTCTAGTCATTGCAGCAACAAAATCATTGTACAGGGATATAAAGTTAGTATAGTCAACAAAGGAAGACAAAGGATTTTAGATTCTAGGTTCTTGGAGTTCTTAACCCAGTCTGCATCAGAGAGTCGAAACCATTGCAGAGGTGGAAGATTAGGGGTGGTAAGAGAGAAGTTCAGGAAATGGATTAATATAGGAAAGTGATCACTGCCATAAGAGTAAGGCAATACAGACCCTGACAGGGAAAGGGAGGAGGGTTATAAGAGAATGGAAGGACAAGGATAGATCAGGTGCATTGGGAATTTGGCCACGTGGTGCCCTTCGCGTGGGAGATCCATTATTTAGGATACATAGGTTGTTGTCGTCTATTAATTCAAGGAAATAGGAAGAGTAACAATCAGAATGAATGGAACCCCATATAGGGTGGTGACAACTAAAATCACCACAAACTATGTGGGAATGAGAGAAAGAATGGAGTTTAATCAGAAAAACACGACTGTTAGGGTGAGGATGTAACACGAATAATTAGTTCTAACCGCAACATGCAAGTTAGAGCTATGGGTAGGGATTAATTGAGAAAATGTGGACCTAGACTGCCTCCGAGCCAGTGGCATAGGCGTGTGCTTTAAATCCGGAGGTCGGGTTCGAATCTGGACTCAACAAATTTTCATTGTTGTTTCCTGGTTTTAGGGCAATGGGCGATCACCCGTTTGCTTTGAGATAAAGATGATCCATGGTCGGATGGGCATGTAAACAGTCGTCCACCACAACCCGCATTGGACCAGCGTGGTGGGATACGGTCCAAAACCCCTAATGGATAGGGGTTTATTAGGGGAGGCCTATGTCCAGCAGTGGACTATCACAGGCTGATGATGAATGAATGAATGTTTGTTTAGTTTGTACCTTTTTGGCATACTAACAAAGAAAATGTTTATATAGCTATGGCTACTAAAAGAGCTACAACAATAGTTGATTTTCAAAATTATATTTTAGCTATATGCTCTTGTTTTCTAGCTATTATAATTATAAATAAACATTTTGTTGTATTTTATTTCGTAAACAATTGTTTAAAATGTTTTATGTCGTTTTTGTTCTTCAAGGGAGGCTGTTATATTTTTACTTAACCAGTCATGATCGTTATGCAAGTAGCCGTATAATGCCACGGTATTAAATTTATAATTTTGTTAACACTGAATATAACGAATAAACGATTCTTGTTCTATCGTCACAATTATCTATTTTTCTGCTTCTCCATTCATTAAATGCGATCCTCGAAAAATTGACTCATCTTTTAAGTAACATTTTGTTTGTTGTTTATCAGACTTACTAATAATTGTTATAAACATTCATCTCATAATCTTAAGTTGTTTAAAAAGGCTTGCTCCCATACTGTTTCTGTTGTATAAAGTTAATTTTTAACTGAATTAAAAAATGAAGCGGCCTTTATTGGTGGGCCTGAATTTAATCAGGTTAAGTTCACTCAAATGTCAATTGCTCACGAGTATGCACTACTTTAGGAGATGCAAATTAACTTGCCTTTTCAATAAGCGTTGAAAACGATACTTACGTATTGGTTTGTTTTAAAATTGTAATTTATATCAAGAGAAACCTTGGACCGAAGTGAGAACTTTTCTACTTAATTTTTTTTAAATATTTATCTACTCGTCTTATGATCTAAAAGTCCAGGTCAAATATATTTTATTAAGTATCGGATATATCAAGTTCTGTCCGAGTTAAAACGGAAACTTTTAACAATATGTAACAACATATTGTTTAAAGTTTGTGTTTTGTTAAAACAACACTTAAGTTTTTCAGAGGAAAACTATTTTCCTAAAAGGCAGTATTGTACTATTTTGTCGGATAGAATTATTATGTCTTCTAAATAGGCGTACCGCTTATAGGAAAATTATTTATTACAGTTCGTCCAAAAAATGTTAATTTTAAATTATAGCAATGATCTAAATATTTCTACACTAAACTATGTGCAACGAAAAAAAACATAAGTTCTAACATTACTTGTTGAAATGATGTACATCAATATTTTCGCTATGATGTAGACAATACGAAATCACTTATTTTATAAGACACCTTTTTATCTTTACCCTATTACCCTTTAGTAGAATAGTGAAAACAATAAAAAAACGCAATTGAGTATTTCGTAAATATATAGAAAATACAGAACATACCAACCTATACAACCACCATCTTCCTTGTTTCGCATTTTATTTTAAGTTTGAAATATTTCAACAGTAATATCAATTTTTCAACAGTCGGTGGGGCTGTGTGTGGCCAAATTTATTCGTTATCTGATGTAATATGAATTAGGAATCTGCATATTGGCTAGTATAAAACAAATATGTATAAACATTGTATTTTGTTATCTAGAATATAAATCAAAACAATAAACCTATAAATCGCTGATTATTAACAGTAACACACACATGCTCGCGTAACAATGATAGTTTGAATTAAAAATATTACAGCCTGTAAAGAACAAGAAAAACAAAACACTTTCAACAATAGCTTACCTAATGATCTATTAATAACGTAAAGTTACCCTAGACTCACAAAAGGATAAAACTGCAAAACCAAATTCATAGTTAAAAAAGATATTAAAGTAGACCAACTATTTATTCGTGAAATAAACATAAATAACATCTTATTTTCTGCACTTCTTTTCATTGCCATAGCTAATTGTTATATACTTGCTTAGTTTTTAGGCTGAAAACATAAATATCTACTAAATCTTTACTTTTAAAAATCACCCTTTTAGATTTTATAGGCTGTATCTCCTATATTACAAAACTTATTTCTACAAAGCTAAGTTACAAACAATACATGAAGATTACAGAACAATTTTGTCAAGTGAATTCAATTGTAAGGATACTGTCGACAACATAAACTGAAATACAACTTTCTCTTTAAACTATTGCTATTGTTGTTGAAGCAACACTGAAGGTTTTTAACGAAAAACTTTAGTGAGTTTAAAAAGTTAATATTTTAAACATGGTGATGGTGCTACTTCAACATAGCATTTTTGCATATTACATACTTCGTTTCAAAAAATATGTATTTGTTTCTTTGTATTAAATATGTGAAAAGTGTGGTATATATATTAAATGATAACTTTCTTGTATGTTGCATTCACACATATATGTATTACTAGAAGCTTTAACTAGTTTGTAATATGTTATGGTACACTATTATTAGTATGTATGTTACCGTCTGGAATGTCTTCCACTTTATTTCACACTTTTAAGAAGACATTTTTACTTTACACTTCGTTCAATTTTCTTTTTACTCCAATAAGTTTTTATTTAAATTAATTCGTAATGAACATTGACAACAAATGTTTAGTGCATGTTTAGTGCATGTATTGTGTACTAAACTGTGTACAAAACAAGCTGTTTGTTTAAAAACAACTGTGTGCATGTTTTATGTTATATATCGATGATTTTATTGGAGTTGGCTCCCTGTAGAAACTAGACAATTGATTAACTATGGGCCAGTCTGTCAAAGCTACGACTCATTACCGATAATTAATCCTCTAACTAGTTAGGAAAGTTTATATTCGCGTTATATTATATATTATTTTGTAATTTGACGTATACAGCGGTCTAATTATCTGTTTCCTGTAAAGCTACAGACTTTAGAGTAAAGGTTTACTAACACTGTATGACATTTTGCTGCAACCAATAGAAGGAAAACAAATTAAAATGTTGCATAATAAAAAACAATTTATTTAATTTGGGAGCGGATGTTAAAAGAAATGTCGTAAAATTAAAAAATGGAGATTGGCTTCCCACCTGGTCACCATGTGGCGGAGTAGACTAACACTCTCGTTTTCTAAACATAGCCTCTACTTAAGCAATTCAAATACTTATAATCTAAGAACATTAATACACACAATGTTCTCGTATAATGGAAAATGTCATTGCAAAATATAATATTAAGTTTTTATTCGATATTTTATCGATACATACATATACAGCTTTGGTTTTTTTTTAATGGCTTACTGCAGGCAGACGGGCAGTCGGGCCACCTGATGGAAAGTGTCACCGACGCCTATGGATAATTAGTAATACAGCTACCACCAACGCGTTGCCCTAACCATGAGACATGGGATGTTCAGTCTCGTTTATTTAGTAAATACACTTGGTGCCTTCAACCGGGAACACAGTAGTGTTTTCACACTACTGCTTTGTGGTAGAAATAGGCACCCGCCCAGACGGTTCCCTGTAAAAGGGACCCAACACCGGTTGGTTTTGGCTAGTTAATGGAATTTAAATTTAAAGTTGAACTCAAATCTCATTTCACTTATAAGTCAAAAACTTTATGAGAATTAGCAACAAAAAATTTAGCAGTCGAAACAAAAATTGGAGCAGTTCATGAACATTTTATATTTAAAAACCCTTTTGAAATACTTGTATAGTTCCACTTTGAGCTTCAAGCTAACTCTTTGCGACATAAAAATGCTCGCTTCCCAAAAAGCTGAAAAATTTTTCGAAACGTCGGGAATTAAAAACTGTAAAATAAACGCGATAAACGATATTCGAAAAAGTCCTTTTATTCAATAATTTTTTATATAAGTTAAATAATATTTATTTATCAATATATATTCAGGTATGTAAATATCTAACATAATTTTTAATACATATATACATTTTCTTTCATCTTAATTTGTAATATATAAACTTGAGGAGTTTATTATTTTATACGCCATCGCAAGGTACAACTTCTCTTAATCTCTGTATCGCATCCAACAATTGACTGGGAGACAATGCCATTTACAATGAGTTCGCTATTCGGTGTAAAATAAACAACCCAATTAATATTTCAATCAAATATGAGTCAAAAGCGCACGATCCAAATCTATAAATCGCTACTTTGCATTCAACATAGAATATGATCGCGCGTAAATAGTTTATGCTGGAGAATTCACATTGATTTATGAAGATACTAGCTTAAAGATGCGATTTCAATAAACCCAGTTTCTGCAGTTCTTATCAGAGTAACTGGCCGATAACAGATTTTTTCTGGTTACACGACAATTTTTTTATATTTTGACTAAACCGCATTATATCCTTAAAGGTAGCCTATAAGTTATACTGATATATAAGGTGTATTATTGCCGAAGTTTATTTGAGTCCAGTTTGATTTTATATTTACAAACTTTCGCATTTATAATATCTGTAGGTTACCAGACTGTTTAATAAAATACAGAATTAACATTAATTTAAAAACGTTTTCATTAACAAAGATAAGTAAAAGCAATCGAATTTGTGATTAAAATTTAGATCAGTCTTCTAATTGAGCCCCGCAATCGATTGCAAGTGACACTTGACGGGATTTAATCATTGCGTTCGATCCTATCTAAAAGGAATCGAATATTTGTTTTCAAACGTATATATATATATATATTTAAAAATTCTGTTCCCTTAACAATTGTTGAAGCTGTTTTTTAAATTGATATCTTTGATATTTCTAAATCTAGTCATAATTTACCCTTCTAGTTGTTATTATATAGTAATTGGTGAAATTATAATCTAAAAATTATAGTTTTATTCTAGATAAAACGGATAATATGACACTAGTACTAAATTTACTAAGAAGTGAATTTTTTCTGAGGTGGTAGGTCAACTAAGACCAACCATCCTCTCTATTAAAATTTGAATAGAGGACGTCTACTACATGGGACTACTACTTAAACTACAAAGCCACAAGACACCATAAGTACTATTCGCAAAAACAACGTTCAAAGTTAATAAAATAGAAAGATATATCAAATTTTAAATAAAAACACTCACAGCTATTTCTAACACATTGAGATACAGACATTATACTACTTAGTCTGCCCGTGATCATGGATTAATATACGTCGGGAATACTTACATATACATATAACTAGCGCGAAAAATCCGTAAAAAAGGTAGATTTGATATGTATAATAATCGCGTAATTAAAAAAAGTGATTACATATTAAATAATTTAAAATATGGAGGTCACATAATGACTATATTTTACTCTAAGCTCATTTAATTCATCCATTATTTACTTAAAACAAATTTTATGCAGAGCGACTAGCAACCAAAAAGGTAAATGACACTTAATAGATGGATTGTTATCTATATTGAATAAAGATATTAGAATGTGATTTTTTTTTGTTACCTAATTTTCTCATGTAATCGTATCTTTACTAGCAAGTTAAGTTCTTACCTATTTAAATATACAAAGATATGTATTGAAACGTTTTCATGTAACATGATATGAATAATTGTGTCCTAAAACGAAATTATTCAAGCTCGTCACAGACTTGAAAACATGCTCGATAATGTAATGATGCAGATTTAAGCAATCCATTTTGCATGCTGCGGTCAGTAATAAATTATCCATGGGCGTAATAAATGGCGCAATTATGACTTTCACCGAAGCGTTATGTTAAAATTATGCAGCAGTACATGAACAATTGAATGATAATATTTATGACTTTTGAACAAATTTCGTATACACTTGCATAGTTTCATTTACGATAACGACGTCAAAGTAGACGTATGTAAGGAAACATACTATATATTTTATAAAACGTGTCATACATGATAATTTGATTAAATGAATACCTCAAAAGATATAAGAGTTTTAAAATGCAGTGACAGAAATCGTGGTTGTTTCTAGGTAGTGGGGTCGGTAACGTTGTCATCCACTTACACTGCGGAAAATGGTTATATACTGTTTGAAGTCGGTCATATTTATTGGCTAAAATTTCACTTGTTTAAATATAAAGTAAAGTCTAAAATTAAAAAAAAATAAATACGTTTAAATGTCCGTAAGGACGAGGGTGACATTCATCCGAGGGAACAAAATTCAAACAACATTCTGGAGAAATAAAAAATATTTGTCTGTTATATGAAATTCTTCGAGGTTTTATTCTAAAATCGTTAACACTTGTTAATAAATACATTTGATATATTAATAATAATAAATACATATGACTTGATTAGCAGGAATTGTAATTTTGAATTCCAGTTGAAATGTTTACAACATAAACAACGGAATCAATCACGATTGGTAAACTCTTATTTAAATGTATATTAAGGGTAACGAAACGCTTGTTCCAGAAACTATTACCAACAATTAATTACTTTTAATAAATAGTGCTAGCACTTGAAGTAGCTTTGAAAACACAATAACTATTTTTATATAACTTATTATCTTTCTCTCTAAATTTAACCCAAGTAGTATTACGAAATCTTTATTATCATAATTATAATTATTAAATTATTACGCTTATTTAATTTTGTAATGTCTTGTATCCATATCCTGAGAGAAGTAAGAATTATCTTTTTAACACTTCACCACGTAGGTTTTGAAGCACAAGCAATACAAAAATAAAGCGCTAACACGAGCAGGATGTTTTGCAGATGGTAAGCGATATAATAAATGCAGCGTAAAACGCCATAGGTCCTCAAGTATTCGTAACATCGCTTTTATTGTAAACTAGCTGTTGCACGGGTCTACATACGCTTGGTGATATAAAAAAAATATAGTTTTATACTCCGAGCTACATCAGCTATCTTTCAGTGAAAGTCCCGGTCCTGCCATTACAGAAACTAGCCAGAACTAACAGACAGACAGAAAGACAGACAAAAATTAAGAAAAAAAGTTATATTAGTCCGTCATATATAACATTAGATTAGCTAAAAATAGTTAAAAAGTTTTTTTTTGTTAAAAAAAACGCGATTTAATGCTTGCATATAAATATTAGTAATCATGAATCAAAACTATAATAAATTTGCTGTTTTTATATTCGGTTTTGAAATAAGCATAATTCTTTCTTTGCTTTGATACAAAACTGAACGGTTTTTTATTTGAAATGAAATTAATAGTTTTGATGAAAAACAATATTAAAAAATCAGTAATTTTTATTAATATTAATTAATATTAGTTAGTTAATATAAGTAAAGATGTAAAAAATTCCAAAGGTTCAACCTGTAGGCAGATACAGACCAACTTTAATATAATTAACTAAGTGTCAATAATACTTTATATCTAGAAATAAGTTGATAGCACAAAAGCTTAAACTATTACAAACTTTTTAAAATAAGACAAACAGAGTTATGCTTTTGAGGATTTTTAGGTACATCATAACGATGAAAAAAAACGCAATTGAGCACATAAGCAATTTTAATTTGAATTCAAATTTCAATTGAGATATTGCGGTTGGACCATTATAGAAAAATTGCAAAATGGTTAAATGGTATAAACGTATGTTTTTTACATTATTTTCCATATAGTATCACAAAAGTTTTGATTGCACTATAATATCAATTCCATCATCGATCATCCAAAGTAAATGTCATTTATAACTGATGTCAGTTTCATTTTAAATTTAGTAATTCAAAGGACAAATTATTCATTAGTCGGTAAGTCTTAAACATTTAAAAATTAATATTTAATGTTATTTTGTAAATTTATCCTTTAATTTTAAGTAGTTAAGGATATATGTATATTACCACAAAGAGTTTAAAGCTACGTATAAATCAAATAAATGTTCAATTTGATAAAGTATTCATAGAGTCTTTTATGATGTTTCTTTAAAAAAAATGTTTTGTTATATGAGAGGTTTACTTGGAATTTTTATATTTATTATAATTTTTATAAAGATAGAATTAAGTAAACATATAAAATACAGTGTTAAACGATAAACAAATTCTTAAAAGTCGTATAAGACTACTCGCCTGGTTAATAAAATAAACATACGGTACTTATTCTGTATCAAAATATTCATATTGTATGTATATTTATTTATTTCTGTTTCGTAAAACTTTAATTTAAACACTAATAGAATGCTACCTAATATAAAATATATAATATTATAACCTGTCTAGAACTTAAAAGAACAAGTTTTTTAAGAAATAAATAGTTTTTATATTGATTTTTCAAATGCATAACCTACCTCTAACCCAACTAAAGTCGGAAATATATTCTCATCAAAGAATTAAATTGAAACTTTAAAGGTTAAAAATGATTCAGATATAAATTATTAAAAAAACACTACAAAATTTGCATTCCAATCAGGCTAATAAATGTTTTATCTACATTATTAGCGTGTCGTGTCTGTTAAAGTCATGAACAATTGGTTTGTCAAGATATTACGATCCGCATCAGGGAATTCTTCCGACCCTGAAGCGGTTATCAGAATGTAACTCGGTTAATAAACCTTATCTTTCTCTATGACAGGGACACCGCAAAACAATACAATTTAACCCCGACAAATGGGGCAAAGGAACCAATTTAACAATCGTTTGTGTACATATTATCAGTGTATGCCTCGTCTAATTTCATTACGTAATTTTCGTTGACGTATAATTATCCAAAATTAATTTACTCTTAAAATACTATTTGTTCTCTAATACTATATCTAATATTAGTTAAAAACATCGTAATTTTGCTAAGTATAAAAAATATCAAACTATATATATTTATTTACCGGTGTAAATAAATGTATATGATAAATTTGATTTTGATACTATGTCTTAGGCATGAGTTTCTGATCATAAGTAATTTGTCGCTTCGTTAGTTTTAAAAGGCATTCGTTTGTAAGTTGATAATATTTATAAAACAAAAAGTAATACTGAATCAACATTATTTAAATATATACATAAACTTTACTTTCACAAATATTAAATAATTGTATTATATTTTCTTTATGTATAACATTTTTAACTTTAAAATACCATTCAAAAAGATGTTTTAGCTGTCTTTTCTTTTAATTATTATATACATCGTTCAAAATATAATTACCTATTAAAATATTGGCAATCACCGATATTTTGATTCCCTGAGACTTTTTGTTCTGAATATATTCATCGAAAACATATTGTAATTATAAACTTCGTCACGGATTATTAATTAAATGTCAGTCAAGTCATTTTACGAGTAATTATTGATTTCAAGGGTACGAGTAATTAAAGATTATACGCAATCTTACTAGCATAAGAGAATAAGAACTTTGAATACTGGATTCTTCTTTTAAAGAAAAAACATTTGGCTTCATAAGATAATCGGTCTTATAAATTAATAGACCTGCATAATAGTCAAATAAACGATTGAATAGAAAAAGTAAGTCATAATTTTTTTTTCCATTTTTAAAATTTTTCGGAATATAGTATAACACAAATTATAAAAAAATTGACAGATTACAGTAGTCGCTTTTCTGCAATTACTTATTTAATTTACATTATCAGCCTGTGTTAGTCCAGGCTTGGACGCTGCCTCCCCAGCACCGGAGGACCCAGCAGCTCCTATCGTCGCCTGTACGCCGGAGTCGTAAGGTCCATGGTAGGCACTCGTGGGCCGACACCTTCCAAAGAGAGTACGGATTTTAAGGAGAACCCAGAGGTGTTGGCGATCCGGCGCAGAGCTACTGAGACCATCTCCGGCGAGGGCGGCTGGCGACCTAGGACGACAGAATTCTCGAGGTCTCGGCTGCAGGCCAGCCCAGAAGAGATTATTGGGCGCAGAGACGTGCGCTCCTTGCAATCATGGGAGTGGGGCTGCGGCTGGAGCGACCCATGCGCCGAATCAAATAGTAGAAGCCATACGCCCGTTCTGGAAGTGGTGGCTAGAAAGAGGACACGGCTCCCTAACATTCCGCGCGCGCAGGTTCTCCGGGACACGGCTGTTTCGGAGGTACCGTGCACGTGGCCTAGGGAGCCTACAGAGAGTGCCACCACTGTGGCGTATGTGCCGAAGAACGGCCCAACACGCGCTGAAGAGTGCCCAGCCGGGTCAAGCAACGTCGAGAGCAGGTGCGTAGAGGACGACCTTTCGCTTCCCGCCAGTGCGCAGGATGCTGAAGCGAAAGGTCGTGCGGCGCCGTCCTTTCTGCGAGGACGTGATGGCCGGAAGGGGCCGTGAAGGACAGGGAGGCCTCGAGCGCCCTGGTCTTATCGCAGAGAAGGCAGGGGCGCGAGGTGGCGTACGCGCGCAACCGGCAGAGGGTGCCCGCCGCCCAGAGAAGGCTCAGAGGGAGCGCCGTTTGTTTCCGGCATGGCGCCTAAAGCGACGATCCGGTGTCCCACACACCGGTGAGAAAGCCCGAGGCGAGGCCACGTCGCACCGGGGTCGCCGAAGATCATCAGCGCACGCGGCCCCGGCTACAGCGACACGAGAATGGAACAACCGTTGGGTTTTTAGTGGGTATACCGGCCGCTCCATCTTGGTCCGGGGAGCCCCACATATCCCCACTCTGGCGGCGGGGAATCCGTAAGCTGGATTTTTCCAATGCAAAAAAAAAGGCCTGGACGCTGCTGGACATAGGCCTCCCCTAACGCACGTCTCCTCCATTAGAAGGTCTTTGGACCGTCTCCCACCACGCTGGTCCAATGCGGGTTGGTGGCTTGACCGACTTTTTACATGCCCATCCGACGCATGGGTCGTCTTACTTTTCAGACAATTGGGCGATCAGCCCAAATTGCCCTTACCAACTAGGAAACAACAATGACAATTTTGTTAAGTCCCCGCAGGATTCGAACCCACACCCTCCTGTTTCTAAAGCATACGACCTTTCCACTAGGCTACGGAGGCAGGCTACTTAATTAGTTCATTTCTTTTAGGGAGTTCTTATAGGAAGTAACTAGTAATACCTTCAGTTGCTTACGGAAATACTATGCAACATGAATTTCTGTCCCGTGACTATGGACCTTGGAAAGGGTTCGAAATGTCGGTTATAATCCAAGTAAGGACATGGGCTATTAATTTTTAAGTTGGTTAAAATGGTTGAAAGTTTATATGGAAATTCATCATCGGTGATCATAAAACGATAACATTTTGGGTCTGGATACTTGTACTTGTCCTTGCACTAGTTGTCACATAAGTGTATCTTCGAGCAATTTAATAAACTCAAACTGTACGGGGATAAACTAGAGGTTGAAATGGGAATAAAAATCAATATAGAATTACGTCACTGTTGGAGATAAAGCCTTGAAATTTTGTGTCTAATTGTAGCTATATATTTGAACACACTACTCTATTCCAGACCGATAAATTCGCGGGTAACAGCTAATTAAAAAAAATTGTAAACTAATAAAACTTTATAAAAAAATAACTGTAATATTTTAGTACAAAGAAAGTTCTTGAGGCACAATAAAATAATACTTAAAAAGTTATAGTGATAAATAACATGTATTGGTAATTGTACTACTATTCTTACACAAAATCCGTTTTTATTTCGATTTAGAAACGTGCACTGTCTTTAACTGTCAAATATTTTTAATTCCCTAGAAACCACATCACCTACTACAGTTTAAACATAAAAGTTTTAAAACAATATAAAAATAAAACTACAATAAATTAAAACTGTATAATTTAAGGATTTAAATTAACTCAAAAATATTACTGCTGTGTGTGTCGATAATAGACAGAATATAAAAAATTTCTTATCGCTACAAACAAAATCAACTCAAGTAGGAACAGTAACAAAACTTATTAAAAAGGCGGGAAATGCATAAATAAATTCCGGAGTAAATTTTAATTATGCAAATATCGAAAGCAATTAAGTGAGCGATTAGTAAACAGCCCCTTAGATACTAGGGTAGAATTATTTGAGTTAAAACTGTTACAATTTTCAATTTTTGGTAAAAATTTCAGTTTGTTTTTGTGTCACTTCTTTAGATACCTTATAAACATATATAAAAAGTAGGTTTACAGAAGCAAAAATATCGTAAGTTACTTTTCTTTTCATACTATTAAATTAAATTTTCTCAATTTCTTCCTAAATATTTCTCAATATTCGCCATCATCAGCCTGTGTTAGTCCACTTCACCTATTGCACGCCCTCTCCATTAGGGGGTTTTTGGACCGTATCCCACCACGTTGGTCCAATGCGAGTGGGTGGAACGACTTTTTACATGCCCATCCGACGCATGGACTATCTAAATTTTAGAAGATTTTATTGATTTAGTCAAGTGTGTGTTTTACACGACGACTTATAATTTAGAATACCTCTATTACTTAAAACAACTTGTACGTGCAAAATTAATTTCAAATTGACCCGGTAAATAATGGTACTAAATAATACATTTATGGTAACATAGTCAAGTAAGTAGATAGTATATGAAAGACACGCGAAAAAGTGATTTAGACTGATTCCAAGATGCGAGCATGTAATTGCAAATTTACAATTTCACTAACTAATAAGAAAGATAAAGCAAATTATTAAATTTTGCAGGCTAAAGCTACATAATGAAGAGCGTAATAATACGGTAATTATCAAATACATGGCTTGAAATATACGGTATGATACTGCTTTAATGCATGCTAAAAGCTGCTTCAGTAAGTTTTTTTTAAATAAGCTTAAGGACATATAATTTCATACGGACTAACATCGGGATTATGATTATATATTCTGTATTTTATAAATAAGAATGGTCCTGGATCTATAAATAATGTACTATAGCAGGCAATTATTTATGCCAAAAACAGTTTTAATAACTAGAGGCTCCTTCATTAACAAACATTGACAGAAATTTATGAAATTGTCTGCTTCACCCCATTTAACTTAAAATACTATAACGAGGTGTCTAATACGATAAACCTACAACTGTTCCTGTAATAGATAGCTTTCTCTACTGCACAAGGGAAAGATGGTCGTTTGCTTCTAATCTTTAAATCTTCTTGTAATATTGAATGCACTTTTAGACTTATATTAAGCTAAGCATAACCTTTTACTACAATTAAAAATTTCCTTGTTATTATCTAATATTACTAATAAATAGACTGCATACAAATAGTTAAGTTTCGAGATCAAATATTACAGTAATAAGCAATAAAATATTACAATACTAAGCTTTTTTTTTAATTATTGGTATTCTTCATGTATAAATGACCGTATAGTATAGGGAAAAACAATTCTTAATACTAAAACTTAGTCATAGTAATATTATACAAACTTTATTACAAATATGACTCCTTTGAATAAAATAAAGTAAGAATCGAGAAAAATTCTTTAGTTGTCTCCTAAAAATGATTTATATTTCAATATCAAAGTGCTTCTAAGCACTCTAAATTTATTACAATTCTTAACGGAAAGATATTTATTACCTCGGAGGTATTGGTACCATATAACATAATATAGGCGTTTAAAACCTCTTTGATATTATATGTATCAAGATATAAATTTTAATTATAAGATTTTTACAATCATCATCATCATCATCATCATTAGACTAGATATGTCACTACTGGACATAGGCCTCAGATCACCTTTATCCATCAGAGGGTTTTGGTGTATCCACAGTTTTTTACAATATGAACACTAATAATAAAAATAAAACGTAATTCTTCTACAAATAATATATGACAGTTAATTTAGAGCTAAAAATCCATTAACCCCTTATCCTCGATTTACTATCTGATGTGTTGGTCCCTTTACAAGTACCATTAAGAATATACCGCAATGCCTATTTCTATCGCACAGCACTAAGGTTTAAGGGGAACATTAGCCAGCGAAATCACAAAATATTTACTATTAAGTGAACTTCTTATGTTATTTGTTTTTTTTATCACTTATAATGTTTTGCTTATCATCTCTTCAGATTTGACTGAAGCCCAAATTTTATAAAAATCATAAATTTACTCTAATATTAACTACTACCTACGTTGACAGGATTTCTACTACTAGGAGTTCAAAGCATTGCAGTGGTTATTATTTATCTTTTGAAAACATTTCAAAGGTTAAACATACGTCTTTTTACAACTTTGCTGTTTTCCACTTTGCTATTTGAGTTAATGTGAAAGTTATAGAAATAATGACATCTCAGGAGATAAATTAAAGAGGCGTAAGTTTTACATAACTATCAATTAAGTTTCATACTAAACCTGCACTGAGATTAAAAATCGTATCTTAAAGAATGAAATAATGATTTTAAAATCCTCCATCGTGTTTTAAGCTATTAGTTTTCTTTATCTATCTTAGTAGTTTATCTTTACTAAAACCCTAATTGTTCAAAATAAATTATTTTGTAATTGTGTTGAAGTATTCGCTATACTTTATTTTAATTAATTGTAAAGTCAGATGAAGTATTATTCAATTCTTAATAGCTTCAAAATGGATAGGTAACTTAGACTTTTAGGGCTGAAATGTGTTACCAGTTCATGCTTTATCGGGCAAAGCCGTGCAAGCACAATTGGACAGTGCTGCATACGACATTCCTATTAAAGCTTAACTTGTTTGTTCTCTAATTGCTTCGAGTACACTCCGATATAATACGCCCGTGTACCGTAAAGACCTAAAAATACTTTCAAACTATCATACATATTTAATTTGTTTTCAAGAACATAGAATCAACAATTCAATAAATGAGAAACACAGTTTAAAGCATCACCATTTTATTTTTTTTAATTCAAATTAAAATACGTAAAACATTGTCTAAGTTTAAAAAATTCTACATCTCTTTGTATAAGACAGAGATTTGAAACAAAAATATAAATTAAAGTAAAAGTTCGTGATATTAAGTATACAATAAAATAATCAACTACAATATTAAACGGCCTCAAGTCTAGCGTTGGCCTTGCTATTATAAGCTTGAGGTCAAGGTTCGTATCCATGGGAACAAAATTGTGTTATCGTTTGTTTCTGTTGGTCAGGACATTTGACCAAATCACCCAATTATCTGAAAAGTAAGATAATCCATGCGTCGATAGGCATGTAAAAATCGTCACCCACCAACTCGCATTTGAGTAACGTGGTGGGATACGGTCAAAGACCCCAAATTGCGAAGGCGTGCATGAGGGAGCCTATGTCCAGCTGTGGACTAACACAGGCTGGTGATGATGATGATGATGAATTTCTATTCCAGATAATTTAACGTTCTTACCAAAAAGCGAAATAAACGCCAAATCAAATATTATATAACTTAAAGTAATTAGAAAATTGAATCGAGAAAAGAAAAAAGATTTTAAAAAAGAATAAATTTATTAAAGGCAAAGCTCATTTGTGAGAATATATTTAATTGTTTTCAAGACTTTTATAATAAAATATTTAAAAAAGTCTATTAAACTATTAAAATAAATAACGCAAATCACAAAGGTCACTGTTTTCCAGGTACAATTAGAGTCCAGAATGCAGCATCAAACAATCGAGAAAACGACCACGATAAACTACTTTTCCGCCCGATCCTATTAAAATCTTAATTGGTTTGTAGCTTCGTAATTATTCTGTTACTACTTTTGTGCTCATTGAATTACATGTTTTATTAATTCCATCTTTCCTGAATTTCTACTCTTCTTTGCTACGAAATCGGAATACTTCTCCTATTGAAAATAATATAAATCTAAAATCTCTTTTACTAATTATTGTTTACGCGAAGGTTATTTGATAAGTCCTTTAAACTTCTTTTTTGGTTTATGGCGGTAACACTGTGAGGTACATCTTTTTAATAAAAAAATGTTAAAAATCCAGCTTAAAAACTAATTTTTCTCTTTAACTATTATTTGTAATTTTTTCGCAATTATGAAAGTATTAAAATTTCATACCGTTATAAAATATTCTTGATTAAAAGTTACAAAGCAGCTACAATATTAACTGATTTTGATTCTGCTCATAACACTGAGGCACAAATCTAGCGGACTGTTATTAACTGGTTAAATGATTTTAAACATGATCGGTCAAGCAATCTGATACTTCATGCGCTGGTCGCCTGATTGCAGTCACTACTACGGTTATTGTTGAAGAATTCTGAAATGGAGACACTGGGCATTTATTAATAAATATGTTTAAAGTGTATCATTTTAAAGGTTATTTTAGAAGATTTATGAATTCTGATTTTGAAGATTGCATCTAAAGAAATCTTTCAGTCGTTGAGTGGGTGAGAATACCAAATTGTATAATTCAAATTTGTTGTTTTTCGAAGTGCCGTAACAAATTTGCCATATTTTTTACACCTGTATTTAGATCTGCTTATAGATTTGTATTTTTTTACAACTGTATTTAGATCTGCTTATAGATGTTAAAGACATAGAGTACTGAGTAAGTAACAAATAAAATGTGAAAAATGTTTGATATAATTTATAAAAAGATGTTTTTTACAATTGCGGCTTCTTAAATTAGTTAAAATAATTGCTTATATTTTGCGAGATGACAAAACTAAACACTATGAATATATAAATTTAATTGCTTAATACTTTTACTCTATTACAGATTTCATATAATGTCTATTTTAGTTTTTGCTTTCAGTTTTTGCGTTTAAATAATTAGTATATCGCTAAAGCTATTTTGTTGAACTAACCTTCCAAACTGACAGCTAACTAATGAGGACAGCGTTCATGCAACACTTGGTCTGTGAGTTGTTCGTTTTACTAAATTGATGTATTACTCTTCTTCGTATATGGTAATTCAGCTAGGAATTAAGTAATTGTAATTCGTACATCAATTTACTTCGGTGTAACAATGACTAAAATGGCAAAATAACTTTCTATAGACAACTCATCAATTGCAATTTATGGATGAGTAAGTTATCATTAAATTTATCGGCAATAACATTCTATAACGGCTTTCAGAAATAGCCTTGATAATCGGCAAACCGACCGATTATCAAGGCTATTCGACACAACGATTATTTTACTTTTGAGACATTTAAGTGACAGCGCTATATTTTCTTAACGAGCCAGGAAGTAACGATAGCACAAAGTTTTTTTATAGGTTCTCACTCACGACCTCCAGTTTGTAAAGCAACAGCCAATACCAGTAGGCCAACGAGGCGGTTTTCAATAATTACTTGTATTTAGAACTATGGATTTATTTGTAAAAAAGCCTTTAAAAGTAAAGAAGTAAATGTTGATGAAGCACTGATAAGTTACGCTTAAACGATTGAAAATTAAGTTATCCAGATTTTTTAATTTTGTAAGTATTTAATTGTATTGTTTTGTATGTCCTACAAACGAAAGAAGGTTAATTAACGATCTTTTCTGTAACTGCAAAAGGATAGAAAAAATTGCCATTTCTATAAACCAATTCTTGGTAACATAGTACCATATAATGTCATATTTAAAATAACTGTACTGTCTTATTTCTAGATAAGTTCTTTTAGTACATTACGAGGATCTTTATAAAAGTTTATAATAACTTGCAAATGCAAATAAGATGCCGGGTTTGGAATACAAACCATCGAAAGTAATAACCTTACACACTGAACTTTGATATGTAAATGTGTTCTTAAAATCTAACTTTTTACCGTAATTATAAGAAAGTTTTAATGTCGTCATATTTAATTCATTTACGAGTTTTTATGATTTACTAGTTTTGTTCTTTTCACATAAATTTCGAAAATATAGTTATAAAATTTGGTCTGGATCATATAGAAAGCATAATGCAAGAGACTTTCTAAACAGCAAAGTTTAAACATGATCTCCTATAATTTTAATTTGTCATATCTGATGCTACATGCTGAATTTGACCGAGCTAAAATTAGAATAACAATAGTTTATAGTCACATACCAAGATGCATTTATATTCATCGTATTCTAAATTCTACATGTAATAGCAATTTATACTTAACTATATAGATACTAAACACTAGTTTTGGCTCGTGAACTGGGTAAGTTATCAGAGTGGTAATCGACATAGAACAGAGCTTTTCTGATCAGCAGCATTACAAAACTTCATTGGTGCTCTCAGTTACCCTTGGTAAATTTTTTCTGAAAGATCAGTATGCCAGTGACTCTCCATTTTCTTGATTCGTCACCACTTACTACATATGGAAGAAGTAGGATGATAGATTTCTACATGAAGTGGAATAGCTTTACTCAGATAAAATAATATCTCGGAGAAATACTTGTATATTCAGAATTTATGCGACATGACACTAAAGCAAATGTATCCACTCCGGAAAAGCAATTTTGGGTTTTACTGTTGCACGTGTACTTATTCACTATTTCAATACACAAATTTTAACATTAGAAAAAAATAAAGCCATTAATAAAATTTATGAAACTTTTACAACTAAAATATCAGATTCCTTACCTTTGTATTTTGCTTTACAGAACTCAAAATAATTAGTTTACATTTTGATATAATAGCATCTTTAATGCCCTCACCTATTAAAATATTCGATAACTTTTAACTGTATGGTTAATATGAAAATAGTATTTATGTGAATATCAATTCGATTTCTTTCCATACTTCAGATTTGGCACCAGTTTTAAGACCACTTTGAGCTGGTCGAACAACTTTTGTTTTGTATCTATCTTATAGATTTTAAACTGAATTGAAATTTAGACCTTTAATATATGAAAAACTGATAATTATTTCACAAAGAACAATTAAACGACTTTATTTTGTTATTACTATATGGTTAATGATTATAAATAATGCCCTACATTAAGCTACAAGTTTTAAAAATCAGAGATTTTTATTTTCAAAGTCTTTATTCACTTATCATGAACATAATCGGTAACATGTTTATTGACGTAAAATAACTTTGATTGATTTGAACTTTCTATTCCAGAATAATAGGAATATTGTTTGAGATCTGATTGAAATGTTACTTAACATAGAACTAATAAAACCTTCTGATATAGTATTTGAACATATACTAAATACGACGGTTGCTCAAAACAATCGAAGTTTGTGAGAAAAATTCAAGCAGTAGGTAATTATAGATTAGAGACTGAAACTCGCAAACGTCCGGAAGATCGTCGTCAACATCTATCTTGAATGACGACAGTTGTCGTCGTTGACTTCACGTTAAATCGAAAGCCGAAAGATTCGAATGGTGGCGTGTTAGATCTGATTATCATCACCAGTAGTGGACGGACACACACGTTGGTGAGGAGATGATGATGATGGCTAAACATATAGTTTAAATTACAAATTATTTAGTAAACTTTAGAATAAAAGAAAGATTCTACCAATGTTAGAATCCTAGTGTTGAAATAGTAATAAGAAAACGTACACCTGTAAAATCAAAAATTGCTGAGATGTAAAACATAATGTTAACTCGCGAAAGATTCGTTCATAGATCACTAATTACTTTAAATCTTGTGGTTAACTCTTTAACGTATACAGAATGCTTGTGTAATTATTTAATTGTAACATTCTAATGTTATGTTATATTTTTAAAACGAGCATCAAAATTTATTTTAGGTCATGCAGCACTTACTCGACATTGTGGATAACTAGTAGGGATCTAACGCTAATCATCAAATCCTCATGGTATTCAACTAACTATTTACTCTAAGCAGCAAGCAAAGCGAATAAATGTGTAAAAATACTTGTCATTGCTTGCTCTGGTATTAGTTCGAGATATTGTTAATGTTTCTTGTTAGAAACAAGTTAAAACGTAAGCGTTATTTAAAATGCAGACAAGACTTTTCTTAAATGTATTTAATTGATTATATAATAAACAATCTAAATGTGGTAATTGTTTTAAAGCATTTGGATACAATAGTTGACTTCAAATTAACTGAATTTAAGAATCAAGGTAAATTTTATAAGACTTCCAATGCACGGCGACTAATCCTAAGTGAAAGGCAGTTGAATAGGCTTAAGCTTGTTAAGAATATGTGATCAAGTTTTTATTCAGTCTCACATGTATGACTGTATAAGTATTATGATTATTTCAGTTAAAACTAGCGCTAAATTTAAATTCGGCAAAATATTTAAGCTTAATAAACATAGGGTAGATAGTACCTACAATTATCATCACTCATCATTCCATCGTACAGCCAATCAAGTCCACTGCTGGACATAAGCATCCCTAATACACCCCATCCATTAGAGGGTTTTGGACCGCACCACACTGTCATGAGGTTGGTGGGTGACCGACTTTTCATGCCTCCATCCGACACATGGATCATCTTACTTTTGGACACCGGGGATCAGCCCAATTGCCTGACCAACTGGGAAAACAATAATGAAAATTGTTGAATCCTCAAGATTCGGAGCCACGACCTCGTTTCACACGCCCATACCACTAGGCTACGGAGGGGTAGTCGGACCTAAAATATGGATAATATGGTTGAGAAAATAAAACAAATTGAACGACAAAAAAAGATAAACAGGTAGTTTATTTTCATAGATGAGTTAATTATTTGTGTTTTCTTCTCAATTTATGAACTCTTAAATATCTTCTGTCTATATTAACCAGTCGGTCATGACCCATTGTAGATCGAAATAATTTTTAATAGTTTGTTTCGATAAACTTTCTGCATGATGCAACTGAGATGCAAATGGTCAAGAAGTATTGAAGTAAGGATGTAATGGTAATTATTCACGAAATCTCATTTTATTATAAGTTTTAGGATTTCGTGGTTGTCTATTTGGCAGCAACACCCATAGTCGTATCGGTGGCTCTTGCAGTCGCGGTACATTTTAATTTCTTCAATTTTCAAAACTTGCTCGTTATCAAATTCACTATAAAGATTTAATAAAATTTAACTGCTACAGTTAGAGGCGTCATCTGATGCTTCTAGCATAAACTTTGATTCATTAATTTGAAAATATTATTGATTTGCTTCGGGCCATTCTAGTCGACAATTCCTGTATAAATCGATCTATGCATTCAAACATTGACCGTCTTATTCTTTTGAATCGTTAATTCAACACCATGAGCCTAATCACCCGGCTTCTGTTCTTTTACCTTCCTCTTCCTTTGTTACTCATGTCGATGTCCATATCATTGCATTTTTCAGCCAAAAGTACAGCATTATCTACAATCGTGTTCTCGTTCGGTCACTAAATACTCATTCAGGCTTTTAGTTTAACGATTCTCTATCAAGAGTCATTATCGGAGACTGCAAATATTAGTGAACTAAATTTACTTTCTCCAATATATAAAGCCAAAATTGTATATAGGTTATAAAGTAAACAAACAGCCGCAGGAGCAAGCTTGCTCCGATATTGTATCTAGATTTGCCTTGTTGGATCTTGAAAATGTTCCAGTACATCAATTTTCTTATGTTTTCTTTACGACTTTACTGACCTGTAATGAGCCCTCCAGCAAGTATCAGATAAACGTTTTAAATTTTTCCGTCTTCTGTTCAGTTAGCCATCCCGTGTAGTGATGAAAACGTACAATTCTACTGTTCCAAAACACGTGACGTTGAAGGAAGCATGCAAACGCAGACTCCAAAGATTCAAGAATGATTAGAACAGGACTGAATAGTGCTTTTGGATTTATTTCTCGATTTTTGTTGCACATCTCCATGGACACCGGAAAATGATGCGACATTGTCGTAACTTTGAGCCCTGCACATCGCAATATCTAGTCCATCTTTTTTCAGCTGTTGCTGAAGTCTTTGACATCCTCGACAGTTTTTCCAGATATCAAAAACCTCCGTACTGCCACAATGTCATTTTCATATGAACGTCAATGCCATTTTCTAATTTACCGGTGGTGTCCCTTTTACAGAAGACCGTCTGTGGTACCACCACGGTGCCTATTTCTGCCGTCGAAGCAGTAGTGTTAAACACTGCTGTGTTCAGGTTTGAAAGGGCACTGTGCAGCGTATTTATTGGTAAACGAGACGTAACTCTATGTCTCTACGATAGCGCGCGTTGTTACCACTGGCATTGCAGATGTCTATGGGCGTGTGCCTTTCATCAGGTTGCTCGACTGTCGTCTGCTCTGCGTATGCTGCTAAAAAAAAGAATCTAATGATTTGACTCATTTGGTCGTTTTCTCGTTCAAGAGCTGTCAAAATTATTCCGTATTTAGCCTTCTTATATCTCATCATCATCATCAGCCTTTGATAGTCCATGCTGAACATAGGCCTCCCCTAATACACCCCTATCCATTAGAGGGTTTTGGACCGTATCCCACCACGCTGGTCCACGGGTTGGTGTGACCGCCTTTACATGCCCATCCGACGCATGATCATCTTACTTTCAGACAATGATGATCGGCCCAAACTGTCCTAACCAACTAGGAAACAACAATGAAAATTTGTTGAGTCCTGCAGGATTCGGAACCACGACTCCGTTTCAAAGCAAACGCCAAACCACTAGGCTACGGAGGCAGTCTGAATAGTTCTTAATATCTGCAATATCTTTTGCCTTAATCTAACCAAACATAGAATAAATTCATTTTATATGCCTTTTGACAGATAAGATGGTACTTCTTTGATCCCCAGCGTTCTTTTCTATGTTAACATGTTTTTCAGCCCGGATCATATTTCGACAACTGTACTAATTTAAAACTCTGGTTTCGAAGAAATATCTTTTCATGTGGCACCTTAAGAGCAAGATTTTGTTATGAGACTAACGTGACATCAAAAAGTGCAGACGTTATTTGTTCCCATTTCTAGTTTCATCGTTATTTCTTTTCACTCACAAAGACAGAGACGAATTTATTATGTGATTATCAACCTCACATGCAAATAACCGGCAGTAGCAATATTTTGTTGATGGTGAGAAGCTCCATTTCAATTATTAGTCTCGTTTAAATGTGAGAAAACCACTGCAAAGTTAAACAACGATGTGTACCCTAGTACTTTCACCTGGTCTTTCCACAGTTTCCAAACGTCCATCCTTATTTTGGAAATACTACCCTTCTCGATAATGGAAATTCCTGATGCTCTGGCAAGGTATTGGCTAATGCAAATCATTGGATGAGAAGACCTCTAACTTAAGGACGTATTCTTCGTTTCCTAGTATTTTTCTTTAATTTATTAGTTTTATCATTCTGTTTTCAGCATCAGTCACATCGGATTTTGTATTACATCACATTTAATAGACTTTTCAACTCTGTTTGTTTCAATATCAATGATTTGTACATTGCATCCGATTCATCGTTTGACTAATTTTTTGGCAACGCAACCTTTCTTCTTATCAAAGTTTGAAAGGTGTTTGGAAAAGATCCAGCAAGTGTAAGAGGCCCATAATTATTTTTCTGACTTGGTACCAATGTAAGGTAGGCGTACAAAGTGAATTATTCACGCTTCCTTATTCCAGGGGAAGTACCAGATCACAAGGCAAGGAACCTCAGAGTATCTGACGGTTCAGCATAAAAGTTTATAAGTACCAAGGTAAACACATCTGACGGCTGAAGTGGGCTAATCTTAATGAAATCATGAAGGTACTAAGCATATTTAAGTATTTTGGAAAACCGAAAAACATTTGGGTGACCCACCGGGGGCGCCTTCCGCCCCTGTTATCCGCCACTGTCCACATGGTAAAGTTAGGTCGTTCTCCTTTGCATGGAAAACACGTTAAAAGACGAATAATTTCAGATTTAAGTTATTACTAGTAACATAAGAAATAAATAACTTGGTTTTAAAGTCAGTAACATATTTTGTTTAAATATTGTAAGCCTGTGACGGAAACATATAAAGTACTCGTGTTAACTGATTCATGAATAATTTGGGCGTTAATTCCAAGTAATCGTGTGTAAAATTTAATACTGACAGCACCCAAAGGCTTGAGAGCTTTAGTCGGAAATGTATGTAAGCAGTAAACTGTATACAAAATTGTCTTGGGGTAATAAACTTTACCTTGAGCTTTGAACATAATCATCATCAGCCTATTTTAGTCCACTGCTGGATATAGGCCTCCCTAATACCCCATCCATTAGGGTTTGGACCGTATCACACCACTTGGTCCAATGCGGGTTGGTGGGTGGACCGATTTTCATGCCCATCCGACGCATGGATCATCTGACTTTTCAGACAATGGTGATCGCCCAAATTGCCCTAAACAACTAGGAAACAACAATGAAATTTGTTGCGTCCTGCAGGATTGGAACCAGACCTCCGGTTTCTAAAGCACACGCCCCTACCACTAGGCTACGGAGGCAGTCTTGAACATAATAGTAACACAGAAACAACAGTATCAAACGCTGACCAAATAAGTTAAAATATATTTATAGGTAGTGACCCCCGATATTATATAAACAGCTTGAAAACAGTTGTAGACTTTTTTTGATATGGGCGGCCTACATGTGGAACCTTTATCGTCTAACAATAAGGCCCTAGGTGGCAAACTGTAGGGTCTACACATCTATAAAAAGGACTCATAAGTATCCTATTAAAAAAAAATCCATAAAAAAATATTTCCTATTCTGTATTGAACCAGAGGGTACTATCCATCAAAAATAGGCTCAGGGTTTGTTTCAAGCAAAGAAAAAATTCTAACACACTGCTCCGCTCTGATCACTACGTTCTAATTTTAAACCTAATAATTGAGCGAACGGAAGCTTTTGCAATATACTTTATTTTAACACAGTTCATTTTACATTGTTTTCTATAACTACAATTGCATTTATGTTTAATTAACATTACAATAAATGTGGTACATCAATTAAAAAATAAATAACTCAATACCAAGTCTGTCATCATTAGTTACCTTATAATTAAATGCTTCCTTTTCCATTTAGTAGAAACATCAGAAAATTATGAAGAAAATTTTCATTGAAACGATTAACTTTCAATTATAGCTGCCCATATTAAGTAACAATCGGTAGTTGTTTAACATTAAAACCAATCATAAAATAAAACTATTTGATAATTACCTGTAGGAGTAACGATTTATTTGACGTATTATTTAAAATATACGTATTAATTTAATAAAACAGAATAACATACACAGCTCTAAAGTATCACGCCTACCATATCACATTTTAACGAGCATATTGTATATAAACTTTTCTAAGCCTTTCTAAAACTTAGCACATTAAAAGAGTTATGGACTTCTTTCAACAATATGATATATAATATAATTAAAACGGACAAAGAAGTAATCATTATGTAAAAAATCTTCTTTCTTTATTCTCAATTAAAATAGTTATGACTAAGTATCAATAAATACTATTCAGCAGCACTTTAATGTTTAGTCATGATTGAAATTTAATGTCATAGGCAGAGACATATGACTAATTCATCATGATGATTAAATATACCATCGCATGTCATTAAAACAAATATCGGTTTAACAATAACACAGATTCTTCTAATTGACAAAGTGTCAGTCTATCAGAATTATGCTTCCGAACTAAACCAAGTACAATTTGAAAGTCCTGCACATGATTAAATCTTTTCCGGTTTCTTTCGTAATTGCTAACTGTACATCCTAAATTCTAGTACAAGATTTCTTGTTATTTACTGCGCATTTATGCACTATTAGTTACTCCAAGGTCTAGTGGTATTGGCCCTTGCTTTATAATCCGGAGGTCATAGGTTCGATTTCCGCGGGGAAACAACTTTGTGTTATAGTTGTTATTTGGTTGGTTTGACACGAGAGTAATCTTAGGAGGGTGCCGCAAAACAATGCGTTTTGAAGTAAGGTTTCTCACTAAATCCTTTTTTTTTAAGCCTAAGGTCAAAATACAGTAATGCTTTATAGCAACAAGTTTAATAGAGTTCATATATACGTTTTCAACATTAGAGAAAGTTAGCAAATTGGTTCACAACAGGCTAACTTGAGTAATTTTTCAACACGAGCTAAGTGAAGCTGTAAAGCATTAAGAGAATTAATAAACTTCCTGTTTATTGTCAAGATAATTTAATTCCATAAAATTTCTTAACTTATGATGTGGTACATATTTAGCTTATAACAGACAACAGGCGATAATGTTTAAAATTATCGCATAGAAATAAGACAAGTTACTTTAGAATTTTAAAGAATAAATGAGTTTCCGGTCTAAGCTTTATTAGGCAACGCAGAGCATGCACATTTGGATAGTGCTGCATACGCCATTCCTATAAAAACTTATCTGCTTTGTCCTCTAATTGCTTCGAGTATACCCTACGTTCTGCGACAGTTATTTATTTAATGCGTACGTGTCCAGATAAAATTTTAAAAGTGATAGTTGAATTATTTAAGACAAATGTCTGTTAAGTTTTAACTAGTAAACTTTACTTCAAAAAAATTTTTAAGCAACATAAATGCAATACGATTAGCCCTCTAAAATAATAATCTTTTAAAATAAATAATCTCAATATGGAAGTAATGTTAAAAGTGTTCATGGAATAGAAAAGTAAAATAGTTTTTATTATTACGATCACCCCTATTTCGTAAGGAGCTAGCTTATGAAATTTACGTCAATTTAAGTATGTGTTATACTATAAACCTTCCTCTTTAATCACAATTATCTATAAAAATCGCATCGAAATCCAGTTGCATAGTTGTAGATTTAAGACATTCTAGGATATAGGGACACGAAAGCGACTACTTTATCTATGTAGCGATTGCTTATACATTGATTTCATAATATATCGATGATTCCATGACGAATCCGTTTGATGTGGTTCAATTCCCATCACGGGAAAAATGTTGTGTGATGTAGAACTAGCTTTTTCTCCGATATATTGAGTAGCTTATATCTATATGTATGGATTTATTCACAGAGAACATAAGTCTAATGTAGGAATCTTAATTATTTCTTAGTACAAGCTTGCTTATCAATACGTTTCCTTAGTGTATTGTCTGGGACTAGACGATGTTGTCTAATTCGTCCCGAAATATTATTATTGCTATATTATCATTTTACCTATATATAAGTATATTAATAATATTTATAATATTTCATTTATTTATATATATATATATATATATATCATGATATAAAATTATTATCTAATGTGATTGAGTGGTCGCGAAGTGCAAAATAGCAAATTAATTTAAAGAGTTTGAAGAGAAAATAAAACATTGATGATAAATTCAACGAAATATAGAACCAATTATGAAAAGTCTGTTTTTAATTCATTAAAGTATTTTCCATTTATGTTGACAGAGCTCTACAATGATAATCCGAACGGTTGAAGCTCTTTTCTAGACTAGTGACGCTTTTGTGTGCAGAGTTGAACCTAGATCAAGAGACTTTGAACTCTGTTAAATCTGATTAACATTTTCTAGTATGTTGTTTTCATTGTTAGTATGAATAACCTAATTTTTTTATTATTACTTATAGTATCGGTATTAAAGTAAGGTAATATAATAAACAAAACCTTAAATATAAAATATGTAGAATTATATTAGTTACGTTGACACTAAAAAGATTTTTTAGAAGGTGCCTATTTATGCCGCAAAGTGGGATTGTGAAAACAATAACGTGTTCGGGATTAAGAGGTAATCCAGCCAGCCTATTTATTGCGTACAACATTACATGACTCACTGTAAACAGCGCGTTGACGATAACCTGTATTATGTCGATGTCAATAGGGCGCTGGCATGCACTTTCCATAAGGTGCTAACTGTGTAGTTCTATAAAAATAAAAAAGGTGAACTTGTACGAGACTTGAGTATAACATGAAGCACGGTGTCTTTGATTATATACGGTGACTGACTACTACTGCCGATTAG
Organism: Lamproptera curius; assembly: GCA_029286875.1. Classification (NCBI taxonomy): domain Eukaryota; kingdom Metazoa; phylum Arthropoda; class Insecta; order Lepidoptera; family Papilionidae; genus Lamproptera; species Lamproptera curius. Next base: position 1,537,369 of record JAGSMT010000107.1, on the reverse strand, counting down.
GAGTTGCGAATCAACTACAACGCGTTTATATCTGTTTTTTTTCTATCTATACATCATACACATCCGTTTTCTTACTTTAAAAGCAGTCGAGTTATACTCTGAAACAAATTAACTGATAATCATGTTTGAAATATGGTTTTCTCAGTACATTGAAGATGTGATTATACGGTACCGCCATTACCCATGTTGAATAACAAATTTAACAAAGTAGGCTATTGCTTTCTTATGATATAAACCTGTTGAAGGTGACATAGGTATTTCAAGAAGGTCTTATCCAAAATTTGGTAAATGCAGTAAAGAAAGTCGTTTAGGGATTAAACATAATTTACTAATATTATATGCATTACAGCATTTTATTTGAGCCAAAATACTAACATTCAAAGTCTGTTTTGATTCAATTATTAAGAAAAAAAATATCTAATCGTAGCAAACAATATTCTTACTATTTGCAAGAGTTATATTGCGTACTTAGTTAAGTTGCAATATCTCAAAACCAGTTTTCAACATGCAATATTACACTAGAAACTAATAATAAAGCTCTTCAAAGAATAAGTGAGAACTATATTATAGATTTGAAGTATTTTATCACTACATTTGATTGTAGCATATACCGATATATTCTGATAATTCACAGAAACTAAATATCTAATATAAATGTTTAGTCATGTAACAACAAAGTTTTTTAATTACTAATGAATATGACACAGTCTCATTAGCCTGATGGTTTAGGCTGTGCTTATTACAAACGAGTTGTGGGTTCGAATCGAGCAGGACTCAACAAGATTTTACTATTGTTGTTTCCTAGATTGGAAGACAATTTGACTCATCACCCAATTGTCTGAAAATAGACGATCATGCGTCGGATGAGCATGTAAAAGTCGGTCACCCACAACCCGCATTAGACCAGCCGGAATTGGACGGTACCAAAGCCCAATAGATAGTGGTTGTATTAGAGCCTTTATTCCACAGTGGACTATCACAGGTGATGATCATGATGATGCATGATACACAATATATTATATAAGTTAAATGAATCCTAAGGGTTCTATGGTACTGTCGACTGATTCTTCTAGAAATATTGTGTTTAGGCAACATTGTAATCAGACCACCCAAAATTTCTTGCTTGTGGGCTTCCAGCTTGAAGGTGGGCAATTCTGAGCCTGGTCACCCATGGGAGAAGCTAAGAACCTGACCATGAAGGGTGGCTGTGCGTGCCATCCCATCCCTCTGCAGCCAAGGGTTGGAGTCGCCAAGAGAGTTTTGACGATGTGGAGTATGCATAGCCAGGGTCAGGGCTGCTAGTCAGCTAGTGCTCGGCTGATGTTCAGACAATGCAAGCGTCCTATATACTACGTAAATGGCACCTGGGGAAACAAAGTGGTAGTTCTTGAGTCGTGTGAGCATATGTGGTTTAGGTATCTTCCATACAGAGCGCTATCCGTAAAACTGCTTGGATTTTTCATAAGTAATGCTAATAATAGGTTGATTACCTATTGAAAAAAATAAAATAAAGCTTCAAGTGGCATGGCGTTGATTCTCTGACAGCCATGATTCCAGAACGTAGTTTGACGTTGAGATTGACAGCACAGGAGCTCGACCAGAACGCTGATGAAATCAAAAAAAGTCTTCAATCCACCTTTAATTGAGTTGATATCCAAAGCATGATTAGCCTAGTTAAGTTTAAGTTCTTTATCGTACTATATACATGTAATATGAATTGTTTTGAGACAGAAAAGCTAAAACGGACATTACAATGTTATTTAACACAAAGTAAATTAAGTTCATAGAATTGATTGAATTAATATTCAATAAAAATAGTTTTGAAATGCAGTTGAACAAAGACTGACGACCTAAGATTTAAATCTATAAAACTATTATTAAACCTAAAAAGCTGTTAAGTGAAATTCCAAGCTAGTTATATTAAATTACTCGTACATAAGTACAGTATTATGAGTACGTTAGACATATATGTTGAGAACTCTAATACAAATCTAATAGCATAGATTTTAAAGTATTAATAATTTAATATTACAAAAAAATATTTTACCTTACCCGATACATCTAATTTTATCTTCTAATAATACTAGTATATTTTAAAGAAGTGACTGTAAAGTACTGGAATGGTCATGAGTACGTATTATTTATACAGACAGAAAAAAATCTGTTTCCATATGACAAAAAATCTAAGTCCATAATACATAAGTCAATAATATACAGAGACACCATTTAGTAACGAAATGATTTTCGTCCTAAAACTGAGCTATTTTAGCTGGCTATTTGAGATGTTGAGGCTCCAGTAGAATGATGCACTCACTTTATGAGCGCTCAACATACGATTGTCGCTTGTTATCCTAGCGCCATCTACCAAATTAAGAAAACATGTGTTTGGTATATGGCGCTTTGTTATCACGTTATATACTGCTCACGGTCAATGTGTAATCAATAGATCCGATTTACGTACTTCATTAATATGTTATTAAGTTCCAAACAATCTCTTATAATACTTAATACTTTTATTTTATTTTATTTTTCGGATGAACTCACGTTGGTGGAGTTAACCGCTACAACCCGACGGTTCGAGGGGCTGTGCAACTTTAAGTGTGCACGACTTCACCTCTATTCTGTGGACTTAGCACCGAGGACCCCTGAAGGGGACCTCGGCTCGACTACCACTCTGTATATATACCGTAAGCGTGCTTGATCGAGGGTGCCCACGAGGGCCGAGCCTCGGCTCGATCAGCCGCTGGTCAGGTCCATGCCTATACCCGTTAGCAACACTTATCGAGGGTGCCCCGGTGGGCCGAACCTCGGCTCGATAGGTCGCTTTAGGACTAATTACTGAGAAGTTAATTTTTAACCGCCCTATCTAGATGGCGAAAATCGGCCTGGAACGTGCCGATATCTACTGAACGGAGTGAACTGTTGCCCTCGAAGGCGAGGGCGGTGTGCGTTTCGTCTCAGTGCTTTCACACGTGCTTGTATGACAGTTGTTTCGTCGTCCGTGTCAAGTAGAACATGGCGCGCTCGCCTATGTTTTTTATGTTTCCGTAGCGAATTGATTGGTACGTAAGCGGCGGCGCTTCGTACCAATTCATTAGGATGTTGCGAAGCCGAGTCAAAGTATCTGATGGATGCTTGTTTAAGGTACTCGCGGATTGTGGGCAATTCCAGATCCATGTGCAGGTCATGGTTGCGCAGATAATAAGGCAGCACCGTGGCCTGCGCATGAATCTGTTTTGAGGACTTGGAGCTTGTCTCATGGGATCGTTTTGCATATGCAAAGACGGGACTAGCATAGGAGGATAGGACGTACGATCGTCTTGTATAGCAGCACCTTATTGCGCAGAGACAACTTGCTTTTGGGTTTGATTAGGCAGAACAGGCGACCGAGGACGAAGGCCACTCTGTTTTGACCTGCGTTATGTGCGGGCCAAAGGATAGGTGGTGGTCTAGGATTACCCGGTATTTGGTCTGGCTGACCCAAGGATGGGGCAATCAAGGAGGCGGACATTTGAAGGAAGCATCGGCTTTCGTTTCGAGAAAACAGAATGGCCGCGCTTTTGGAAGGTTGATTTCAATCCTCCATTTCCGAAACCAACTCTAGGGTCTTGGCTGCAAATTGGAGCTCTCGGATAAGCGGATGGACATTGACCGGAAGTATAGATGCAGGTGTCATCTGCGAATAAGGCGGTGTTTACAGTTTTGAAGGATGGGATGTCGGTGGTGTAAAGGGTGAACAACACAGGGCCCAATACAGAGCCTTGAGGTACGCCGCTAGGACCGGTGTGGTTGCGACTTAGTGCCCTCGACGCGGTATCTGAACGTTCGATTCCGGAGAAAGTCTCGATTATGAGTACGAGACGAGTCGAGGCACGCCAAAGCTTATATAACTGTATATAAGCCTTCGTGCCACCTTTATCGAACGCTTTCGCCACGTCGAGAAAAAGTGCTCCTGTTATTTGACCCTGTGTCATTTTGGCTCGGATGTGTTCCGTAATACGATGAACTTGGTGGGTGCATGAGTGTTTGGCTCGAAAGCCGAATTGCACTGGAACAGGAAGCCCTCTCGAATTCATAAATTCGTGTAGGCGGGCTAGGATTAGGCGTTCATAGATTTTCCCAAAGCCTTTGAGGAGGCTAATGGGACGGTAGGAGGTAGGTTGGGAAGGTGGTTTGCCGGGTTTTAAGAACCCTATAACTTCAGCGTCCTTCCAAGTGTTTGGGAAAATACCCTTGGAAAGAGCTGCGTTATATATAAGGACGAGGAGGCTAATTAGGTGAGTCGGTAAAATTTTAATTACGCGGTTTGTAATTCCATCGGTGCCCGGGGCTTTCCGTGGTTTAATGTTTTTGATAATTGACTTGACTTCGCTTTCCGTTACCGGTGACGTTATATCGCGCGGAGGATTTGGGTCAACCGGTCGACCCGCCTCTCACCTTTCGGAGGTGAGCGCGTCGACCGGTTGAGTGCTTGGCGTGCATTGGGCCTCGAGGCTGTCGGCCAGGCATTCCGGCTTTTCCTCATCGAGAAACGCTAGAGGAGCATTGGGATCTTTAGGATTGTTGAGAGGCGGCATTGGAGCGAGTCCGACACCGCCTTTCAGGCTTTTAGGAAGTCGCCAGAAGGCGAGATGAGGGATGCATATTGCTTAGATCGTTATCCACCGATCGTTCCTGAATTCAGCTATGCGCGTCTTGGACTGATGTCAGGGCGCGCAGCTGTCTTCGGTTACGCTCGGTCGGATACCAATCGTAGCACGATGTGCCGCCCTTGCGTCGCAAGAGGTCCTGATGTCGATTGGCAAACCCAGCGGAGGTTATCCTCTACCGGGTTGCCTCGAGAGCCTCGACGACACTTTGGACATGACTTGGAGCGCATGAGCAGGGATTCGTGTCATCAGCGCTATTTAGGACTGTAGGAATGGAGTCAAGGTGGGGTGATCTGGTGCAGTCTAGCTGGGACTTCAGCTTGCGCCAGTCGAGGATGGTTTTAGTAGTAATGTTGGGTGAGCAGGAGGTCCTAGTTTGAGGATAACGGGTCTATGGTCTGAAGTTAGGTCGTTGATGACCTCTATGCCTCTGAGAGCGAGGTTGACTATTTTTGAGGGAGACAATATCAAGCACATCCGGTCTGTGGTTACATTGTGAGGAAAGTGCGTTTGCATCAACGGAGCAACGACGCTGAAATTAAGTGCTTCTGACAGAGCGTCTAATGACAAGCCTCGCGGTTATTACTGACTATTCCATCGGTGTGCTTGCTATTGAAGTCGCCGGCCAAAATGACGGCGCCTCCTAATGAGAATAGTTTCTCGAAGTCGATTTCGCGAGTTGGGATGTTATTTTGCACGATATATAAACCGTATATAATCATTGCTAACCTACAGATCGAGGCTTCTACATGCTTGAGTGTCGACAGCGTTTCGATTGCTACGCAGTGCAGTGACTTTTATAATAAATGAGAGTGCCGCCGTGTGCAGCGCCGGTCCTGTCATTTCTTATGATGTATTATGATTACATTTTCGTTCCTCCTCTTCCGGGCTTTAGGAATGTCTCCTGCACCAGTAGAATGTCCACGTCGTTTTCGCGGAGGAAGTTAGCTATTTCGGCCTTTTTATAAATCGCGAGGCCGTTTGCGTTAAAAAGACTATATTTACTGCGCGTGGCTTTAGACGGCCGGGCCGTTCGAAACATTAATGGGTGTATTATCCATTATGTCCCGTAATAAAGTCTACTCAATTGCCTATACTTGCGTAGTATGGCAGAGACGGCCCGAAGTTTCCTATTGCGGCGTCGAATTCGCGGTGAGACGATCGAGCTCTGCGAAGTCGATTTTTGAGCTACTTGCTCTGCTGCTCCCAGCGCTGCATTGCTATGGCTAGCGTACTGGGGTGCGCTACGCGGAGCGCTAGGTGGTGCGCGTGGTGCGGCGCTACGCGGAGCGCTCGGCGCGGTTTGCGGCGGTGGTTGCTGCCATACGGGCAGTGGGGCGCTACGCGGAGCGCTTGTTGGCATTTGCCACGCCGGAGCAGGTCGGTGGTGGGAAGGAAGCGAGGATGGCACCTGGGGGCGCCTGGGTACGGATGGGGGTGGAGGCACCTTACGTTTGGGTGCTTTGGGGCACCCAAGGTAATTTGCCGTGTGGCCAGGGTTTTGGCAGTTGACGCATGCCGGCGGCTCGAACGTGAGCAGGATGTCCTTATCCCTAGGACGCGGACAGTCGGGGGTGCCGTGGTCGCCGAGACATTTGACGCAGCGAGGCCTAGCGTGACAGTTACGAGCCGAGTGCCCGTACATTTGGCAGTTGTGACACTGCGCGGGGAGTCCGTTCGAGCGAGGTGCTTCGAAGGATATGCGAGTAATATCGCATATATGTCTGAGGTCGTAAACTTTTGCTCCTCTGGGAGCGCTCTAAGGTCAGAAGGACCACATTGTACGGCTTTTAGTTTTGTGTTGTATAGCCGGATTGCAGAGTATATCGGTATACCTGTTCTTTTGAAATCTATGATGTCTTGTGTGGACATCTCCTTCGGCAGTCACTTGACGACCGTCGAAGGACGCGCTCTTCCGGGAGCGCGTAGGTATGATAATAATAGTCGTTCTTTTGAAGATACGACGTTACATTACAGGTGTGCTTCCACCTGTTTCAGTTGCAACTTGATCCCCAGTGAGGAATCAGTTGCCGTGAATTTATACTTATTTGATAAAGCCGATCGTAATTAGTGCCCATTCTCCTGGATCGGATGTTTTGTGGGGGCTTTTTGTCTCTAGGCGAGACAGCTGGTGGTTGCCGTGAGGCGGCCGAGTTTGATTGCTGTGAGGCAGCGATTGGCCGTGAAGCGGCGGTTGTGGTTGGCTGTGAGGCAGCGCTTGTGGATGGCCGTGAGGCGGCGGTTTCAGGTTGCTGTGAGGCAGCACTTGTTGGCCGTGAGGCGGCGGAGGTGGCAGGCTGTGATGTGCCGAGGTAGGCCGGGAAGCGGCTGAAAGGTCATTGGCCGATGATTTCGGCGCTTTGACGGTGGATCGGGTGATGCTGGCGAGGACGCCGGGGACTATTCTGCGCTTCTTGCGCGACTTGACCGGAAGGAAGCCTCCTGCGTCACTGTCGTAGGCTTCGTTGGTCCTCGACTCTGTCTCGACATCCATTTCGGATTCGGACGACGGGTTGGGGTTGATTCCTCGGATTGCTCCTCGGTCATTGTGTCGGAATCTTCCGACTGCTCCGACGCGGACGTCGATAAGGGGGTCGCGGCGCGAGATGACGCGGATTTGACTATTTTCCGCTTGGATTTCTTACTATTAGTGCCGCAGCGGGCGTCGATGGCGGCGCGGATGGCGTCAATCGTGACGTGCGCGGGTTTGTCCTTGTAATCCTCAAAATTGAGGCCGAGGTCGGACAGCGTATACTCTAGGGTCGGCATTTTTGCTAATCGCGTGAATTTAATTTGTTGTATTAACTATCATACAAGCACCCCCGGTGAAGCCGGGGGTTGTGTGCCCTACCCTCCCCGCCCCAGTGAGCAGGGAGGTGTAAACCTGACTTATTTAGAAAACTCTAGCGCTTTAGGAGCGCTGGTGTACCTACCTGCTGCCTAGTGCAGCAAGCGACGTTATATTGACTTTGATAAATACCACGTGAGTGGTGTGCGTGTAATTTAATTTAAAATCACGATGTGACGTGGCTTATGTGAACAAACTAAAGTTAAAATGGTCCCTACATCTCAACAGAAGGACATGCGGACGCTGTAAAGGGGAAAATTGAATTAATAGGCAAAATCGGAGCGACTCACCAGACCAGACGGCTACACAGCTTTTTGCGCTCAGGCGCGTACGCCCAACGCGTCGACACTTTACACCGGCACACACTAGCACTGTACACAGTCACTGCACGGCACGGCGAACACGGCGAACACGGAGTCTTCTTGCTTCTTGCCACTTGACGGCGTCGGGGGGAGGGCGTGGCCACGGGTGGGCCAAGCGGACGGTGCAGGTAGCAGGAAGGATCGAGCGGGCTGATCCGGTCGATCCGAGAGCATGAGCGCACGTGTCTCTTTTGTTTGTGTACTTAATACTAAAATACTCAAATACTTGTACTGTTGCTCAGTACGAGAGATCATGTATTCTTTATTTCTTTTATGTCTATGAAAAGAGTCAAAATAACTATTATCTATATTTGAAACCACAGATATTTTTTGTGGTGATTTTAAACATTTAGAGATATTTCATCTCCTAAACCGGTGGCCACCCAGGCACAATAAGTGAATAGCGCGGACGCTGCATGTTGTTTTACTGTCATCAAGTATCGATAAATTGTAAAGCCGCGAGTTTGGATTTGGAAAATTAGAATAAAATAATAAGTTTTTATAAAATAGTTGTAATTCAAACATTAAATAACATTAAAATTATTTAAAAAAGAAAAATTAAAATGAAAATATTTTGTCTTAAAGGGAATTCGATTTAGCGGGAAAAATAAGATATTCGTAATGTTATTCCATCGAAAAGTTTGATACAAATTTTATTAAATTTTATAGGAGTGGTACAAACTTACAAAAATTCTATCCAAAGAATATTTGCAATAAATGATAGTCAGGCCTAGTATGCTATAAGATCTTACTGAAACTAATCCTATAATTTCAATAATATTCTTATTGAGTTTTTCTTTTATAAAAATTTGATTATCGTTATTTTTCCCTCAGTACTCTTCACTATCCTAGCTGGACTATATTTAATTTGCAACTCCGTGCAATAGATACTATATCGTAATTTTTATTGTTTCTCAGAATCCATTTGTTTAATCCATATGCTGAGCCAATTTAAGATTATTGCTTCATAATTCACAGAAATTGCATGCATTTGACTAAAAGGTCTCATACGCGCTAGTGGTTTAAAAATTGCTTCCTCTTAAAGTTATTAAAAGTATCAACAGAACAGATTTTTATTATTATATCTTGCAGTCCCTGTGCCAGTGATGGCAATGAGGGCTGGTCACTGTAAAAAGTAAGATGAGTCATGTGTTGGTTGAGAATGTAAAAAGTCGATTCTGCACCTGATCTCTCTTCGGTCCTGTTGGTTATCCGTCGCATTGGACTATGAGAGGGAGTGCACCTGTGTTTACACATAAGTAGACTTATTCACTTTAACATCTCATATACTATGCGTAGTTGACTGATCTCCATAATAGATCGGCTGCCGTAGTCGGATTCGATTAGGAAAACATTATTTAATTATTATAACATTTATATCAGATTAAATATCCAGAACATTTTAGTAATTATAAGGTCTTATAATTTATTTAAAAACAATTTCGTTAATAATTCTAAATGAAAAATTAATACAGCACAAAGGATAACAAAAATTTCACATAATATAAACATAAAAAACTATTATAGACAAGATATGATAATTAGCAGTAGTAGTGTCATAAATTTGTATGGAGTTGTATCTATCTACGCAAAAGAGAAGAGTCCCAGCGATCTACGAATTCCCGTGGGACATTATTAGTGCTCCAGCGTAAACTTCCCGTTGCAGAGGCACGTCGTTTTCTCATAAGCGCAAAGAAACCATCAGTATGTAACTCTACCAAAGGCGCTACATCTTCACGGCAACCCCATCAACGCCCTAAATGTGTTATTATACTGCACTCGTAGGCTGTTGTATACCCGCTGAGTGTATGATACCCAAATACTACACGTGTTCTTTTAAGCCAAGGTAAGACACAGTGTCTGATTGTACTCATTGGTCTTTTGTACAACTTGCTTTATGGTTAAGATGTAGTCTATGGTGCTAAATCCACCACGAAACACAGCCTGCTCTGGTGGCTGGAATTCGTCATGACTCTCGAGAACAGCTTGTGTATGTGGCTTAAAAGTGAGATCGGTCAGTACTCCTTAATCAGGGTATTGTCACTCTTTTTAAAAAACAGAACGACCTCACTTTCATGCCAAACCTTAGGAGAAACTCCCTGGTGAAGGACGGAGTCTAATAACTTCCGTAACTCAGGACGTACTTCTTGTCCAAAGTAAACAGCGATGTACATAGAAAGGTCATAGGTTGTAATAAAGCACTGACTCCTCTTAATCTAGCCAGCGAGAACTGGTAGAACCGGTAGTACTGAGCACCTCTGAGCGGGAAGAAGTATGGAATAGGAAAAAGCTATATGGAAGGTTCATGAAGGCTCTAAACAGGCAACGTTTCGGCAACCTTTTTGCGGAAACTAAGAGTTTTGTCGGTGCAATACAAGATTAAATGATATAGACGATCAATTACTGGAGGCACATCGTAAATGACGGCACCGTGGATATGTATCGGGCGTGTCACCATCCTGGTGAGTCACTCAGGCATGTGCTCTCGAGTTGCTTCACGCTCTCTAACACTTAATTTTTGCATAGACACAAACGAGTAGCCAGGGTACTCAATCAAGAACTCGTCATTAAGCACCATCTCTTAGCTGTGCTTAGCTGGCTTGGGATCCCATAATTAAATTAAAATTTAAACCCAAGCATAATACCACTGCCGGCTGTACTGATAAAATCAGTTCATTTTGCATAGGTCGGAGTACAGATTAAAAATAATTAATAAAATTAAGATCTGGAAACCCGCTTCAGCACTGGCAAGAAGACGCATGACATCTCAGTCTACCCTGACCACGGCCGCTGGAAAGTGTTCGAAACGTCGGAATTTAAAATGTAAATAAACGCGATAAAATCCTAAAGTAATTTTATTTAATAATGTATAATATTCGCGCAAGCAATAGAAATAATTACAGTACGTTAATGTCATAATATTTTCCCCGAGGTCGGAAACGAATCCACACCCTTGGCGCAGCAGTCACGGTCGCTAACCACAGCGCATAACGTCATATAACTCTTTTTTCGCGCCTTTTAATTAAGTAAGTGCCGTATTTGGTGGCTTATCCCTCTCATGGTCATCAATCGACGTATCTACCATAGCTGAATATTTAGTGAATATTTAACTATTTAAACGTTATTTAAATCCTATATTATGAAAATTTTCAATATGGCAGAGACATTATATTAGTACATTATAAAAAAAATGTCGTTCTAGGTTCTATAATAAAATTTAGTATCGAACATTATGTTAGTTTTATTTTTCAAATGTTTCCGAATGATTAAATAGTTTCTTGAATTAAAAGGTAATACGACTAATGTTAGTTGCCATTTCTTAAGTAAATTTACGTTTGAAACGTTACTGTCTGTTTTAACAAATAATAATACTAGAAGGTCTCTTCAACACTCTATTGCGTAACAATAGAGTGTGAGCGAGACTGATCTATCTATTATTGAACCAAATTTAAGAGTAACTTATCACATTATTGTTCATTGAGTGAATGGTTTGGATGTCGTCATCGATTTCCTACAATCAGTTTCATTATAATAACAAATATGTGATACCTATTACTATTAATTGTTACTATTCTTAGTTATTCACAAACATTTCCTTATGCTTTATTCCTAACTATTTCGATAAATGTTCACAAGCGCGAGGCGTGCGGCGCAAGCACATTCGTGTTATGCGCCATCTAGCGTCTAATTAAGCAAACATTGCGAAAGTCGCATACTAAAATTTAAACAATAATTACTTATATTTGAATAATTATTTATGTTTTTTTTATCTTCAAATTAACGGGCTGAATTAAAGTTTATGTAAACTTGGGCTTATAAAATATGCTAGTCTATATTTTAATCTCAATATTTATGCTTAATTCGGCTTCTTTACATTTAACAATTTACAAATGTGTATGGTGGAGTCCTCTATTGTCGTTTTATTGGTACTATTTATTTTTTGTATGAATTGGTACCCCATGGTCCATAATTACTCTAAACGGTTAAATTTGTAGTAGCCGTTTAGTTAGCTCTTTGTTTTTTATCTATTTTGCTCCGTACAATAACCACAGTTTTTTAACTCTATATATGGACGAAGACAGCAGCATTAGAGTGAGTTTTCACTGTCCTGTATTACTCAAAGCGGGCATAGATGATATTATATACAATATCCTAACGAAGGTTTCCATTAAAACGTATTTAAGCCACTCAAGACGATAAGTCAGAACTTGCCAACTATTGAGTGCAATATACCTCTACCAAGTCCAGAATTGTACAAACTAGATTGCATCTGCAATCCAGCTTGTACAATTTTTCAATAACCTACGTATTAAGAGTATTACAAAAATATTCGACTTTGAAACTCTAAATCACACTAATATATAAGTTATGTCATGTTAAACAAATAAACGAAAAAATATGTGTGACATTGGTTTAAATGTAGGCAGTTATCACTGAACAATTTGTAAGGCCAGTTTTAAAAATGCATTTTAGATCATAAAAAGTGTCCTCTTATAAAAACAATCTTTAGTGAGCTTCCCATTTATATTTACCGAGCACTGCAATGTTAATCCGAACGGTTGAGTTGCTATTCTGAGAAGAGTATGTATAAATGCTTGCTACATTCATATAAACTTCTTCTTTCTTAAAAGAATACGCCTTTGAAAGTTTTTTTTGTAAAAATGGTTAATTTTGTGTATCAGTGTAATAGCTTCAGTAGAGTTTTTAGTATTGTATAAACTTAATTTTGTAGTAAGAGAAAAATAGTTGTAACCGGTATTAGGCAATAAGAAGTGTGAAAGAAAGTAAATTGTACAAGGTTGGTGGGATAGAAACCAACCTAGGTGCATTCCGATGTTTGCTTGTCGATCTAACTTATTCTACGGCCAATCGGAAGATCTGGCATTTTAATACATAACATTTAGTTTTATTCTTTTATGGCAGACTGTTTTTTTATTTATTTGTTGTGTATCTTAAACACTTTTTAAACATTCTTAATTGGAAATTATGGTTTAGGATTCATTCATAATATTGTAGAGAAACGCTCATAAATTTACTTATTTTTCCATATATTTTACGGGATATCAGTATTGCTCCCGTGCGGAGCTGGGGTGGGTCGTTAGTCTTAAAAAAGCTACAATCACGTTTTTACTCAATGCGCATTTAATTATTATTCTAGAATATCAATAGAATTAGCAGTTATTTTTTTAAATTGTATATGCAATATTTTGTCATGTTTAAAATTAATACGCAGTCGCACAACTAAACGATCTATTATATAAAAAAGCTCGATTAATTTTACGTAAATTAATAAGCAAAAGATTTATTAATCGATTTATATCTTATATAAATAACGCATTAATTATAATTAATTAATTATCATAAAATGCTCTTACGTACGACACGGTACATAGATTCAAAGTTGAGGAAAACTAAAACTAGCTGTTGCATGATTAGCTACAGCACGATTCAAATAAATCATGGCAATTCATAGAACAAAAAAAAAGTTGAAAATTGAGACTGATCTTTCTAATTAATACAACCCAAACTTTATAAGCAACAAAATACTTGTTGCTTAGCGCGTGTTTTAAATTAATGTTTTACAATTTCTTTAATATTATATTTATTTATCATTTAGGATACGATATCCTATTGTAAAATGGTAGTCGATATAATTTGGTTTTGTTTATTTACAACATTATTACAAAAATGAAAGTATGCATGTAAGTTTAACTTTTTTATAAGTAGTAAATATTTACATGCCGTAAAATACTTGAAAGTTCAACTAAAAGTTATGTACGTACGCAGAAACTTTAGAATACCAAAGCATACAGGAACTTGTAAATGTGTTTCCGGTCTATGCTTTATCGGGTAACGCGAAACAAACACAATTGGATAGTGCTGCATACGACATTCCTATAAAAGCTTAACCGGTATGCTCTGATTGCTTTCAGTAAATTTTGTGTTCTACTACAGTTATTTTATTGACCATCCACGTGCCTAGCTGCTATTTTAAAAGAGATATTGAAATAACTAAGGCAAAGTAAAGGCAAAGTTTTTAATTACTAAACTTTACTAGACATGGCTGTAGATACGACCTTTTAAACTTAATTAACCGTATTTTTTAGGATTTTGTTAACTATTTAGTATGAATAATGTCTTTTTATGTACCTGCGTAATATCTCTTACAATTAATATTAAAGTGATTATAGCCAACTCTATTAGGGTTGGTGTAGTTAGATCAGACGTTTTGTTTATAGGAATATCATTCAGTATACCAAACATATAAATCATCTTATAAAGTGACAATAAAACAATATAAAAGTAATTCAAATGCAACTCTCAAACCATTTTATTAATAAAAAATTAATTATTTAGTATTGCTATCACGCATTCAAATTAATTTAGCTTTTTAAATGACGATTGGATATTTAAAAAAAACATTTTACAAAGCGAACCAACTTATCTGTGACAAAGCCCCTGACCTGTGCTTGATATCATGATTGATAACTAAAGTCGATAATTAGTTTAAAAAGCTTCAGAAACTATTTTATAAAATTTGTGCTCACTCTAACAATAACGCTGTTATTGGTACATTATTAAAAAAATTGCAAGAAGTAACGAGATATTATCTAATGACAATAGGTAGGTTATAGTTAGAACGAAGAATAAGCCGTGTAATAGATACGTTGTCTGCGATACGATCAATAACGTGAGTAATGCAACCTGCCTTAAATAATTAAATGTATTTACCTCCATTACATGTATATTTAATAGTTGTACTGTCATATTTCATTTCCAACTACGCTTCTAGCTTTGAAGTTGAATCGCAATATCTTAAAGTCAATTTCATAGATCAATAAATATCTTTAATCTGACTGAGCATGTTACGTTCATACCTTCTATTAAGGATTGCAAATACGTCACAATAATAAAAGCAATAATCAATTTATAGACCCAATCAAATTACTCAACATTGATTTACTTTTTTAAGCTCTAAGCAAATTCGTATGGCGTTACCGGCCTCTGGAGGCGAACCAATTTCTCTCTTTCAGGAGCAAAATTAACCAAAAAAATAATTATATATCTTAGCATAATTTCAACGTTTCAAGTTATTGTTGATTATTGGATCTTAATAAGGTCTTAAGACGTTGCGCATAATGTCTTCATTTGGTCTTGTTGATACTTATTTGAGAGTATGAACATTTACAACGTGATTTTTAAACAAATTCTAATGTACTGTACAAAAATTCTTTTAGGAATTCGCTATAGAAAATTTCTGTTATAGTCTCTACCGTGCGAAGAGTAATTTAATATACTGGCTTGAATTTCGCTTCAACAGCTTAGTTTAGTTTAACACAGTTAGTTTGTACGGATTTAAAATACTGTAGTATCTGTTTAAGTTGTGAAAGTATTTTCACATGTGAAAATTCTTCTTTGCTGTTGCGCTTACTCATTAAGTTTTATCGTATATTTTGTTTTATGTTTTGTTAGATATTTACAGAAAGTCCTAAGTATTCTTAATTATAGTAATAAACAATTTGCTATAAACTTAATAGGTTTTGATATAAGCAATTTAAATTTTAACAAGTTATATGATTTCTTCTTACCCTTTAGCGTCACAACGTTCCAGTAAATCCGCAAATTTTCGATACAGGTGCAATATTTTGTTGGGAAGCTCTTATTTTTGTATTATAACAAAAAATTGTAGACCAATTTTGAAAGATTTTTTTATAGGTCAAAAGTGCCTGTCAAATAAAAATGTTCTGTAAGCTTTCCATTAATGTTAACAGTTATACGAACAGTTGAGAAGCCCTCCTAATAGGAGTGCTCTTTTGAAGTAAAAGAGGAGAGGCAGCTTGTAGAAATATGGTTTTTCAACTTTTAAACTCTGTCATTAAAAAATATTCTTTTAGTGTTTTTTCGGTATGAATGGTATATTTTTCATTTGTCAGTGCAATAGCTTACGTAAAGTAGCTTTTGTTATTTTAACTTAAATATGAATTGACGCAGATGATGTCTCCATTCTTTACAATCATAGAAAAGAACGGTTTATAGACATGGTCATAATGGGGAACAGCGATAGAAAAAAAATTACACAATTATATTACTAATTTTCTTTTTAGATTTTATTTTTATGAATTATGATATGAAACCGATGAAGAATATCTTCTTCATCGGTCAGTGTAATAGCTTAAGTAGCTTTTATCACTGCGTCATGATAAGTTTAACGTTCAAACCATACTTTTGACAATAGTTGTGTGATAATTTTGTTAATCAACGTACACGTATGTATTTAGTGCTTGCTATTGTTGGTACTAAAATTAGGCAATTTGTTTCTTCATAGTGACAAATTAATTATCCTTCACTTAAAAAAACATTGTAACCGACAATTAAAGGCAATGGAAGAAAGCTAATGAAAGTTTAAAAAATAATCTTGAAAATATTGCTTTCTGATGAGTAATTACTGTAGTTTTTGCATGTTACAAGTTATCGTCACTTTAAACATTTGTTAATATTTTATAAGGGATATTTCAGGACTTAAATTAGAACGTAGATGTATTCACCTAAACCATGTTCAGTGCGTATTATGGTAAAACACTGTATCTTCCTATTTAACATGCTGTGCATTTTTACCAATAATGTAATTCGCACCTAATGATATATTTGCATAATTTTGAACATTTCGCAAGTATCTAAAATTTGATTTTAACACAATGCTATTCACATTGTTTATATCAAATCATTTATTACTTAATTAAGGTAATAGAAATAAAACTTGATGAGTAAACGCAACAATAAGGAAGAATTATCGCATGTAGAAATACTTTTACAACTTAAACACATATTCCAGTATTTTAAACCCGTACAAGCTAACTGTTTTAAACTAAACTAAGCTGTAGAAGCGAAATTCTAGCCAATATATTAAATTACTCTTTGCACGGTAGAGATTATAACAGAAATTTTCAGTCCAGAAACACCGCCCTCTATGTTATTATTATCAAATCATCTGCGCTTTTTCTTTTCCTGTACAGAAAATAACACTAGTACCTATTTTTAAAACAGACGGGTGATTCATATCCAATGCAAAATAGAGCATGTCCATAAATACTTTCAACTATTAATTCATTAGCAACAGAAATTTTGATTTCACCTATAAATAGGTTTGGAAGTTTAAATGGACTTTTCACAAGTTCGCGTGCTATACGGCTTTCTATTAGAGGTGGAATAAAACGTACTACTTGTTTTAGCTCATATTGTAACATTAATTTTATATAAAGTGGAATGGATGATTTAAGTAATTAGTTGCTTTCCCGTACTAATTAATATTTATTAAAGAAATAAACGTGACTGTAGAGTTAAAAAAGTGTAATGATATAATAATAACGCTGTAAGAATAAGTAATATAGATACTTTGACCCTAGAATCGGGCCATCTTCTGTACTTCAGGCAGGGAGAAAATCTATCACAAGGCGGAGTCGGGTTCCTGTCAATAGATCCCTCATTCACAATGGTATTGAAGTATTCAGTGTGTAGGCGATACGGCCTAAAAGTTATCCAAATGTAAGCACCATCGTCGACATAACCGGACGATGATGTCGAAGACACGTACAAGAGCCTCACATAACACCACCAAGGCTCACTTCAACGTTGTCATGGAGGATTTCAACGCCAAAGTAGGACTACAGGCATGCAGCGAATCGATGCTGGGATCATATGGACTACGAGACGAAATCATAGGGGCAAATGCTGTCAATTTCCTAGAGGCAAGATGGGCTGATTCTCAATGAACTCGGTCTTTTAGAAACAGTCTAAAGGAATGGACGTGGTCCGGATGCCCGATACTATGACCAAAATGAGATAGACTTCATCATATCAGACAAAAGCGCATATTCAAGGATGTCTCAGTGGTCACAAGACCGGAAGTGATCAACCGACTTCTGAGAGCGCACCTGAATGTAGATTCGAAACTTGAACGGTCCCGGTTGATGAAGTTTACGCTCCGGCCCAATCTGCTCCAGCCTATCATTGATCCTGGCACTTGGTGCTTTGGTGCATTTGGTGCCTTGGAAAATACAATTGACGTGTACGTTGACGAGCAACTCGATCGAGTGGCAGAAATTCTTCGGGACTAGGGTGCAACACTCTGCAATCTGCGACGTGCGCAAAGCTCCTGGTCATGTGGAGAGACACTGGATCTCATGGAGAAGCGAAGAAATGATCCAACCGTCATTTCTGTTAGAATAGCGGATTCTGAACAAGACCATCTCCAAACTGGTAAGGCAGCGGCTCCGTCATCTCCAATACGCACTTAATACTAGAGCTATTGAGCAAAATCGGGGGTACAAAGTCTTCGCGCAACAGCTTGGAAGAAGCCATCTAACGAAGTTGACCAAAGAAAACGGAGAAGTCGTCGTTTCGAGACCAGAGGTTCTCTTGGCGGTTAAAAGCTTTTCTGCCAGTTATACGCGTCATATTCCCGGACACCCAAGAGCCGGATGAAAAGGATCTCGAGCTACTCTTACCCGCCATGTGTCGGAGGATCTTTCAGAAATCGGCCTAGACGAAATCAGAGGGACTCTGGAGCAACTTTAAAATTGAAAAGCCTCGGAGAGACGGAGTCAGACGGAGCTTCTGAAGGCCGCCGGTAAACCGGTGCTGAAAAGACTCATGGTCATATTTAACCCTGCCCTTCTCCGGGAGAACTCCTAAGGCATGGTAAAGGGGTTTGTCGTATTGTCTTCAAAAAGGTGATAAAACCCTTTTGAAGAATTATCGACCAATATCGCTCCTAAGTCATGTTGTTTTCGAGTACGTTTACTCAGGGCAAACGCTTCAACTAGGTAGAAACAACTTCTGAGGGGAGGCCAACAGAAGGATTCGGCTGGGCTGGGCAGCTTTTCATAGCTTCGTCCGAGTTTCTCGTCACCCATCCCACAATGCCTGAAATCGAAAGTCTTCGATCGCGTGCGTCCTACCGTTATGGTACTTCCATGGTGCCGAGACTAAAGTCGCCTCAGCGCATGGAGAGGGCATATGTTTGGAGTAGTGTACGACATCAGAAATGATGTGTCTCGCCAGAGAACCAGAGTCACGATATAGCCCACCGGATTAGTAAGCTAAAGTGGCAGTGCGCCGGTCATATAAGCCGCAGAACTGACGACAGCTGGAGACAAGTGGACAACATATAATTTAACAACAAATGATATAGTAACGCTGTGATAGCACATTTCCATGCTCATTTTAAAGTGAATATTAATAACAAAAACATGCTTCAAATACAGCAAGCGTTCTTGTTATATGTTAAAAAAGTTAACCACAAAATTTAAAGTTATTAGTGACTCTATGAACTCAATTTTTCAAGCAGTTAACAGCATTATTTTACCAAACAGCCTTCAATTTCGTTTTCATTTTAAATCTGTAGTATGTTTTAGTATTCAGCTAATCAGTTAAGCACAGAAATAAATGTCATAAAGAAATTATTTGTGACATTATCATCATCATGATCATCACCATCGTCCTCACCATCAGCCTCTGTCAGTCCGACGATGATGGTAATCGGCCTGCCCTAACGCATGCCACCGCTTCCGATCTTCGGTTATTCTCATTCAGCTTTCACCAACCACATTGCGAATGTCGTCACTCCATCTTGCCGTACGGCGTCCTCCCACTACGTTTGCCGAGTTTCAGTCTCCAATCTACAATATAATATACTACACATAAATAAGATACGATATTCAGGGTTTTAAAATTAATTAATTTTTAAGTTTTTAACTCATGTTTATTAAATTATTTAATATACTGATTATTTACTATATAAGGGTTTATGAGATTTTACAAATATTTCGTATCGTTTGAGAAATGTACG
Organism: Lamproptera curius; assembly: GCA_029286875.1. Classification (NCBI taxonomy): domain Eukaryota; kingdom Metazoa; phylum Arthropoda; class Insecta; order Lepidoptera; family Papilionidae; genus Lamproptera; species Lamproptera curius. Next base: position 1,517,662 of record JAGSMT010000107.1, on the reverse strand, counting down.
TATTTATATATGTTTGTGCTACAATAAAATAATCAAAAGGTATTATTACTTCTATTGTTAAATGTTCACATTTTAATCCCGATCTACAAACACAATTTCCTCCTATTGGTGGAAAGTTACGAAAGCAATCTAAGTTACATTACGGTCTATAAGCATGTTAACGATTAAATGCTCGTATCGATGCAAGGTGAATATAGACTTGAATAATAAAATATCCTCTGATTTGTTGAAAGCCTATAGTAACATCATGTTGATTATAAATTTACAATTACTAATGAATATATGATGAAGTTAGTAACAACCGGAAGGGCAATTATTTTATAATCATTAGCACCATTAGTAATAACAAACAGTTAAAAGTTTAAGTTTAATTTGATTTTTAACTAATTTAGTGTTGTTTATAACTATTAAACTATTAAAAGTCTGAATTTTATTATCTGGTTTTAAAATACCATAAGATTATTACCATAAAAAGTTATTCGACTGGCTTCAATGGATTCATAAAAAATGTATGTTAAAATTCCCCAAATTGTAGTATGGAAACAAATCGAAACAGAATGAATTCACAAAAATGTGTTTTAATATACTAACCATACAGTTAAAAGTTTTCGACTGTTTTAATAGGTTTGAGGGCATTAAAGATTATATTAAGATTAAAATTAATTATTGTTCTAAGGTATCGGAAAAAGCAAAAGATAGGGTATTTTGATCAAGATGAAACTAGAAATAATATACACTACCTATTGCACTAAACATAATTCCTATAGTGACTGCAAGTACTTCACAAATGATATCTGTGCTCAATTTACCACCAGATTCGTGATAAACTGAGAACATTTATTTAATTATTAAAATACCTACAGAATTTATATTTCTAATAGAATTCTTGACATGAATATTAAAACATAAAATTCTGATTTATTTATGGCAATTCACTTAAGGGAATAAATCAAATGTGTCGTCGTATTTCATCTGCTACGAAAGTACGTGTAAAGTGTATAGAACGATAATTCTCATTTATGTCACACGTTCTGTTCCATTACAGAATATTTCAATGGTTAATGTAAAACAGGGTTTATTGTAAATAACTTAGAGTTTATACATGTAAAGACTTAATTAGGATGATTAAAACATTACTTTTTTACCCATGAATTCAATGTTAAAGGAGTGAGAAACATTACATTCAAGCATTAACATATATAAAATTTTTTGTTAACATTTTGTAAATTTTAATAATGACGTGACTTTTTGATAATGTTAAAATTTGTGTATTGATATTGTTAATAAGTAAACGTACGCCAGTACAATCCAAAATTGCTTTTTCGGAGTAGACATATTGCTTTCCGTTTTTTGCAGTTCTCATATATCCCAAATATACCAGTATTTCTCCGAGATATTATTTGATCTGAGGTAAAGATTTCTTATTGCCTTATGTCGTAAGAATTTATCCTCCTCACTACTTCTCGTATATGTAGTAAGTGGTGACGAAGCAAATAGAAAAGTCACTGTATACTGATCTATTACAAAACAATACCCCAAAGTACTGAGGGAATTAACGATGTTTAATTAGAAGTTGGGTAATGCTGCTGTATCCGAAAAAGCTCTTGGTCTATAGACCAATTACCATTCTGAGCCGCTTTTTTGCTTAGTTCCCGCGAGGCAAAAACTAAGTCTTTAGTACTACATGCATATATTATGTAGTCAATAGTACTAAAGACACAAAATACTGAGGAGTATAAGTAATATGCCTCTATGCTTGGCGTATGTAGACTATCAGAAACCTTTGCTTCATTTTAGCGAGTCTATAGCCCTTCAGCGATGTCCAGGCATATTAGGTTATAAGTTAACAATTTCTTTATTAAATTTAATAGGAGAACATCGGCCCTCTTTACAAACGGGGCACATTTAGACAGTCATTGCCTTGCATTTCATATTTATAGTATGAATGTAATTTATTAAAAATATATATAAAAAAATCTACCTCTATAACCCAATCCTTATGGATTTAAAATTTTTTACAATAATTTATAATCACTCATTTAACTGAAAAGTTAAATAATCGTTGTGTAATTTATGGATGGTTGGATCCCGATTATCAAGACCATGGAAGCCGATTTAGAACGTAATTGCCTTTAAATTTACAGATAACTTATTCATCCATGAAATGCAAATAACTTGGGTAGTCCATGGAAAGTTATTTTGCCATTTTTCAGTCATTGTTACACCGAAGTAAAGTGATGTACGAATTACTAGTACAACATCTAAATTCCTAGCTAAATTTCAATATAGGAAGAAGAGTAATACATCAGTTTAGTAAAACAAACAACTCTCAGACCAAGTGTTGCATGAACGCTGTCCTCATTAGTTAGCTGTCATGAACTGCATCTACTAGTTTGGAAATTTTGTTTAACAAAATAGCTTTAGCGATATACTAATTACTTAAAACGGAAAAACTGAAAGCAAAAACTGAAATAGACATTATATATACTCTGTAATAGAGTAAAAGCATTAAGCAATTAAATTTATATATTCATAGTGTTTATGAAACAGTGTTTGGTTTTGTCATCTCGCGAAATATAAGTAATTATTTTAACTTATTGAAAAAGCCGTAATTGTAAGAGACATTTTCTAAAAAAATATAATTTAAAAACCGAAATAAAAAGAAAAATTAACTTTCAATCTTGATTAAATATATATCTCATTTTATTTGTAGCAGATCTAAATAAAGGAGTAAAAAAATTACGAAAAATTTGGCAAACTTGTTATGGCACTTTGTAAAACAAAAAATAAAATTATAACGCGATAATTGACTGCTACAAAATCTTAAAGTTAGATTTCTTTCAATGATAACAGAATTTTAATAAAGTAAGTTTTACTGAATCCTTTGGAGAGGATTTGTGGTCTTAAAATTTGATAGTCAGGATGACCTTCCTTGGCACACGGTCCCTAGCAGCCATCTACTTTGAATTACTGTTACCGTGTGACGTCAAGAGATTTTAAAATTGGAGTATCGTATCAAAAAATCAGCTTTTAACATAAAACACTATAGAATAAATGCTTAAATAATTTATTTATACAGTATTAAAAATCTAAAGTTAAGTTTTACAAGATAAGTGATTTTCTTTGTTTTACAATGCACTTTGGTATTCTCTTCCACTTAATATTTAAATATTTATTTAGGTGCAATCTTCAAAGCCAAAATTCAGAATTCTTCTAAAAATAACTATATTTATTTATATTATTAAAATGTCATACTTAAACATATTTAGTAAGGAAGATACCTAGTGTCTTCACCTCAGAATGCTTCAACAACATCCTTAGAAGTGACTCCATTCAGGCGACCAGAACATGAAGCATCGGATGTGCTTGACCGACCACGTTTAAAATCATTTAACCAGTTAATAACGGTCTGCAAGATTTGTGCGTTGGTGTTATGAACAGAATCGAAGTCAGTTTTTATTGTAGCTGCTTTGTAAATTATTTCATAACGCTATGAAGTTTTAATATTTTCTTAATTGTGAAAAATTTACAACTGATAGTAAAAGTGAAAAATTGTTGCTTATAACTGAATTTTTAACAATTTTTAATTGTGTATAAAACATGTACCTCCCGGTTTTATCGCCATAAACCAAAAAAGAAGTTTAAAGGACCTATCAAATAAACTTCGCATTAATAATAATTAGTAAAAGATATTTGTTATATAATTTATTACAAAAAAGAATACTTTGAATAGGAGAAGTATTCCGATTTCGTAGAGAGTAGAGAGTAGAGTAAAGCACAGTAGAAATTTAGGAAGGATGAAATTAATAAAACATGTAATTCAATGAGCACAAAACTAGTAACAGAATAATTACGAAGCTACAAACCTATTAAGATTTTAATGGGGTCGGGCGGAAAAGTAGTTTATCGTGGTCATTTCTCAATTGTTTGATGCTGCATTCTGGACTCTAATTGTACCTGGAAAACAGCTATCTCTATTATTTGCGTTTTTTAATATAATTGTTTATTACACTTTAAAAAATTTGTGGTTATAAAAGTCTCGAGCTTTTCCATTAATAAATTTATGTTTTTTAATAATCTTTTGTCTTTTCTCGATAGAAGCCGCTTTTTATAGTGCAAAATAATAGACTTTTGTCTTCGAAAATAACTTATTTTGTGTTTACTTTTTATTACAAAAATTGTAAAATATTTCCAATATTAGTTAATATATTATATTGCAACAATCGATTGGGATGAACTATGTATGTTATTAAATTTCATCTAATAATTCTAAGTTATATAATATTTGATTTGGCGTTTATTTCGCTAATTGGTTAGAACGTTGAAGTTATTTTGAATTGAAATAATCTAGAATTGTAGTTCTCGCATTCTGAGGATGCATCTTATTAATAACTCTCATCTGTGTATCGAGTTTTATACAATGTACACAAGAAAGTTTAAGTTGTAAAGCAGTTCTAATGTTTGTATTTTAATTCTTTATGTAAAACAACGATGACAAAAGCGCTTCACACTACACATTATCGAGGTTTTTAAAACATCTTTGGCAAAATGTTCTTTCTGTAAAACTCACAAGTTTTGACTGTCTAGTTAGTTCGTCAACAAAACTTCAGTAGCAAAATAATCATTATTGTTGATCAATGCGAATCACGTTTGTCTGTGTTTGAAAAATATTATTTATTGTCTAATAAATTAAAATACATAAAAACGACTTTTTAAATTTAATTCACAATTAATAGTGAATATCTGTTAGTCCACTGATAGACTTAGTAGCCCCCTAATTCACACCCTTTTCATATCAAAGAACCCTACTGCGGGTTTTTGGACCGTTCTCCACCTTGCTTGGTCCTATGTTAGTTGATGGTTGACCGACTAATACCCATTACACACATGCCCATCCGACGCTATGGGTCATCTTACTTTTAGATAATTGGTGATTGGACCAAATTGTACTACTAAACCAAAAACAATGATAACATTAAAGTCGTTCTCGTGGACTCTTTAAACGTGTTCTTATTTAGTTAATTGATACATTCTTTGACTTTAAATAAAATTTGAAATATGTTATACTTATGATAGTTAAAATTATGTTCAGATCTTTACGATAGACGTAAGGCGTGTATATAATCCAAAACATTGTAGCAGAACTCGGAGTGTACCTGAAGCAATTAGAGAACAAACAAGTTAGGCTTTAATAGGAATGTCGTATGCAGCACTGTCCAATTGTGCTTGCACGGCTTTGCCCGATAAAGCATGAACTGGAAATACATTTCTGCCCTAAAAGTCTAAGTTGCCTCTCCATTTTGAAGTTCTTTAGAACTAAAAGGAATACTTTATCTGACTTTGCAATCAATTTAAATAATGTGTGAATATTTCAACACAATTACAAAATTCTGAGCAATTAGGTTTTCCAATAAAGATAAACAGAAAGAAAACCAATAGCTTATACGATAAGGGATTTTAAAGTCATTCTTTTATTTTTAGGATAAGATTATAAATTTCAGTGCAGGTTTAGAATAAAACTTAATGAAATGTTATCTAACACTTAGGCCTCTTTAAAAAGACAGGTCGTATGTTTAACCTTTGGATTGTACCTGGTCTCTGTTTTCAGAAGATAAATTAGAACCGCTGAACTTTGAACTCCCAGTAACTGAAATCCTGTAGACGTAGGTAGTAGTTAATATCAGAATAAATTTTATGTTTTTCGTAAAATTTGAGCTTCATTCAAATCTAAAGAGATTATATACAAAACAATATAAGTGATAAAAATATAACGTTCTCATGGTCTTCTCTACGTTTAGTGCTTTCAGGCAGAAATTGGTACATTGGTATCATATTCCTAGATGGTGCCTTTAAAAGAGACCTTGATCAATTTAAAAATAGTAAGTGGATTTTAGGGCTGATTTTTTCTATTCTCCAAATTAGCTCTCTTACATTTGTCTAAGAATTACGTTTTATTTTTATTATGATTGTTTTATATTGTGAAAATCGCTATGTATCCTATAAATTATATCCTGATCCATTAAAGACCTTTTTAGTGACCTATTTTATGTTATACGGTACCAATACTTTCGAGGCTATTAATATCGTTCCTTTAAGAATTTTAATAAATTTAGAGTGCTTAGAAGCACTTTTGTATTGAAATAATTGCTCATTTTAGGAGACAACTAAAGATTTTTTCTCGATTCTTACTTTATTTTATTCAAAGGACTCATATTTGTAATATAGTTTGTAGAATTTTACTGTAACCAAGTTTTAATATTAGGAATTGTTTTTCCCTATACTGTACGGTTATTTATATATGAAAAAAATACTAAACATTAAAGAAAAGAGCTTAGTATTGTTATTTTGAATGACTTTAGAACTTGAAACTGTTTGTATGCAGTCTGTATATTATTAATGTTTGTCGCTAACTAGAGATGATTAATATAGGAGAAATTTTAATTTTAGTAAAAGGTTATGCTTAGCAAAATATAAGTCTAACACTGCATTCAATATTACACGTAGATTTCAATAAGACCAGAAGCAAACGACCTTCTTTCCCTTGTGGAGTAGAGAAAACTATTTATTATAGAAACAGGTGTTGTTTTATCGTCGATCTGTATAACACCCTGTAATAGTATTTAAGTTAAATGGGTGAAGCAGAAAATTTTATAAATTTCATGTCAATATTTGTTAATGAAGGAGCTCTAGTTATTAAAACTGTTCCTAACATAAATGATTGCGTGTTATAGCACATTGTTCATACATCCGAACTATTTCTTACATATAAAGCATCAGTATATATAACAATATTTCAATGTCAATCCATGAAATGATATGTCCTAAGCTTTATTAATAAAGTGTACTAAAGCAGCTTTTAGCATGCATTAAGCAGCTTCATAATGTATATTTTAAGTTATGTATTTGATAATTAGCGATATCATTACGCTCTTAATTATTAGCTATTAGCCTTAAAATTCTAATGATTGCCTATATATTGCTTATTATAGTGAAATGTAAATTAGGAATCTGTATGCGCATCGTCAATTGAAAACAATTAGATATTATATCATAAACGAGTTTTCCATTATTAAATTTATGTTTTTAATAATCTTTCGTCTTTTGTCGATAGAAGCCACTTTATTTTCATTAAATTTTATCTAATAATTCTAAGTTATATAATATTTGATTTGGCGTTTATTTCGCTAATTGGTTAGAACGTTGAAGTTATTTTGAATTGAAATAATCTATATGAATTCGTAGTTTTCGGCATTTCTGAGGATGCATCTTATTAATAATCCTCTATCTATGTATCGAGTTTTTATAATGTACACAAGAAATTTTTAGTTGTAAAGCAGTTTAATGTTTGTATTTTTATTTCTTTATGTAAAACAACGATGGTAAAAAGCGCTTCACACTACAATTACACGAGGTTTTTTTCAAAACCATCTTTTAGCAAAAATGTCTTTACTGTAAAATTACAAGTTTTGACTGGTTTAGATTGTTCATCAACAAACCTTCAGTAGCAAAATAATAATTATTATTGATCAATGCGAAACACGTTTGTCTGTGTTTGAAATAAATATTATTTACTGTCCAATAAATTAAAATAATACAAAACACCGACTTCTTTAAAATTTAGTTCACAATTGATAGTGAATATTTTTTCATCATCATCATCAGCCTGTGTTAGTCCACTGCTAGACTTAGCAGCCTCCCCTAATTCACACCCTCTTCATGTCATCCTATGTTAGTTGGTGGGTGGACCGACTAATACCCATTACACACATCCCCATCCGACGCATGGGTCATCTTAATTTTTAGATAATTGGGTGATTGGACCAAATTGTACTTAACAACCAAAAAATAACGATAACACAAAGTCGTTTCCCCGTGGGAATTTTTAAAACGTGTTTCTTATTCAGTTAATTGATAATACTTTGACTTTGAATAAAATTTGAAATATGTTATACTAATAATAGTTTAAAATTATGTTCAGGTCTTTACGGTAGACGGGCGTATTATATAATCCGAAAACATTGTAGCAGAACTCGGAGTGTACTCGAAGCAATTAGAGAACAAACAAGTTAGGCTTTAATAGGAATGTCGTATGCAGCACTGTCCAATTGTGCACGGCTAAGCCCGATAAAGCAAGAACTCGAAATACATTTCTGCCCTAAAAGTCTAAGTTGCGTATCCATTTTGAAGTTCCTTAGAACTAAATGGAATACTTTATCTAACTTTGCAATCAATTTAAATAATGTGTAGCGAATATTTCAACACAATTACAAAATTCCGAGCAATTAGGTTTTCCAATAAAGATAAACTTCTAAGAAAGAGAAAGAAAACCAATAGCTTATACGATAAGGGATTTTAAATTCATTCTTTTATTTTTAGGATACGATTATAAATTTCAGTGCAGGTTTAGAATAAAACTTAATGAAATGTTATCTAACACTTAGGCCTCTCTAAAAAGACTGGTCGTATGTTTAACCTTTGGATTGTACCTGGTCTCTGTTTTCAGAAGATAAATTAGAACCACTGAACTTTGAACTCCCAGTAACAGAAATCCTGTAGACGTAGGTAGTAGTTAATATCAGAATAAATTTTATGTTTTTGGTAAAATTTGAGCTTCATTCAAATCTAAAGAGATTATATACAAAATAATATAAGTGATAAAATATAACGTTCTCATGCTTTTCTTAAACGTAGTGCTTTCAGGCAAAAATTGGCATTGCGGTATCATATTCCTAGATGGTGCCCTGTAAAAAGAACCTTGCATCAATTTAAAAATAGGTAAGTGGGGTTTAGGGGCTGATTTTTTTTCTATACTCCTAAGTTAGCTCTCATATTTGTCTAAGAATTACGTTTTATTTTTATTATGATTGTTTTATATTGTGAAAATCGCTATGTATCCTATAAATTATATCCTGATCCATTAAAGACCTTTTTAGTGACCTATTTTATGTTATACGGTACCAATAATTTCGAGGCTATTAATATCGTTCCTTTAAGGATTGTAATAAATTTAGCGTGCTCAGAAGCACTTTTGTATTGAAATATAAATCATTTTAGGAGACAACTAAAGATTATTTCTCGATTCTTACCTTATTTTATTCAAAGGAGTCATATTTGTTATATAGTTTGTAAAATTTTACTATAACCAAGTTTTAGTATTAGGAATTTTTTTTCCCTATACTGTATTATTAATATATGAAAAATACTAAACGTTAAAGAAAAGAGCTTAGTATTGTTATTTTGAATGACTTAGGAACTTACCTGTTTGTATGCAGTTTGTATATTAATAATGTTTGTCGCTAACTAGAGATGATTAATATAGGAGAAATTATAATTGTTGTAAAAGGTTATGCTTAGCAAAATATAAGTCTAACACTGCATTCATTATTACACGTAGATTTCAATAAGACTAGAAGCACCTTCTTTCGACCTTCTTTCCCTTGTGGAGTAGAGAAAACTATTTATTATACAAACAGGTGTTGTTTTATCGTCGATCTGTATTAGACACCTCGTAATAGTATTTAAGTTAAATGGGGTGAAGCAGAAAATTTCATAACTTTCTGTCAATATTTGTTAATGAAGGAGCCTCTAGTTATTAAAATTGTTCTTAACATAAACAATTGCGTGTTATAGCACATTATTCATACATCCAGAATTATTCTTACATATAAAGCACGGTATATATAACAATAATCCCCATGTCAATCCGTATGAAATGATATGTCCTTAAGCTTAATAATAAAAAAGGTACTAAAGCAGCTTTTAGCATGCATTATAGCAGCTTCATAATGTATATTTTAAGCTATGTATTTGATAATTAGCGTATTATTACGCTTTAATCATGTAGCTTTAACCTGCAAAATTTAATAATTTGCTATATATTGATTATTAGTTAGTGAAATTGTAAATTTGCAATTACATGCTCGCATCTTGGATTCAATCTAAATCACTTTTTCGTGTGCCTTTCTTATACATCTGCTTACTTACTTGACAATCTTATCATAAATGTAAAAAAAATATGTACTGGTCAATTTGAAATTAATTTGCACGTACAAGTTATTTTAACTATAAGAGGTGTTCTAAATTATAAATTATTTTGTGCGTAAAACGATATTTGCCATAGCTTAAAACTAGAAATTATACAATAATTATGTGTACCCAAATTAATTGTTACTATTTCTGCATTCAAAAAGATCGACTGCTTTAACCTGTCTTTAACCTTAACCATATTAAATTTATGTGTTTTTAAATAACAATTCGTCTTAAGTATGAAAAAAAAAATAATTTATGGGTTAACCGTACAAATTTTTTGCTTTTGTTAACCTAGTTTTTGTTTATGTATATTAAGTGAAGATTAAGGTATTTTTAGAAATAACACAAAAACAAACCTAAACTTCTACCAAAAAGTCGAAAATTGTAACAGTTTTAACACAAATGATTCTACCATGATAACTATGGGTTGTTTAATAATCGAAATTGCTTTCGATATTTGCATTGTTAGAATTTAAATTGGAATTTATTCATACATTTCCCGCCTTTTCAATAAGTTTTATTATGTTCCTATTCGAATTGATTTTAGTTTGAATGCGATAAGGGACTGTTTTTTTCTATTCTTCAGTCTATTATCAAGAGACACAACAGTGATATCATTTTATTTAGATTAAATCTAAATTATACAATTAATTTATTATCGTTTAATTTTTATGTTGTTTTAAAACTTTTATGTTAAAACTGTTGTAGGGTGACGTGGTTTCTACGGTGTTAAAAATATTTGCGTAGCGGAACGTTACGTAACGTAAAAATCCAAAACTTGAACACACACAGTGTACGTTTCTGAAGCGATATGAAAAGACGGATTTAGTTTAAGAATAGTAGTAGCACTACGCGCATAAGAACGTGCTGAAAAGTATCTAAAAATTAAATAAAAATATTACAGCTATATATGTACCTAGTTTTGTTAATTTTAAATTATTTAAAACTAGCTGTTACCCGCTACTTCACCGGCCTGAAATAGTGAGGTGTGTTCAAATATACTGTGCATAAAGGTATACAAAGAGAAAGTGTTAAATTGTATATATCTATAATAAGACACAAAATTTCAATGCTTTATCTTCAACAGTGACGTAATTCTATTATTTTTATTGATGAAATATTGATTTTTATTCCCATTTCAACCTCTAGTTTATCCCCGCACAGTTTGAAATTATAAAACTGCTAGAAGGAACACTTATGTGACAACTAGTGGTAGTACAAGTGCAGGTATCTAGACACAAAATTTCATCGTTTTATGTTCACCAATGATGCATTTTCATATAAAAACAATCGGTTGCAAGGTTAGGGATTTTCATCCCAAACCCTTCAATCAATTTTATGGCAATAATTAGATAGCCTATGTCCTTTCGTGGAATCTATTCTACACATGTACCGAACATTATCAAAGTAATCTTAATGGTTTAGACGGTAAGACGGACAGACAAAGTTATTTTCGCATTTATAATTATAGTATGGTTTATAACCGACGTTTCGAACCCTTTTCAGAGTCCATGGTCACGGCACAGAACTGAACTAATTGAGTATGTGGTTGTTGATAAGTGATTACTGTAATCCCACAGCAACAGTTTTATAATTTGTCTTATACAAAATTCTCGAAAAAAATTGAATAAGGAATTATTTCTCTGTGACTTGCTTTATTTTATTCAATCGTTTATTTTACTAATATTTAGGTGTATTAGTTCATATGACCGACTATTTTATGAAGCTAAATGCTTCACTTTAAAACAAGCATCCAATGACCAAAGTTCTTATTTTCTTATGCTAATACAATTATAAAACGACTCTGACTGACATTTAATTAAAAATCCGTTACGAAGTTTATAATTACAATACGTTTTTGATGTATACACCCTTCATAACAAAATTTCTCACAAAGGGGAACAAAATATCGGTAATCGCCTTTATTGTGATAATTACAATTTGAACGATGTATTTCTAAATAATAATTAAAAGAAAAGATGTATGGTGTTTTAAGTTTCAAAATCTTGTAAATAAAGAAAATGTACATATTTACATATTTTGTAAATACAAAGGAAAGTGAATAAAAACATTCAATTAATAATATTCAAATAATTAATAATTTTTATTTGAATATTTTTATTTTTTATTTAATATTTTCCCTGCTATTATAAATGTTGCCAATATTGAATGCTTTTACTATTACCAACCGAATAAATTTTGATGAATACGTAATGAAATTAGACGTGGCTATACACTGATAACATGTAAATAAACGATTGTTAAATTTGCCCTATTTGTCGGGGTTAGATTGTATTGTTTTCCGGTGTCCCTGTCATAGCGCAAGATAAGGTTTATTAACCGAGTTACATTCTGATAACCGCTTGAAGGGACAGAAGAATTCCTTAATGCCTTAAACAGACATGTTACGCTAATAATGTAGATAAAACATTAAATGTCAATTTATTAGTTTGATTTTAATTCAAACAATATTTTTTTAAATAATTTATTGCCAAATAATTTTTAACCTTTAAAGTTTCAATTTAATTCTTGAATGAGAATATATTTCCGACTTTCGCATATCTACTTAGGCTATTTTTAAGTTCTTAGTGGCTTCATCCGTGTGATAATAAAAAAATCAAAAAAAGTTGCCGTAGTAAAAAAGTGGAAGGAGTACTCCTAGTTACATCAGCTAGCTCAACAAGAAAAGACTCTTCAAAATCAGACCAGCCATTTCAGAGATTACCTGCAACAATTATGGTAAGACAGTAAGAAAATAATTACATAAATAGAAAATTTCCTTTCAATAACATTTAATAAACGTTCAAAAATTGCAATTTTTAAACGTTTATTAAATGTTAGGACGTCGTAACATTTCTTAGTTCAAAAAAGATTTACATATCAAGATATGTAATGTATGTTGTGTTAAATGCGTTGTGTCTAGAATTTCAAGCTCAAAATTGTTCAGAAATATCCCATGTAGTTATCATTAGCTTGACAATTAGCAAAAGCAACAATTTTAAAAATTCTATGAGTGAACGAAGAAATTTCTTAATTTTTTTAAGTCAATTAAAGCATGTTTATTTAAGTGCTTAATAAGCTACCGCTTATTACCAATTCTAAATAATGATGTAATACTTTAAATACAATATGTAGGTACATTTAGAAATTTCTTATAAGCACTATACCTGTCTAATAATAAGAACGATTTAATAGATATTGCAATGATAGTCATATATCATTGTAATATCTATTTAATATTTTTAAAGCAGGCAAAATATTGAAAATAAATATTAAAGGCTACTATTTACGTTAATTTTTCAGTAAAAAAATAAGTCATAAAATACCACTAATATGTATATTATAAGAAAAGTATTCTCCAGGATAGATAGAGTAATATTTTTGTATATTTTTGTAAAAAAAGTTTGAAGGATAATGGTCGCTTCAGGCAATTCTTTGGAACAAATGTTAGAAATTTACGAACGGTTTTTTCTTTTAAACGACTAATGGTTCCAGTTTTTGAATTAGTGAATTTGTTTTAAAAAAATAGTGAAAGTCGGGTTATATTTTATTAAGTTACTAAAAAAGTTATATACAGTTTGGAGAAGTCTTTGCTTTGCTCAATGCTCGTGTAAAATTATTTTAAACTGGGTATATAACGTATTACATTTTTTTATCAAAATAGTATTAGCAGTTGTATAGGTTGCTTATTGATAGCTTTCCTGTTGCAATATTAAAAAATTAATTTATAATATTATTTACACACTTTTCGCTATTACCAGTGGGGTCGCAGAAATTGCAGAAGCGGTTTCGTTCCTAAATTTAAGCACCAGGATGTAACAAGTAATGCTTTTAGTCGATGCAAGTATAACGTAACCCGTATTCTGATATCACAGCGATGACGGTTATGTTTAGGCATCGTCGCATAAAGAAAGAGCATTCGTACCTTAATTATTAAGAAGCTAAGAAACAAGCATACTATAACAACAAGATACACAATACTATCACTGTTTCCTTCATTTGCGAATAATTTTGAATGTAGCGACGCTCATTCTAAGTCTTGCTAAATTCTGGTGTCATCTCAATGCTTAATTGAATTTTTGCGTGAGCAACAAGATGTTCCAAGACAATTTTTAGAGACAATCTCTTTTATTTTCTGCGTTATAAAAACTACAAACTATAATTTTATATCATAATATGTGTGTTAAGTACAAAAATATTGCAAAAGTTTTTAAACTGTGTACTTTTACCATGATTATTTTGTAGCTGTTTAAATAACAAAATTCACACACTGACTTTGTAAAACAAAATCTCTTTAGGTAAAGCGTAAAAAATATACAATAATTGTATGGACTCAAGTGAAGTAAATGAAAAAGTAAATCATTTTAATAAAAACCTCTACATTAAATTACATTTTCATTTGTTTTTTAATAGTAAGTAATAAATAAATTAAAGTAAACCTTAAATTTAAAGAGTAACTTAATTGTTATAAACGTCGTAGTACAAAATATACAGTAACATTCCTTACATAGGAAAGGAAAAAAATATCTCTCTATTTTGAGATCGTTATCGTAATAAAAACGATGCAAGTGTTTCCAACTTTGTTCAACAGTCATAAATATTATCATTCACTTGTTCATATACTGCTGCATAATTTTAACAAAGCGCTTCGGTGAAAGTCGTAATTGCACCATTTATTACATCCATGGTTTAATTTATTAGTGACCGCAGCATGCAAAATGGATTGCTTGATTCTGTATCATTACAATATCGAGCATGTTTTCAAGTCTGTGACGAGCATGAATAATTTCGTTTAAGGACACAAATATTCATATCATGTTACGTTAAAACGTTTCAATACATATCTTTGCATATTGCGAAAGCTCTGAACTTAATTTGCTACGTTTACATAAGAAAATTAGGTAACAAAAAATTTTTAACGATCAAGAATCTTTATTTAATATAGATAGTAATCCACCTATCTAGTGTCATTTATCTTTTGGGTTGCCAGTCACACAATGTACAATGCCACACTAAGATGGTTTTTATTTTAAATTTGACATATTTTTCTATTTTCTTAATTTTGCAACATTAAGTTTTTGCATAGTACTTATGTTGTCTTGTGGCTTTGTAATTTAGGTACTTATCCTCCGTAGGTGACAAAAACCAACCTTTCACTATTAAAATTTTAATAGAGAGGATGGTTGGTCTTATTACAAAAGGTGGTACTGCCCCAGGTGGCCCCCTTGTAAAATCTCTAAAAACTTCCCTTCGTAGTGAATTTTGTACTAGTGTCATTTTCTCCGTTTTATGTAGAAATTACTAGCCAAAATATAATTTTCAGCTTGTAATTTCATTAATTAGCATATAATAACACAAAGGATAAATTATGACTAGATTCATAAATATTAAAGATATCAATTTAAAAAACAGTTAACAATTGTTAAGGAAACAGCATTATAAAATAAATATATGTAAAGATATTTTTTATATACGTTTGAGAACAAATATTCGGTTTCTTTTAGATAGGATCGAACGCATTGATTAAATCCCGTCAAGTGTCACTTGCAATTGATTGCGGAGCTCAATTAGACGACGGATCCTAATTTTAATCACAAATTCGATTGCTTTTACTCATCTGTGTTAATAAAAATGTTTTTACATTCATGTTAAAACTGTATTTTAACGAGCGGTCAGGTATTCTACGAATGTTATTGATACGAAAGATTGCATGTGTATAGATGTTATGCATAAGTATGACGTTTATACATATAATACAGTATGGACGACTGATATATTTCAAAATTTAAATATATAGTGCAGTTTCGTCAAATTATGATTAAAGTAAGAGCTTTTCAGGCAACATTTGACAAAAACATTTGGCCTTATAGATATTATTATCTCAAATCACAATCACCACGCGGGTGAAACCGCATGGCGAAGCTAGCATATTAATAAATCGAATTGACTCCTCCGGCATAAACTAATTACGTGCGATCATATTTTATATTAGCCTACTTGTTTCTTCGCATTCTCATTCGATGCTATAACCTCCAAGACCTAGATAGTGGTCTCTTATTTATTATAGTTAATGGTTAGATATAAATATAACAAACGTATATTTATAAATCCACCCACCAACCCGCATTGGACCAGCGTGGTGGATACGGTCCAAACCCCTAATGGATAGGGGTGTATTAGGGGAGGCCTATGTCCAGCAGTGGACTAACAAAGGCTGATGAAGTGATGTGATGATGATATTTATAAACAGACCAAACGTAAACATAAAATCAAATAGTTTAAGAGCGATTTTATCTCATAGTCGAATAAAATATTTATTTGTTTTTTATTTTACACTGATTTCACAATGGCGGTATGTCCGCCATTGTAAAAACAGTTAATTATACAGGTCTGTATAAGATCCAGTATTGTATTCCAGTCAATTATAAAGGTCTCCTGGTCGAGTTGGGTGAGAGAGAGAGATTAACAGTAGTGTACCTTGTATATCTTGTAAAAAAATATGTTAAAAATACTTCATATCTAAATATATCGACGGAAGACAACAGAAACATCGAAACAGTAACAGTGATAGAAAATTAAATTGTTTACAGGTGGCGAAAACAATTCAAAAAAATATATATTTCGATGTAAATTTTTATTATATAAAATTTTATTAAAAATATTAGATCATAACGAAGAAAATAACTTTTATTGTACATAAAAAATGTGATTAAAAATTAACCTTTTGAATTGTTTTTCGGCAGAATAATTTAATTTTTGTCAGTTACGACGTTTTTGATTCATCATTTGTTTCTTCCATTGATATACTGATAAATAAATATCAATTAACTTACATATACAACATAAATAATAATAACATCATACAACATAGTGTTTTACATAAGCGCTATTTCAGACTATTTGCATATGTTGATATTTCAGATTTTTAGCAGCCACAGTGTTTACAATTAAATTTAAGTAATTTAATTTTATGTTCAAATTTTTTGCAACATTTACCATTTTCATTTAAAAGATGCAAGACTCATTAGCATTTTTTTGTTTATATATTAAAAGCAAACAAACTTAAAGATATAAAAATATTTTTTCTGAACAGTGCGTTTTATGTCGCAAAAGAGTTAGCTTGAAGCTCAAAGTGGAACTATACAAGTATTTCAAAAAGGGGTTTGAATAAAAAATGTATATGAATTGCTCAAAATTTTTAATTTTTTTTTTCTTTTATCTTTAACTTGTTATACTACTTGCTTGCATTTATTTTCAAGTATTCCTGGAAATACACATCTTTTTTCGCTTAAAAGATATTTTTCAATTTTCAAGTGTAGTACCTGCATGAATATTAACAAATATCTTATACACAACTATGGATTACTTTTGCATATGATGTATTATTACTCAAGTCTTAGATAAATACTGCGTGTATTTATTTATGACGTAGAATATCTTTTGATCTAGCAGCCAGTGTGTGCTTGTACTTTAGTTGCTTATTAATTTGTCAAACAGCGATTTAAATATTTACCAAAGAACATCATGATTAAATTATAATGGTTTTGTAAGGCTGTTAAGATTCAAAAATAGTAATTTTAAGTAAAACAATGATTGGGTATTACCAAAAACTTGAGCTTTAATTGAGTGTTAAAATGTGTAATTTTTGCCCATATGCTAGAAATGATCATTCAAAGATCATCAAGGAAGTCAAGATCATGAAATATTAATATATTATACCTCACTATTGTACAAAAACACGAAATAGTTCACGCTTGGTAGTATCTAAACCAGGATTTTTAGTTATAATCAGTCAATTGTTAGTTATCTGTAAGTTGATATTACTACAAAACATTGCCTTTTTATCCAAGATGTTAATTTATTTTTATTTTTATTGAAAACTTTATTAAATAAAATGACTTTACGGATTTTATCGCGTTAGACAACCCCGTGACCACGGCCGCTGGAAAGTGTTCGAAACGTCGGGAATTTAAAATGTAAAAATAAACGCGATATAATCCGTAAAGTCATTTTTATTTAATAATGTATAATATTCGCGCAAAAAATAGAAATAATTATTTATTCAAAACTCTTAATTATTTTATATTTTTGGTTTTTATTTTATGTATCTTTCTAAACGTTTGTACATTTTTGCGTTAATGCTTTTTAAAGAGAAAAGTGTAATAAAGTGTCTTTATAAAATGGAGGTTGCGGTTTACGATTTTGTAGGGAACGAACATTGTTTCCTGAAGAACCACATCGTCAGAAATAAGTTTTGTCCCCGTTTAACAGTCTTGATAGTAGGTCAATACTATCAAATATATTGACATATAATAGATCAATTAAATGCAGTTTTCTCTTCGGGTTGGCTGAGTTTACGTTTAGTAAGGTGATGGAGTTAGATTTAATAACTTAATATTTATTTAATAACAAACACATTACTAAATACATTTATGTGTTATTAAGTATTATAATAAATATTACATTAGAAGAATAAAAATCAGGTGGATCAGCCGACCTCATAATAACTATGCTTGAACGTGTATAAGAAAGTAAAGATTTGTAAAGTAAATAGTAGGTACTTAGAAACTTGTTACTTTATCATTGATGTAAAATAAAATAATAATTTTAATTCATGATAATTTGGATGCCATTATTTCTTGATCCTTATAATTGTGTTACTGAAAAAATTAACTAGGTTCATAACTTTTATAGCCATCTATTTAATATACAACATACTAATATATCCTTTACCTGGAAATTGTATTAAAAAGCTATATATTCCTATGAAACTAACGACAGCGTCAACGCTGAAAGCAATTTAAACCACAGGACATGCGATGTAAAATAGTTGGAGTTATTTGAATATCGGTTCCAAAGTTATGATGTCGTCTTGGATTATTGCGGCTTTTAAACGCTTCGAGCACTCATTATGTATAGATAGAGCGATGTTATAAAAAAGCAGACAAAATCAATTTATATTACTATTTGATTAAATAAATTCCTTTTAAGATATTAGTGATTTATTTTATTTAATAATAAGGAAGTCGTACGACTTCTGCAGCTGCATTTATAATAATATAAATTAGGTAACAAAAATGTAATAAGTCTATAAAGCTAAATAAATAAGTGGTGTATAGACTTCTAGTATGTTTTTACTATTATCACATTGACTAGTTGATGTGGAATAAAAATATACAATTTATATTTTAAAGTAGTGAGTATTTTATGCCACATTTTTATTTTCCTTTTACTTTCGCATAATTCGAGTATGTACACTAAGTGAAATTTTGTTCATCATCATAAAAACTAAAAGCATTAACAATGATTTCATTTCAGTTCAATATTTTAATAAGATTTATATGGCGTTGCAATTAAAAATAGTTTCTGTATAAAATTATAATATATTTGAAATTATATATTGCAAATAGATATTCTCAAATACTACTTGGAAATTATCTAATTCCCAAGTCTCCAGTAACATCGACTTTAGCCCAAAGGCAAGCGTTGCAAAATAGTCGAGTTATTTGAATATCGATTCTAGAGTGTGGCTTTATGAAAGCTCGAAATTCGCAAAGGCTCATTGTATTATTTTCATATAGCAAATATTTGAATGATAAATATTATTTATTAGGTTCAGTATAACTCATATACAGCTGAATAAATAATATTTAGCTCTCATAAAGACAATCATTGACAATGTTTTACTCATTATTGATAAGAAGAACTATTAACGGATTTTATCGTGTGTATTTTAATGTTTAATTATTTTAACCCCTGACATTTCGAACACGTTCCAATGTCTCTGGATAGACTATTGTAAGGAGCGTTTAATATCAGCATAGTTACTACTAAATTTTCCTCATTATCATTCTTTGTGCTTCAAGTGGTCCCTCCCTGCAATATTTTTTATTTTTTTATTTTGTATTTCTTAGGTTCATGTGGTCAGAAGAACTGGTCGCCGATAGACCAAAAAGGTTCTGAAGTAGAGGCTGTGTTTAGTACAACGGGAGTGTTGGTATATCCATCATCAATGGATGCCAATCTCCATTTTTTAATTTTAGAAGATATCTTTCAAAATTCGCTCTCAAAGGAAATAAGTTGTTTTTTTCTTTATTTTGCAGCATTTTAATTTGTTTCTCTTCTATTGGTTGCTGCAAAATGTCATACATTGCATATTTCGTTCTACCATTACCCTGAAGTCTTCAACTTTACAGGTAATAGATAATTAGACCGCTTTATGGTACAAATTACAAAATGAAATATAATAAAGCGCGAATATAAACTAGGTACCAATCAACGACCGACTTGATTCACTTCCCTAACTAGTTAGAGGATTAATTATAGATAATGACTTGTAGCTTTGACACACTGGCCCATAGTTAATCAATTATCTAGTTTGTACAGGTAGCCAACTCTAATAAAATCACCGCAATATAAAATGTATTATATAACATGTAACGCTATATAACATATAACATGCATGCAGTTGTTTCATCATCAGCCTGTGATAGTCCACTGCTGGACATAGGCCTCCCCTAATACACCCCTATCCATTAGGCGGTTTTGGACCGTATCCACCACGCTGGTCCCTATAACAAAGTAATTAAAATTTTTAGTAATACATGTGCAACATGCAAGAAAGATATCATTTAAAATTATAGCACAATTTTCGCAGACAAACAAACAAATACATATTTTTTCTATTGAAATCTCTAATATACAATAATGCTATATATCGGTAAGTAGCACCATCACCATGTTTAAAATATAACTTTTATACTCATAAAAGCTTTTGTTTAAAAAGCTTCAGTGTTGTTTCAACAACAATAGCAAAAGTTTAAATAGAAAGTTGCATTTCACTTTATGCTGTCGACAGTATTTTTAGAATTGAGTTCACTTGACGAAATTGTTCTGTAATCTTCATGAATTGTTTGTAACTTGGCTTTATAGAAATAAGTTTTGTAATATAAGAGATGATTAATATTATATATATATATATTTTTATTAAAATCTAAAAGGGTGATTTAGTTTAAGGGTTATTTATAGGAAAGAGTTAGTATGAATATTTTCAGCCTAAAAACTGCGAAAGTATATAACATTTTACTATGGCAATGAAAAGAAGTGCAGAAAATATTTATAATCAGACGTTATTTATGTTTATTTGAAAACTACTTGAATTAATAAAAAGATATTCGGTAATAAATTTTTAGCTATGAATTTCGTTTGTAGTTTCGTCCTTTTGTGAGTCTACGTTTAGTTTACATAATTAATAGATCATTAGGTAAGCTATTGTTTAAATTATTCTGATTTTCTTGTTCTTTACAGGCTGTAATATTTTTTATTCAAACTATCATCGTTACGCAAGAAGCATTAGTGCGTACTGTAAATAATCAGCGATTAATACGTTTCTAATTTTAATTTATACTCTAATCAACGAAATACAATTTTTGTTCATATTTTTTCTATAATATTCAGATTCTTAAACAATATGACATTAGATAAGTAATAAATTTGGCCACACACAGTTTTTGTGGGCTGTGTGTGACAAAATTGACAATACTGTTAAAATGTTTCAAACTTAAATTAAAACGCCAAACAAGGAAGATGGTGGATGCATAGGTTGGTATGTTCTATATTTTCTAAATATTTACGAAATACGTAATTACGTTTCCTCATTGTTTACACTGCACTACTAAAGGGTTGTACGGTAGAGATACAAAGGTATGTTATATAATAATTTTGTATTTTCTAAATCATAGTAAAAATATTGATGCATTTTAACAAGTAATGATAGAATTTATGTTTTTTTGGTCAATAAATAGTATAATAATATAGTATATATTTTCAAGTGATTGTTTTTATATGTAAGAACATATAGAAGTACCAATATACCACTACTATAACTTTAAGTTAACATTTTTTTCAAGACTAACAATAAATAATACAACATCAATGGAAAACTAGAGTAAGAAATAAATTACCTATAAGTGGAACGTCTATTCAGAACACATAATTATTCCATTTTACTATATAAAACAACTCTTAGCTTTTAGGAATATAGACTTTCTCCTAAAAACTTACGTGTAGTTTCAACAAAAAGCAAACTTTAAACAATATGTTGTTATATATAATAACAACACATAGCTACAATATGAAACAATAAGATCTTTTAAACAAATTTATATTATGTAATGAATGTTTATAATACTTATATATAAATCTGATAAATAACAAAATAACAAACATAATGTTACCTAAAAATACATTTTTATCCTGAATCACATTTTATGGATGGAGAAGCAGCAGAAGCATGATGTAATTAACAAATATCGTCAAGTTAGTCACTGATAACAAAATTACAAATTTAGATAATCAGATTAAGAAAAAGTTTATTTATATATGTCATTTATAATAAACATAGCTAGAAAAGTAGAGCATATAGTTAAAATATAATCTTAAAAATAAATAATTGCTGAACCTCCGTTAGTAGCCATAGCAATAAAAATATTTTATTTTATAGAATGCTAAAAAGGTACATTTTAAACAAAATTCCAACCCTTTACTTTTTAGTATTACCTCAAAAAAAAGTTTAACTGTTTGCTGTATCTCTTACGTTACATAATGTATGCTGTAGGTAACAGCTAAGATAAACTATTCATAAAGATTAAGGAACGATTTTGTCAAGTGAATTCAATTCTGGAAGGAGGACCTCAAGGATACTGTCGACAGCATAAAGTGAAATACAACCTTCGATTTTAACTTTCGCCATTGTTGTTGAATGAACACTGAAGCTTTTCAAGAAAAATTATATGAGTCTGAAAAGTTATATATTTAACATTGCGATGTTGATACATTTCATTATAGCTTTGTTATTTATTAGAGCATTTATGCAGTTCATGTTCAGTAATTGTTATACAAAAATTAACTGTGCTTTGTTGCTTACAAATTATACTTCGCAATCACTCATTATTTTGTTTACGTTGTTTTATATATAATAAGGTAGTTGCAACAAAGTAATCAAAAAAAAGAGCGAAATTTTGTATGTGTGTGTGAATGTATAAATCAGTTTTTACCTAGCATATATTATAACATTGTAAGATATATACATGTTTATGTATATATATTATTAGACCATTTTATCAACTGCCATAAGGAATTATATGCCATTAAATGCCATCAAGGAAAAGACTGTTATTAGTTGTCTTTATGGGATTTTGCAAACATATTCTCGTTATTGTTTAAGTTTAACTGAAGGTAAAAAGTAGTACTATTAGTTCAATTAAATAACTGCTTCATAAAACTTAAACGAGGCTTCGCGAATATTGCGAGCTTTCACAAAGCCACAACGTCTAAGACATTGTTTATTTAGCATCGATCTCCAATTAACTCTAACTATTTTGCAATGCTTGCCTTGGGGCTTAAATCGATATCACTGTTGACGTACTCGAGCATTGAGTAGATGATAACTTTAAAGTCAATACATAGTCTGCTAATATCTATTATACTAGCTGCTATTTACGATATAACACATATCGTAGATATGAATAAAATATATTGGGATCCATTTTTGGCTGCTGAGTCCATTAACAAAAAGGTAGAAATAGTGAACAAATATTCCGGTTTTGTATGATGTCCATGACCCCGCCAAAACGGTGATAGTAAGTCACTGCCAATGTTTGAAATTCGAAAACATGAAAGATGGACAGCAATATCTTTTTAGTGACAAAGATATTTTATTCAAATTATGGTTAAAACTAAAACAAATAAGCTGAAAACGTTCAATATATAAAGCAATTGTTGCATTCACATCAAAAACTACGAACAATAGACTTGGAGCTTGAAAAGCGCTTTTGAGAAGAGTGCGTTATTGTGTCTCTAAAAAAAAGAGTCGAAATGTCGAGTACGAGTGGAGTGCTTGCGCTAGTAACAGTTTTTCTTAAAATATGTTCAAATAAAAAACATTTGCCGATTTTATATTTTCGTCAAATGAGTTAAGAGAAAAAATCAAGCTAACGGAAATTATTTTCTTTTTATTTAGTTAAACTCTTGTCTTATTATATAAAATATACGATCAAAAGATATATGTATATTTATATTAAATTAGACACAATAATGGCGCATAACCACCATCACAGATTTGAAACGTATAAAAATTTCTTAATTTCATACCTTAAAATATTTCCTCTTTGATTAATTCGCATAAATATAAATTCAATCGCAGTTATTTTTTAATCATACGAATTAAAGGAAACATTCAAGTCCAACATTGAAATATTTCAATTTGTTAATAAAATATTTTATAATAATGCATTAAATGTTAAAAAAAAGTTATTTAGCATGAAAGTAAAAATATAATATCAATTGGATATAATACAATCGATATTGAAAAATTTTATTAAAGAATGTTTATTATATTGTTTTGAGGATTAAGAAATTCTTGGGAACATCACAAGTTATTATGGTTGATATGACTTTGTTTACAAAAAAATTTAGGAAATAGCTTTACGATTACTAGCTAGCCTGGTCAATTTAAACCTCATTCAGATATATCAACCATCACACTAACCATAGCTTTTCTCATAATTAAAAAACCTATAAGAGAATGTTGTATTTCTAAATGAATTACTCAATATCATCTACTCCCAAACTAAACAAAGCTTGTACCTATTATGGAAACTAGATGACTGATAATACATAGCCTTTTTTAGTTTAAATACATCTTAAATAAATATGCTGCTGTTTAAACAGCAACGAAAAGAAGTTCTTAGAGAAGGTTGCTTTTAACTTTATGCAGTCAGTTTCATGCGAAGTGAATTTACTTGAAGTGAAGTAAAATATCGTTCTGTAACCCATCAAAATAGTTTAAACCTTGTGAATAGTGAAATAAATTTTAAAAAAGTTAAATATTTCAGGACGATTAAGTTTAAAATTGTACATTATAATTATTATACTTCACATATTTAAACCTCTAAACGTTTTATAAAGTGAAAAGTTTTTATGCTAGTTAAATTAAAGTCAAACTCGAACTTTATGAGCTGAGATAATGTACAGCTAATAAAAAAAGGATCTTTCAGTAAAAGAAATTTATCGATATGGAATTATTCTTTTTACTATGAAAGGGTTAAGTTTGAAATGAATATATAACATTTTTTTATTATAACATAGGAAATCAATTAGTCGTCTTAGAGCTTTACTTGGTATTTCACCTTATTTATTCGTAATATTCAATCTCGAATCTAATACTAAGTTTTTGTTTATTTAAATATTTCTTTTATTTACGCGATATACATATCAAATCCACTTATTTACGGATTTTCGCGTTACTTAAATATTTATTCCGACGTTTCGGATTCTTTTCAGCATCCATGATCACGAAAAATACTTTTACTCAACATAAATACTTTTTGTCAAACCAACATCAAAATTAAGAAATCGAAAGATGTGTCAATTTTTAAATAAAACTGACGGTTTTCGAAAAACATACAGAGATACAGACATATACCAACTTAGTCTGCCCGTGATCATGGATGCTGAAAGAATCGAAACGTCGGGAATAAATATATTTAAACGCGAAAATCCGTAAATAAGTGGATTTTGTTTTGTTATTTCAATGTTTCCTTCACAAAAATTGTATACATGTCACAAGCGAGTATAACGAGCGCTCAAAGCGGTTACCATGCCACACTCATCCAAGCCGACATCATAACTTTGGCATCGATATTCGAAATACTCCAACTATTCTGCAACACTTGCCTTGAGGTTTAAATTGATAACGGCGTTGAAGTTGTCAAGAATTTCGCATATGTCAAGACAAGATAACATTTTTGAACTTAAATTTTTCGATATAATTTTATAAATTTGTTTAAAAAGCTTTAGTTTACATAAATTAATTAAAATATTCGTCTTATTTCTTATTCGTACATAACAAAAGTTTTATTTCGTGCTGAGAATCATCACAACCTAAAAACTTTTTAGTTCTTTTTAAATTGTGGTAACTAGTGAAATGCAATATCGTTTAAAGCGAAACCACATATCTCCAGCGCCTTTTTTATTGTAATTAATGTAATATTTAAATGACAGCATCGTTTATCGGTGATCGTTGTAGTCTGCATTTACAGTCAAGTTAAAAGCGGTTAAGATTGAACCATCGCGTGTTACTGTATGACTGACTCATTATGAATGAGTAGCTACATGTTACATCTCCTGTAATATTATTGGATATTATAATTCAAGGACGTTTACTGTTTGAAGTCTAGTCATTTTGGACCCTGCTTATAGAGTAACCACATCGTTGTTGAATTTCATTGTCAGACGTATCATGTAACCTTTTGTCTGTTATGCTGTTACTTTATTGCTGCAGAGATACATAACTTTTAAGTTTTGTTGTTAAAAAAATAAGACACAACAATACTCATAAACAAGAAAGATTTTAAAAAAAAATTCTGCGTTTGTAATTATTAACTCTTTTGATTACTCCAAACAGAAATATTATATTGCTGCAGTAAATTTGCCACCATCAATCAGACATAATTTTTGTCACACTAGCACTACGCCATGTAAATATGAGCTAGTACGTTGTTTGACATTTGTAACTAAGTATTTAGTAGGATTTTTGCAGTATGAAAATTTTGCAAATAGTTTTCCATGTTATTGAATATAGACAATCTGTGTCATATACGTATTCCAACGTATGTTAATAACCAAATAGACGTTTAAAATTATTAGAAACCATTGTGCGTAATTCCTTTTATCTCCTGATTGCATAATATTAGTTGTAAGACGGAGATTTATAGTCCACTGCATCACCTTTAAGTTTACTGGCAGAAAAAAAACATCATCATTCAAAATAATTTATTATTAAATTCATTTCACTTACAACAGTATAACTTTCACGCAAAATACAATTTATAAATGCTAAAGTTATGGTACTCATGTCGGATGGGCATGTAAAAAGTCGGTCCACCTACCCATCACAAACCCCCTATGGAGAAGGCGGTTCATTGGGGGAGGCCTAAGTCCAGCAGTGGATTAATACAGGTTGTGTATTTTGCATTTCGTTTCTGTTTTGAAAGCCTGCTAATTAATCCTTTGCAGTAATCGATGTGATGTATATTGCAATTTTTTTTTAATTACATTCAATTTATTATTTATGTTATATCTTTGATTTAAATAATTTTATGACTCATTGAACATGCTAATATTAGTCTCGTAGGTTGTCCGCCATGGTTGTTAAAGTGTCGTTTCTATCTCTCTTACTGTGAAGAAAGAAGGAGGTACTCAATTCGGAGCGTATTTTATAAATATATATTAACTTTAATGTAGTAAATATATATATTTATACTAAACATATTAAATATCTTATGTTAAAACTAAAGAATATGTTCAAAGAGGTGAATCATTAACGTTGTAAAAAGTCTAGAACCAAATATGTTAAGACGCCTAAAGGATATTATCCTAAATGTGTATAAAACTCAAAAGATATTTTCAGAATTGCAAAGAGCTTGTATAATATATCATATAGATTTCGAATTTAAGTTAATTGAGAGTTGTTTACTAAATCCTCAAACACTCGTCAAAAGTTCCCCTAAGGACAATTATCCTTCTACAATTCAAATCAACAAAGACAGATATTCTTTAACAATTAAATATGATCGCTTACGTATAATATATCATTATAGTTTCACAATCTAAGTTAATTCAGTTGTCTTTATTTTTCCTCCATCTGTCACTGTCCTTTTCCGAGTCAATTTATTTTCTCATAAGTAAAATTTCAACATAACCATGAAATTTTAACAAAATAAATATGATCGACTTCAAAATGTAAAAACCATTTGTACACAATACAAGTATAACAATATATTGTCTTGAATTTGACGCCATCTTATTAAAGTAATTAATTTAAAATTATTAAATACTTTGGCAGTGTTTGTAATGTAATCGCACGAGTATGTGATTTTTGGTGCCGTATACATATATATGTAAAAACACGTCCCGAATCGAGTACCTTCTGATTTTAAGACGTCGGTCGAAAATGTAGTTGGCCAGGGAACACTTATAATTCCACACCAGGTAAAATTTTTTTTATTCATTTATAAGTATTGGTGGGAGAAATAAAAATTATCATGTCTGTTGCATACATATGATGCACATTCTAGGTATTTATAATAAGTTTTTTTCCAAAAAAGATATCTCAAAGAGAATTAAAAGTTAAAGGAAAGTAACCGTCATGAAAGAGATAATTTTTTGTGTGGTTAAAAGGCCAAGAACAAAATTTTAGTAGAAATAAAGCTATAAATTTGTTTTAAAAGAGTTGAACGGTGCCCTACAGAGATGTTCTAAACGGTTGCGTAAGTAGCTCTTCTAACATAAGTACGTTATTGTGCTGCCGGAGTCAAGAAGCAGTTTGCAAAAATATAACGAAACCTCTTATTGATACAACTGTTTTTAAAGCATTAATACCTTTTTAAATAGTTTTCTCTTTATGTCTTTTACTGCCTCTTATAGGTGCTTAAATTGGCTTAAATTAGATTGGTTGTTCACCAGTTATTTTAAAAATAAAGTGAAGCAGGCCGTGGAGACTTCTGGATTTCTCTAAGCGGCTTTAAAAGCTTGCTCTGGATCCTAAAAGAATGCGTGTGATGGGTTGATTAGTAGATAGTACTTTCGCCGACCTTCCTGCTGTTGTAGCTTATGTAAAGTCGTGAAGGTTGAGGAGTGTCGGTAATTTATAGGCCACCATACTTTTTCTCCTCGACTTTACAAGGCTGATCTACAGATGCCGTGTCAATATAACGACACCGGTTTTTTTTTCTTTCCGCAGCCGAAATGGGCTAGCAGTGAAGTCTTTCACCAAGGCCGCTGCTGCTGGCCGCGAGTCAAGTTTATGGCCAATACATATATTCAAGGGCCTGAATCTCCTAGCTTCCATGGCACTTATGAACCGGTAACGGGAAGATCGGTTCTAATAAGTATAAGAGTCGAAACACCGACTGCGTTAGTTTAGATTGGCCTGCACTAGTGGGGATGGTAAAAGACTTGACTTTTCATTTGACGAGTCAAATTTTCTATTGGGTTTAGTTTGTGCGTGTCGACGTAACCGGTTAATGGCTCCCGCGAGATTTGGTATGAGTGCCTATGCATTTGCTTGTACACTTAAATGTTTTTAAAAAATATGCATTTAAAGCTTATAAAATATGTCTTAGAGTAATTTTAATAGAATAAACACGTTTCTACATAAGAGAGAATTAAAATATATTGGCAGGAATCGCGGGCTAGTTTTGTGTAGGAAAAACGTTTTCCAAGAGGTTTAAGCTAAATGTTGGAAAATATGCTATATATTATTGTATTTTATGGATAAATTTTTATTAATGTTTTTTTCGTACTTAATTTCCAACTTTCAAGATTTCTATTTCTTCAAAATGGTTACGGCCGTTTTTGACTGCTGTTTGAATTTATTGAATACGCACAGTCCTGTTCCCCGTCTTTACGTTTATCCCTTAAGGTTTAGCTGTCGTTTAAAATGAAGTAGAATGATTGAATGACATAATTTTAATTTTAAGAAATCCATATTTAAATTTATCGTCAGTTCAGTTCTTAAAATTAGTGTCAAGTTTCGTCATGTCAGTTTATTTATGAAACTTTAAAGGGCATACACCTTTAAGTAAATAAAAAATAATAGTTATTTATTATTTAATTTAA
The DNA here is from genome assembly GCA_029286875.1 of Lamproptera curius. Taxonomy (NCBI): domain Eukaryota; kingdom Metazoa; phylum Arthropoda; class Insecta; order Lepidoptera; family Papilionidae; genus Lamproptera; species Lamproptera curius. The sequence goes on along the minus strand of JAGSMT010000107.1, from coordinate 1,487,953 downwards.
TTTTATATTCAGTAAGAAAAAAATGTGTAAAAAAGTATTTATTTCACTATTTAAATTAACTCATTAAAAGAACTAAAAATCTAAGGTGCACTGATAAAGTACCGCATCGCTGTATCCTATTAGAATCCCTAATTAGTTTCCAGCTTTGCAATTACTCTGTGCTACAACTTTGACATCGATTAAGTTTTCTTAAAAATAAATCAGAGAGATTGCTACAACAACAATGCATTATTTAAACTTAGTTCTCTTATTAAATTAATAACTTAAAGAAAACTTATGTATGGTTTTACCGACACAAATGAACTAATATGTGTGGTATTTGCAACTTTGTTTTTAAATTAATAAGCCTAAGACAAACAAACAAAAGAGAAATGTACATATTTTAATTTTAAATCAGTGCCTATATCAGTATTATAACAGATGTATACTTAAGAAAAAAGAAACGATAACATGGTTTAATTCTTCGTAGCATTATAATTATGATTTTATTATTATTGCTAATTAATCTGTGATAGTTTTGATTAGGAAAGAAAATAAGTAATTAACGTAAACACCTTTTCAAGCATTTATCTTAGGAAAATGATTAGAAAAATACTGATGTGAGCTGAGCCATGACTTCTTAAAGTAAGCTTTCTGTATACAATAAATATCGTTAACGACTTCGCGAAGTTGTCACTATTTCCGAAAACTAACCAAACAAGTTTTTAAATTTAATTCATATTGGTCAAATATACAAAAATCTTAGTTTACAAAAAGAAAATTATAACCTTATTTAATATTTTTAGCATATGATTTCGTAAAGTTTTGCGTTTACTACTTCATGTTAAAATATTCATTGTTATAAATCTGTTGTTTGTGAGCTTGCCAAACTTGATCGTTGAAGAAATATTTATTAAAAATTAATCATCATTTAGTCTAAAGGATAAAATAATCTATAAGTGGTCTAAAGGATTCCTATTAAAATACAACGCTTTTTCTTATTTTATCTTTTGAAAAATTATTACCAAATTTTATTTATTTTTAAAGCCTCCTTAATTTTATTTAAACGCATGTTATTTTTGTGACAAAAAAACATTTAAAACATTTATATATTCTGTCTAACGAACGTCTGTGACGAAGGTGATATTTCAGTTAAGATAAAACATAATTTTTGTCAAAAACAATTGCATCCTGTAAAATACCAATAATTATATTACATAAGGTTTTTTTAAATAATACGAATTAAAATGAAATCAGTTACAAATTATATTTTTTTTATATAAAATACTAGTAATTATTTTTCTTCTTTTTTTAGAATAATAATTAGTTAATTTCTGCATAAGCTAGTTTCCATACATTTTACTTGAATACGAATTTACGAAAATGATTTCACGAAGTGGTAATGAAGTACATTACAAATACTATTTAGTCATACTTTGATAAGTCTGTATTAATTTTGTTACTATTAGTATATATGTTTAAGCAATATATTGTAAGGTTAATGTTTAAAAAAGTATGACTATGTAAAATAAATAAAATTTAAAGCCTTTACCGGTAGAAACAATATTTCGTTTATGAGAAATGGAACACATTATTGAACAATTTTATTATCTGCGACATTTCGTCGATCTGTTTATGAAGATACAAAGAGCCGTAATAGGAAATTCGTTCGCAACTTGAAGCGGTTTATTTTTATTTTTCTTTGTACATGAACGATATAGATTGATGTTCAATAAATTTCGATTTTTATGGCCAATGAATCTTGCCTGTTACAATAAAAAAAACTTAAGCATAGTTATTTCTTTATTTACGCGATTATTATCATATCAAATCCACTAATTTACAGATTTTTCGCGTTACTTAAATATATTTTTCCCGACGTTTCGGTTCTTTCCAGCATCCATGATCATGGGCAGACATATACCAACTTAGTCTGCCCGTGATCATGGATCGGTATCGGGAATAAATATATTTAAGTAACTGCAAAATCCATAAATAGTGGTTTACTTTATATTCAGTAGCTTAAATGTTCAAAACTACGCAACACCTTTTAATGTGGTTTTTTTAGTAGACAGAATATTTGAAAAGGCTATATGTACAATTATATATTACAGAAACGCTAATAAATGTATATATATTTTTCATAGATTTTACAGATATCAGTGTTACTTCCGCGCGGAGCTAAGGCGGGTCGCTAGTAATAAATAAAACACAAAAACACCTGCCGAGACTAAAACACTTACTAGGATTTTGAATTTAATTTGCAATGCAAGATTTACATTATATATTGTTTAGTAATACATAACAAATTATAAATCTATTAAATCAAAAGATTAAACAAATATACCAATATTGTCATAAAAAACTTAACTGACTAAAACACTAACAATGATTTCACTTATATGGTTTTGTCTTGTTACTATACTATTGTACAGAGTTCAATTAGGATTTGCCAGTTCAATATCCGTTTGGTGCTGTTGTCCAATACAATTGCTATTCCAGTTTCAATGTACGCTGGTAATTGATTTACGGTTTATAAGACTCGTGTAAAAATTGGACGTCGTGGTTACATATACAGACGTTAAGAGTTAAAATTTAAGATAAGTGCCGTTGCGCCGCTAGGTCTCTGCTTTTTAAATCTGTAATATCTTTCTAAATATTAATTTAATTACATGTTGTGAATGCCTCTATGAATCTATATCAAATGTAAAATGAATTTGTGGTCCCTAGTTAGTTAAGCATTAACGATATTGTCCTAAAATCGTTTTGTAATTATGCCTTTTTAAACTCTGAAATGTAAAGAATAAGGATTGTCATCCAGGGAGCAATGTTTTTGGCTCAGTCAATATCAAATACCGTCATAAAATGAGATTTACCATTCTTCTTACAATTTCTGCTACAACTGTATAAGGCTCAGTTTTTATCTTAATAAGACAAAGAATATCTATTATATTAGTTAGTAGCTGCCCGTGACATGGACCGTGTGGTAACATTAACAAAAAACTTTTTACAAAAAATAATAGCTTAATTTATTTCCTATTATATCAACAATCTTCCCGTCCGTCCGATATTCCCATCAGAACTGGACTAGCCATTATATAGCAAGAAAAGAAGAATATTTCCGTCATACATCGTTTTGTTATATCTCATAGGATCTAGGCAGCGTTTTCGTTCAAAGCTTTCAGATGGCTCAATTTATTTTAGACATCTCTGTCAAATATTGATATATTTTACTCAAATGTACGCAGATACGATACAAATTATATGCCTTAACCTTTGGGAAGAATCATTTTATCGCTAAGTAACCGCTTGACAATCTGTGCTGTATTACTTGAGTTTATCGAGTACTTTGTTTTATAATATGTATACATAACTCACGAACGTAGATTTAAAAACTTTTGTCTAATTTATAATTTCTTAATTAGTTCTTACATTTACGCTTTTCTTTTATTTTTTTCTTTACTTTTTTTATTAGTATTATAATAAGTATAGATAACTCACGAACATACATTTGAAAACTTTTGTCGAATTTATAATTTCTTGTAGAAGTTAGTTCAGTTAAAAATTGATAAGAAAAAACTTACATGACAAGTTTTTTTTAAATAATTTTCGTGAACTATTTAGTCCGTGTCTAAAGTTCTACAGTGTGAAATGACTTTGCTATAGTCTCCAAACAGACGAATGAAATTTAGTTTGTTTGATCACGATGTAGTCCGGGCCAGAAACTGTTCTTTGAACTTGCAAGCAGTAACTAGTGAGATTCCAGTAGTAAAAGCGTATTCCGCAACAGAATTGATAAGATAAAGCAAATTGATTGAATTATCTTGTTTAAAAGTCATAACAATGTATTGAACCAAAAACTACGTCAAGTCAACACTTTTAAGCCTTAAAAAAGTTTTTTTATTGCTATTGGAAAGTGGTCACCGAGGCCCATGGACAGCGGCAATACCAGGGGTATCCAATGCACTGCGTACATGAGAAATAGTATGTTTCGCCTTGTTTACCCAGTAAATACTCTGGCTGCGGTACCCCTCAAACTAGAACACAGAAATATTATACACACGACTGCTTTGCTGCAGAAAAAGGCAACGTAGTTGTACTGCCCCAGTCGGCCCCTAATAAATGTGCTTTTGCCATAATAAAAACAAAGTATCTTTTAATTATCCGCTCCTGTTAAATCATCAATACATAAAGAAAATAAAGTTCTATAGTCTGTCGCGAATTTTTTAATTATATACATATAAATATATAAAATTTCATGAAAATTAATTAATTACTAATATAAGTCATCAGTTTTAAAATGTAAGATGTAAACCTATTTCCTGTTATGTTGTTAGAGAAATATTATCATTATAAAATGTGACCAGGTTGTAAGAGGGTTAAGTGACAAACGTACACAGGACTCTATGATTGAGTGACTGAAAACTCCTAAATTATTATCGCTCGAACCTCATGATAGGGTTACCCAGGCTTCAACTGTTGCCTAGTGAATTCAGCCATTAGCTTGCTGAAACGTTTTGCCTAACTGGGCCGAGTTTAATTTGTCTCAAACATAATTTCTTTAAAAGTATATTATTTTATATGAAAAATTGTTAGTTGCTTGTTTTAACATCACGCCCTATGAAAACTACAAAAACTGTTTTTTTTTATCTTCGCCGCAAAAGAAAATTATGTTAATTATTGTTTGCCTATAACCCGATAATTGATAAATGCTCCTTTTGAAAATAATAGATTTGAATACTGTGGTCTATTGGTAAACTTTTTGTTATTGGTAAACCCTAGTAGATTGTGGCCATAGAAACTGTCAACCATACTTAAATTGAGTCCATCCTGGTCGTCCCACAGAAGATCTTTGGCAAAAGTGTACAATGATTGACATGATATCGGGTTATCAGTTTTATGACTTCAAAAATACAGAATTAAAGCATATTCAGATATGAATTTCCTTTTTTATTTTTTTTATCAAATATAATGAAGCTTTGGAAATATATTGTACAAATTCACCAAAATCATTTACTTTTCTATCCATTTGTTTTTTTTTATCCACTTAAACCCGAGTTACATAACTCGAGTTATATAAATTTATAATCCAGTGAACTCGACTTATGTTTAACCGGAGTTTTCCCATCACTGTGCAGTGCGCTCACTCTCAACAGCGTAGCTATTTAGTATGGTTTGAATATTTTTTAACTAGATGGCGTAGTTTTGATAATCTTATGATATTTTATTTGAAATTTTCTTGGAGGATTTAAAAAATTATAAAATTCAGGTCGGGAAACAATGTGCAGTTAGCCTATATGTTGTTTAAGAGATAAGATTAATAAAACTGGCAGATGTTTTCGTCCCATTGTAACAAAAATTTATTGTTAAATATCAGCACTGACTGAGTACACAGTCAATTGATGTTAATGATTTTATTTTCTTATAAAGTATACATTGAACGTTGCAAAACTTTATATAATTTATTAAAAAGTGTTAGAACTTCATTATTGACTCTATTAATGATTCTAAGCTAATCTAAAAATTTTTTTTGGTTAATACAACACAAATTATGGAACTTACGTCATCTCAGATAAGTCTTATTAGTCCTACAACAATTTGAACGCTTGTTTAATTTTGGCACCTACATATTGTATAAGCAATTTTTAATCAGATGCGATGGTAACATATGTCATCATATAATCCGTGTCAATATATAAGAAAAAAATACTTGCCATAATTTAAGTTTAAATAATAAAAGCTTAAGCTATTACACTGACCAATGAAAAAGATACCATTTATAAAAAAACTAAAAGAATATTTTTCAATAACAGAGTTTAAAAGTTGAATCACTATCTTTCTACAAGCTGCCTCTCCTCTTTTGCTACAAAAGAGCATTCCTCTTAGAAGAGCTACTCAACTGTTTGTATAACTGTAAACATCAATGGAAAACTTACTGAACATTTTTATTTGACAGGCACTCTTGAGCTATTAAAATTTTTTTCGAAATTGGTGTACCATTTTTTTTATTACATTCACAAAAATAAGAGCGATAACAAAATAATTTATCTGTTCCCAAAATTGGCGGTAGGTGGATTTACTAGAACGTTGAAACGCTAAAGGATAAGAAATAATCCTATAAGTTATTCGTCACATTGTTTATATCAAAACCTTATATATAAACTTAATCTTTATACAAATAATTTATTACTATAATTAGTGCCATAGAATATCTAGAAATTACTGTTAAAATCTACCAAACCATTAAAAACATATAGGATAAAACTTGATGAGTATGCGCAACAACAAGGAAGAATTATCACATGTAGAAATACTTTCACAACTTAATCACGTACTACAGTATTTTACACCCGTATAAGCTAACTGTTTTAAACTAAACTAAGCTGTTGAAACGAAATTCCCGCCACTATATTAAATTACTTATTGCACTGTAGAGATTATAACAGAAATTTTCTATAGCGAATTCCTAAAAGAACTTTTGTACAGTACATTAAAATTTGTTTAATAATCATGTTAAAAATCTACATGGTTCCAAATAAGTATCAAAAAGACATAACATAAAAACATTATACGAAACCTCTTAAGACCCTATAAACAATAACTTGAAAAGTTGAAATTATGTTAAGAAATATTATTATTTTTCTGGTTAGTTTTGCTTTTTTCTAAAAGAGAGAAATCGGTTCATCCCCAGAGACACAGCCGGCCGGAGTTCATGGGCCGAAACAGAGGAAACTGCGCATACGATACGTGCCGAGTCCAGAAACACTGCCCTCTGTGTTATTATTATCCAACTCCGCCTTTTCGTTTCCTATGACAGAAAATAACACTAATATCTATTTTTAAAGCAGACAGTTGATCTGTTTTACTATGAAAAGAGAACAAGTCCATAATTACTCTCAACTCTCAATCATTAGCAACAGAAATTTTGAACTCAACTATAAAAGCGTTTGGGAGTAGTTATAAACTTTATACAAGTTAGCGTGCAATACGGCTCTATTAGAGGTAGAATAAAACGTACTACTTGATTTAGTTTGTAGTGAAACATTAATTTTATATAAAGTTTCAAATGGAAGATTTAAGTAATTAGTTGCTTCCCCGTAGTCATTAATAATTACTAAAGAAATAAATGTGACTGTAGAGTTAAAAACAATAAATGATATAAAAGTAATATTGTAAGAATAAGTATATCTAATATAGATACTTGCATAAGAATATTTATCTTATTTGATAAAGTCATCATACGTTAAACATTTCTAAACTAAAACTTTACACACGCACGCTCACAGTCATCATCAATTACCCTTTAGCAATCCACTGTTCGACATAATAATTTTTTAATGAACGCCAAGACGGCTGATCTGCTACTGCATGGATATCGGCATCCCACCTGGCCGGAGGCCGACCAACACTCTGTATTCCAATGCTCAAACGAGGCTCACACTCAAGAACTTCATTGGCCCTTCGACAATGCATTCATCTGAATAAACAACTAACCCTCTATAATTTCAAAGAGCTAATCCATCCATTTTGTCGGTGGCTTTAGTTCTTCGATGGATTTAATTTTGACGTGTTAAATAGCCCGTTGAGCTACGGCAAATTTGTGACCCAAGCCTACAGTCAGAAGCCACGTTTCGACCCGTAGGTCATCACGGGAAAAACTTATCGGTTGAAGACACTCGACTTCAAACCCTGCGTTATCGACGACGTAAGACTGTGTTCTAGCTTACTACCGGCACATTAAAAACAAAAAACAAAACCGTGTTAGTATTAAGTTATAGTTAGTATTAAATTACTTAGACAAATTATAATCGATAAAGATATCTGGTACAACTCCTACAGAATTCCTTTTTTGACAGAAGAACTTATTCATTTTCATAGAGCTTCAAAAAGTAAATCAATGTACTCATATTTGATCAGGTCTATGAATTCATTTATTGTTGCTTTTATTATTAGTGTGAACTAAACATATCTATTCAGATAAAAGATGTTTATTGATTTATGTTCCGCCGTTGAAATGGACTTTAAGATGACTCCATGCGTTAGATAAGCATGTAAAAGGTTCAGTCCATCCAGCAATCAGCATTGGACCATCTGGTGGATAGGTTCAAAACCCTCTGATGGAGAGACGTATGGGGATGCCTATGTCCAGCAGTGACTAACACAGGCTATGATGATGATGATGACACTTAAAAGTATAAACGTCGATATTAACATGATTAGTATCTTTATAAAAATAGGGCTTTTATTTTTAAAATGTTTATAAGATTACAAATTATGATGTTGTGGTCGAGTTATTGTAATCAATTATGACCAAATCTACTAAAGTTTAGGTATTAGGAGCTTTACTTTGGAACCATTACTTTGCCTTAGTTAGTGACTTATCAATATCTCTTTGGAAATCGCAGCAAGGCTCGTGAATGGTCAATAAAATAACTGTAAGTAGAACACAACATTTACTGGAAGCAATCAGAGCAGGCCGGTTAAGCTTTTATAGGAAAGTCGCTGCGGCACTATCTAATCGTGCTTGTTCCGCGTTATACAATAAAGCATAGACCGGAAACACATTTACGAGTTCTCGTATGTTTTAGTATGCTAAAGTTTTTCCGGTCGTTATAACTCTTAAACTAACTTTTAAGTATTTTACGGAATCTGTTTTGTATTAACTGCCAGAAAGATAAATGTTTTAAAATAGGTAAATAAAATGCAAGACTTTAAGATTGTAATAAATACAATCAATATTTCATGACTCATAAAAAGGTAATTCAAATTTTAAGTATAATTGCATTGGCTTGCAACGAAGCCTTCGATACCAATATTGCACATCGGTGAACACTCATTATAAATTTAATGTGATCAGCCAGGTTTAAAGTAATGTATTATGCAATGATCGATTAACTCGACAAGATATCAACACTCAATGTATATTTGAACTAATATATATATATATATAGGCGGACGTAATATAACTATAAAATACATTGAACCTTGTTAATTTGTGTTATAAATATTACATGTCAGGCGTTTAGTACACAAATCGTTATACAGGTTACGCTACTATCGTTCATACATCCCTACTGTTTTCCCTATAAAGAATTTTCTTTGCAATATTAAATCAAGAAAACTCTATCAAGCCTCAAAAAATATATCGATTATTATTTTCCAATAAGATTTGGAATCCCAAATGATTAAAAGAAATACTAATGAAATATTATTTAAATAAAATACTATTTATTAACTAAACAAAAGGAACGCATGTGACGCAACCGGACAGTTTTTAAGTATAGTTTAACTATGTTTTAACTAGTTGTAAATTAACGTGATTCACAAATAGTTTATGCTACGAATATTAAGGAGATGTTTTAAAACAGTAATTACTTGCCTCCGTACATTAGTGTTAAGGGCGAGTGCTTTATAAACTGGAGGGCGAGGATTCAAAACTTGCGGGGACTGAATAAATTTTTAGTGTTGTTTTCTAGTTGGTAAGAAAAATTTAGGCCGATCACCCAATTCTTTGAAAAGTAAGATGATCCATGCATCGGATAGGCATTAAAAAAGTTGGTCCACCCACTAACCTACATTGGATCCAACAATCCCTAATAAAGAAGGCGTGCAGTTTGGAAGGCCTTTGTCCAGCAGTGGACTAACGCAGGCTGATGATGATGATGATGATGATGGCCCGCAAATATTTTTATTTATTTGATCGTATGGTCAATAGATAGCCATTATGTTTTTAAAGGCCCAAGATTTAGCGTAGAAAATTATATAAAAAACTGATTTGGTAGGTCTGGTAGGCTTCAGTATTCGGCAGACATAATATATTATATATCGGTTTAAGGTCTACCTGACCTTGCGATATCATTAAGATTTCCTAATTTAGCCGTGACTAATAACGAGTAGGTAATTTTTTTTCTCTTACAATTTAGTTTATTCAGTATTATAGGTTTTAATAACTAAATCACTAGCACATAAAATATATTAAAATGTGATATAAAAAAAATAAAAACGCTTTTTATATTAACAGAGTTTAAAAGTCGAATTGCCGAATTATACATACTTCTTCTCCTCTCTGGAAATACAAAATCATATTCCTTTCAGAATAGCTAATCAACTGTTTGGATTATTATTGCAGTGCTCGGTAAATATAAATGGGAGCTCCCAAAAAGTTTTTTTTTTTGAAGTGGGCACTCTTTTTGCCCTAAAATGCATATTTAAAACTGGCTTTACAAATTGTTCAGTGATAACAGCCTACATTTTATTTGATGTCACCTACCTAGTCTAGCCTATATTTTGTTTATACTTTTGAGATGAAAATTATAGCGTTAGTGCTTTTGAGTTTAAATGTAGAATATTTTGTAATACTTTCCTAACTAATTCAAGTAGGAAAGATTGCATCAACAATCTAGCTTGTACAATCCTGGAATTGGCAGAGATATTGCATTAATAAATGGCAAAACAGACTCATCATCTTGTGTGGCTTAAATATGTATAAATGGAAGACTTCGTATGATAATATATAATATCATCTGTGTGCCAGTTAAAGTAATGCAGGACAGCGAAACTCACTCTAATGCTGTTGACTTCATTTTGATTCCGTGATACAAGAGTATAGCCAAACATTTTTTCGCATTTCTAAAGTCTAAAAATCTGATTATTGTACAGCGCGAAACACATTAACAAAGAGATAATTTACTGTTACAACAAATTTAACAGCATTTTTTCTGTCTGTATAAATAATACGTACTAACGACATTTCCAGTATTTTATAATTTTTTGAATATACAGTATAATTAACAATATATTTTAAGATAATATAAAATGGATCGTGGGTGCGTAAAATATTTTATATTAAATTTTAATACTTTAAAAATCTATATTAGATTTTTACAATTTTTTAATTCAAAAAGAAATCAATGTACTCATATTTGATCAGGTCTAGAATTCATTTATTGTTGCTTTTATTAGTGTGAACTCAAACATATCTATTCAGATAAAAGATGTTTATTGATTTATGTTTCGCCATTGAAATTGACTTTAAGATGACTCCATGCGTTAGATAAGTGCTAAAAGGTCGGTCCATCCAGCAATCAGCATTGGACCATCGTGGTGGGATACGGTTCAAAACCCTCTGATGGAGAAGACGCATTAGGGAAGCTCTAATGTCCAGCAGTAACTAACACAGGCTAATGATGATGATGATGACACTTTAAAAATATAAACGTCGATACTCAACATGATTACTATCTTTATAAAAATAGGGCTTTTATTTTATAAAATGTTTATAAGATTACAAATTATGATGTTGTGGTCGAGTTATTGTAATCAATTATGACCCAATCTACTAAAGTTTAGGTATTCGAGCTTTACTTTGGAACCATTACTTTGCCTTAGTTAGTGACTTATTAATATCTCTTTGAAAATCGCAGCAAGGCTCGTAAAGGGTCAATAAAATAACCAAGTAGAACACAAAATTTACTGGAAGCAATCAGAGCAGACTCGGTTAAGCTTTTATATGAAAGTCGTATGCAGCATTATCTAATTGTGCTTGTTCCACGTTACCCAATAAAGCATAGACCGGAAACACATTTACGAGTTCTCGTATGTTTTAGTATGCTAAAGTTATTCCGGTCGTTATAACTTTTAAAACTAACTTTGTAAGTATTTTACGGAATTTGTTTAGTATTAACTGCCAGAAAGATACAATGTGTTAAAAAGGTAAATAAATGTAAGACTTTAAGATTGTAATAAATACAATCAATATTTCATGATTCATAAAAGGTAATTCAAATTTATGTATAACTGCATTGGCTTGCAACGAAGCCTCTCGATACCAATATTGCGCATCGGTGAACACTCATTATAAATTTAATGTGATCAGCCAGGTTTAAAGTAATGTATTATGCAATGATCGATTAACTCGACAAGACTATTAAAATATCATCACTCAATGTGTATTTGAACTATATATATATATATCTGAATAATATTTTTTTTGTATGAGGCGGACGTAATATAACTATAAAATACATTGAACCTTGTTAATTTGTGTTACAAATATTACATGTCAGGCGCTTAGTACACAAATCGTTATACAGGTTACGCTACTATCATTCATAGATCCCTACTGTTTTCCCTATAAATAATTTTCTTTGCAATATTAAAGCAAGAAAACTCTATCAAGCCTCAAAAAATATATCGATTATTATTTTCTAATAACATTTGGAATCCCAAATGATAAAAAGAAATACTAATGAAATATTATTTAAACAAATACTATTTATAAACTAAACAAAAGGAACGCTTGTGACCACCAGACAGTTTTTAAGTATAGTTTAACTATGTTTTAACTAGTTGTAAATAACGTGATTCACAAATAGTTTATACTGGTGTATACTTACCGGTGGGTACCACCGCGGTGCCTATTTCTGCCGCGAAGCAGTAGTGTGAAAACACTACTGTGCTCCAGTTTGAAGGGCACCGTAGCCAGCGTATTTACTCGGTAAACGAGACTTAACACCCTATGTCTCACGGTAGGCAGCGCGTTGGCGATACCACTGGTATTGCTAATGTCTATGGGCGTCGGTGATTACTTCCCATCAGGTGGCCCGACTGCTCGTCTGCCGGCGTATGCCATAAAAAAACTACGAATATTATGGAGATATTTTAAAACAGTAATTACTTGCCTCCGTACATTAGTATTAAGGGCGTGTGCTTTAGAAACTGGAGGTCGAGGATTCGAAACTTGCGTGGACTAAATAAATTTTTAGTGTTGTTTCCTAGTTGGTAAGAGAAATTTAGGCCGATCACCCAATTCTCTGAAAAGTGATCCATGCATCGGATGGGCATTAAAAAAGTTGGTCCACCCACTAACCTGCATTGGACTAGCGCGGTGGGATACGATCCAACCATCCCTAATAGAGAAGGCGTGCAGTTGGGAAGGCCTTTGTCCAGCAGTGGGCTAACGCCGGCTGATGATGATGATGATGATGGCCCGCAAATATTTTTATTTATTTGATCGTATCGTCGATAGATAGCCATAATGTTTTTAAAGGCCCAAGATTTAGGTAGAAAATTATATAAAAAAACTGATTTGGTAGGTTTGGTAGGCTTCGGTATTGGGCAGACATAATCATTCGGTTACAAAAACTCGTTGTCGTAGAATCGAACCGTTTAAGGTCTACCTGACCATGCGATATCATTAAGACTTCCTAATTTAGCCGTGACTAATAACGATTAAGTTATTTTTTTTTTCTCTTACAATTTAGGTTATTCAGTATTATAGGTTTTAATAACTAATTCACTAGCACATAAAATATAATAAAAATATTATATAAAAACAAAATAAAAACACTTTTTATATTAACAGAGTTTAAAAGTCGAATTGCTGCATTATACAAACTTCTTCTCCTCTGGCAATACAAAATCATATCCCTTTAGAATAGCTAATCAGCTGTTGGATTATTATTGTAGTGCTCGGTAAATATAAATGGAGCTCCCAGTTTTTGAAGTTATACTTCTTTAGCGCTTATGAAAATGATGAGAGTGAAATTTTAAGATGCGCGCGCACCTGTGACACAAAATTAACAGTTTATAATGAAAACGTAGAAATGGACCTTATAACTATAGTGATAAGGTTGATTTTTGTAGTGATAATGGAGTTGTCGTTTTTATTTCTGATAGTTGTTGCATAATGTGCTCTATGAGTTAGGATTAAGGTCTGTTTTGGTTATATATATTATTATTAATAATATATTATTATATTATTTAAATTTATATTAAATATATATATTAAATATATTATTAAATAAATATATAAATTTTGTAATGATGTTTATTCAACTTGATATAATGGTAATATTTTTATTCATTTAATATATAAACATTTTGATTTATCTATGTAGCAGTTTTAGATAAGCGGCATCTAGTCACACATAATCAAAGCTTCTGATTTATAGTACCGCTGTACAAGTAAGCCAACATCTCTTAGAATTCTACATTTGTAAGCAACAGATGGCGCTGAACTACCAGTTATATGATATATCAAAGTACGTCTTGGAATCCACAAATTTAATCGAATTATTTATGATTAGTTCTTGTAAATCTATCATCTTTAATTATCTTAATTATTTTGATTGATATTACTTACTATTTGTGAATATTAAGTGAAAAAAAAATTGTGGTTATATACTTTTCAAGTGCTCCAATATAATTGAGGTTAACTATCCGTATGTATTATTTATTGATATAAATTAAAATACTTTTATGTATATAATTAATCACTAAATATTATTAAATTATTAATATTAAATACTTATTATTGGTTATTTAATATTCACAAAATAAAGAAATAATTTAATAAAACATTTAATAAAAGTTTGTGATAAAAATTAAATTGAACATCAAATTATAATATTAATTTTAAAATTTGCTATTAAATTGAATAAATAATAAATATATATAAAATAACTAAATAAATTTAATGAAAACTTTTTGATAAAATGATAACTGAAGTTCCGATTCAGGCATTACGGGAAGATACTATGGAAGTGGACATCATTTAATTAAAATACAATTCGAATAATAAGACAATTTATGTTAGACTTAATGTAAGAAAATAAATATTTATTTATTTAATTTTTCAAATTTAAACTGAACTTTGATTCATTATCCTTTCAATCCTTCTATTAATTTATTGTAATTAATTATTTGCATGCAATTAAAAACTATTTTTAATGATGCCAATGAAGTATAACTTCTCACGCGCGTACATAAGTACACGCACCCATTTTTGTAAGAGGCACTCTTTTGATCTGAAATGCATATTTAAAACTGGCTTTACAAATTGTTCAGTGATAACAGCCTACATTTTATTTAATGTCGCACCTACCTAATCTAACCTATATTTTGTTTATACTTTTGAGATGAAGTGACTTATATGCGTGAGTGCTTTTAGAGTTTAAATGTAGAATATTTTTGTAATACTCTTAATACTTAGCTAATTCAAGTAGGAAAGATTGCATCAGAAATCTAGCTTGTACAATCCTGGCCTGTGCTGTCATCTTGTGTGGCTTAAATATGTATAAATGGAAGACTTCGTTATGATAATATATAAGATCATCTGTGTGCCGGTTAAAGTAATAAAGGACAGCGGAAACTCACTCTATTGCTGTTGACTTCATTTTGATTCCGTGATACAAGAGTATAGCCAAACATTTTTTCGATTTGTTTAAAGTCTAAAATCTGAAATTATTAGTACAAACAAACACTTTATTAACAAGATTAATATTACTGATTACACAATATCTTGAAGAGACAATTTTTTTCTGTCTGTATAAATAATACGTGACTAATAATCCAGTAATTTTAGCTCAGATTTTTGAATATAGCACTATTTTAAAATATATTTTAAGATAATATAAAAATGGATCGTGGGTGCATAAAATTTTTTATGTAACTATTAAACTTATTATTTATACTTTTAAAAATCTATGCTATTTAGATTTAACGTATTTTCTAATTCTACATGTCTAATAGTAGAATCTCGAATACTTCTATGTGCCTAATCTGATGAGATGCAGAATGGAATATACATAAGTTAGGTTTAAGTATAATGAGTTTCATGGATATAATAATTTTCTGTCAGTTTTGCAAGTTAATATTCAAAGCATAACTTTATTTTACTTAATATTCAATCGGTCATAAAAAAAACAATTTTAGTTTCTAATAGCAAAAGTGTATGCCAGCTATCCATGAAATATAATTATATTTCATAAATGTTACAGAATTATTATTATATATGTATAAAAAACTTAAATATAAGCTTGGTGCGATTTGATATCAACTAATTACAAATAATAAAAATTGAGATCAATGTAAATGTCTGACAAATATAAGTTTTTTAATAATTTTATACTTAGAGTATTAGTATTCTACGCTACAACTGTCCTCAGATAAAGATAGTTATGTCTGCTATTCTATAGAGTAAACTACCACTTTGTAATTCCCACGCCTTAGGGTAGAGTTTAGTACATGGACTGTCTAGCATTAAAATTTTGCAATTTTTCCAGATGCCTCAGAACCCTAATTTTTACCTTTATTGCAACCCTCAGGTCATAAACTAAACGATTTTCTCGGCTAGATTTGAGAGCATGATTCCAAATTATCGAATCTAAATTTTTACTAAATAATTCAGGTGATCTAATTTGTCTGCTGATAAAACTTAAATAAATGCGTCGATTATTTTTCAAATTATAAGCTTTTTAATATTTGTATTTCGTGAATTAGAAATACTACGTACCTCTGGACAAACAACTTTAGGGTATATGGTACAACTTACAAACATAGGTAGTTAAATCACAGATGGCACAGAAGCCACTTTACTAGGAATTCGAACCAGCTATCAAATTCGGACTTTACTCTCGGCCCTAGATTTGAGGCAGACTTCAAAGCTCACCAAAGAGCCACAGGCAGGTAAATCTAAATTTTGAGGTAATCGTTTATGTTCTTGATATCATAATATCATGTACTAACTAAATGCAAATTAATGCTTAAATACCAAAACTGTACATGGTTCTTCAATTATTCTTTTAAGCATTTTAGGTTTCTGAGCAAGCTAAACACGTTGACAGGTATTTATACATAGTACCATAAACATGTTACCCTCAATGAGAGACAAAGCAGATAAGCTTTTATAAGAATGTCGAATGCAGCACTATCTATGTCTTTCGCTGCGTAGGCTTATAAAGCATACACCAAAAACATTATGATTTAAAATCCTGAGGTAACTTTTTTCATATTTCTTATATCATTAAACCATTACCAACTGATGTCTACTATTAGCTATAACTACCTCAGCACCCGTTAAGAAACTTCCTGGTAATAAATTATCCTTACTTTAATAGGGCGGTTTATTAATTCCCATAATACTTTATAACTTCACTGAAATCAATTACCCATGTTGTCCTGTTGTGGTCAAGCTTTATAACTTTCTCTTTGAAAGCCTATACACAAACTCTATCTAAACTTGTTGCTATAAAGTATCAGTATATCACAGAATTATAACCTGATTGTCAAGATTTTGTTCAAAATTCTTCTTATAGTTTATTTATCTTATCTTATAATATCAAGTAAAAAAGAAAAAAGTTTTAAACGAAGAACCCACTTCTAAACTAGGTTTTGAGGACCTAAAACCTTGAACAGGCACATATGTCCCATATTTTATATATAATATGCGTTACTAATGGTGTAAGATAATAATTTATCTTTTATTTAAGGTGAAATTTTGATGAAGCAACCACGTAATGTTTGTCCACTTCCGATTTTTCCATTGCTACAGCAATTATAACCATTACGATATTAGGAACGCTTGGGCAGTTTCCCTGCTTCACCCTCAGATAGATTCTCTTATAGCTATGGGGATTAATGAAACCTGGTTAATTCTCTATGATTTTATATTAAATAGTTTCCATGCGCTGTTTTCCATTTTATTTGAATACATAAAAAAAGGATTCCTATAATCTTTTGTTAAGACACAAATTAATTATAGGAATTCATAAGGAACAAAAAACTTGTTCTAGAATTTAGAATGTACAGTTAGCAATTAGGGAACAAACCGTAAAAGCTTTAATAGGACTGTAGTGTACAGCATTTTCAAATTGTGCTCGGTTTGGTTCGATAAAGCATAATTCTGATACACTCACTCTTTGTCAATTAGGAGAATCGGTATAGATTTTTTTCATAAGAATTACATGTTCATCCGTTTTAATTATAATATTGGTCATTTAATCGAAAGAAGTCGATTGCGTCTTAAAATGTGCCAAGATTTAGAAAGGCATATAAAATTTTTGATACAAAATGCTCATTAAAACATGATATGGCAGGAGTGATAATTTGGTCTTAAAATGGGCTATGTATTACATTAATAATTAAATGTAAAAACAATCAATACTGCTACAGACAATTATTAAACAGTTTTATTTTAAGATTGGTCTAAATGTTAAACGTGTACAGATTTCAATAAGAATCTGCAAATACAATCTCCTCCTATTGCTAGAAAGTTACCAAAGCAATCTAAGTTACATTACGGTGTATAAGCATGTTATCGATTCAAATTTGTAGCGGTTAACAAAGTAAAAACAATACAGGTGAAATAAATAAACCTTATGCATTGTTAAAACCTTTCAATAACATATAGTTTTGACTATTGTTACTATCGGCAGCCTAAATTAGAATTGTATATTTTAATTAAATGCTTTAAAATTTTCTTATGACTACATTTGCAATAATCTTTACATATTAATTAAAGATTAAAGATTATTGCACGTGTAGTAATACATAAAAAAACTGAAAGAATAAGTATGTTTTTCAATTATATTATATTGTAAAAGCTTCATTGTTATCTCATTTTTAAGTTCAAATTTAACAATGTGATTGTTATACGCTGGGGAAGTTTGTTAGAATTTTTTTATTACAAAAATATACTTTAAGGATACCTCTTTCAAGTAAACGGGAATCTTAAGCAACCCTGCCATGTTCTAAATTTTAACGGTATCCCCTCTCCAAGTTTATTAGGGGACCTGGACAGCATTCTCACTCTGAACTTATTAGACGACCTGGTCCACCTGGATGGCTAACTAGAGAACGGTTAGGTATACTGCATGGCACTAATCCTCGAGCCCATTTTTGATGAATAGTACTCACTGGTTAAATACAGAATAAAACAAGAGCGCTCCAGCAGCGGTCCCGACCGCACGTGTTCGCGCAGTCTCAAGCTCGCCTCCAGTCTCCATTGTCCGCCGCCGTGGAATCGTCTCGCTGCGCCATCTGCGTTTTGAGTGCACCTGCGCTCATAGAGCCTTTGTCGCACCGCGACGTCATCGCGGAGAATTTGCTTACCTACCTCAAGCGGTCGGCTTACGCAGCTGTGTTTCAACTCGTTTGCATAACACATGTGTTGCTACCGCTTAGCTAAGCGCATAATCTTGTTTTCTTAGGGTTATTTAATTCTGTTTCTTGGCCGACAAGTCGTTTTAACGACTTTACAGCCCACCGAACGTTTTAATATTCTGTTTCCTGTTTCAAGCAAGTCAGACACCGCTGCCGTAGCCGGCAGGGCGGGAAGAAAACTACGCCCGGCAACCGCCGGGCACACAGGTGCGTTGGATGACGCAACCATATGTCTCGCTGCCTAAACGCGACCTAACCGGCATATGGTCGACGAGCTCGACCGCTTCGGTATCGATACCGGAGCGATTAGGGAAAAATCGGTCGGAAATTATACCTCAAACTGACCGACGCGATGCCATCCTGATCGCAGAACATTGCCCACCGCTCAACTCCCGCTGAAACGCCTGGACTTACCGAACCGTTCCTGTGGATGATAGCGACGACAATTATGTCGACGTTAGCATCTACACGAATCAGATATGGAGGTTGAGGCCTTCCAAACCCCAAACCCGACGACGGCTTCAAAACCGTCAAATCGAAGAGAAGCGCAAGGTGCACCCTCATCCCCACACCGTCCTTCCGTCAAGGCTGCAAAGCCTGACATTCCCATGATCTGCCCTCAGCAGGTTCCCAAACCGTCGTCCTCCCAGGCGACAAAACCCCCTTCCATACATCCCGCCGATCCTAGGCGACCCCGCCCACGCCCGCCCCAGCCATCCCAGCCTTCTCAGGCACCCGTAGAAACGCCCACCCCATCTACCTCCGCGAAAGGAGAAATGGGTCGAGATTCGCTCGGCCCTATCAAACCGATTTAAATTTGAAGCCTCTGATAGCAATCAGGGAATCAAATTACAGTTAGACAACCCGGACGATTTTAGGAAGGTGACCTTATTCCTTAGGGAAAAGGAGCACCAGTATCACACATTCGCGCTCCCGGATGAGCGCGTACTTAGGACAGTGGTCAAAGGGCTGCCTAAGGAGATCCCATGCGCGGAGATAACTTCCGCGATTAAAGAACTAGAAATTCCAGTCCTAGGGTACAACTATGTACCACCACGCACCAAACACCCTTATGGTATGGTGCTAGTCACGCTCGAGCGCACCAAGGAAGGTAAGCGCATCCGACGTCGAGCAACTGTGTGGGATCGGCCGTCTCTCTTTTGACGGCCACATTCTAACAGTTTGCCAGGGCAGTGTCACAACTGCCAAGTATTCGGTCACGCTGCGGAACTGCTTCGCACGCCCCGTTGCGTTAAATTCCTCGGGACCACGGTACCGCATCCTGTCCCAGACCCAAGGACAAAGAAGTCCTCGCCACATTCGAACCTCCTGCGTGCGTTAACTGCCAATCCCGGCCACACGTGCCAACTACCTCAGCTGCCCTAAGGCGCCAAACGCAGAGTTCCTGCGATCCCAAGGAAGCCTCTTCCAGGCGACCACCCATCCCATCCAATACCACCGCATTCCCACCCTCCATCCTTCCAACGTTTGGCAGTTCCGTCCCGCGTGGCTACAGCCAGCGCTGGAGCCGACTCGAGCGCACAGCGGCCCGCCGCCGCCTCAAAGAGCCAGCATGCCTAGCATAGCAATGGAGCACTGGCAATAACGCCGCGTCTTTTCTTAAATCACTAGATCTTTTAATCTAGATGAGTTTAATCAAGCAGCAGACGAGTTCGCCGCCGCCGCCGACGACGCGGTGGTTAGGTTTTCCTTCTTGTTAAATACAAGAATTTAATTACTGCCTTAAGGCTTAGGTAGCGACACCCTAGCAGTATGCAGACACACCTACACTTAGAGTGTAGGACATACCACACATTCATGACATCGGCCCCACCGGTGAGGTCAAATTACCACCCTTTGCTATATGACACTGAGCTAACACCATATTAGATAGGAGCGTTGCTGGGTTTCTTGCGCCACTTCTTCTCCCAGCGCCAACGCTTTAAGAAGTGGTAGTAAAATTTTGATAGAGCTCTTCTAACTATTAAAGATCATTGCAAAGCGTCTGAATCGAGCCGAGGCGTCGGCCCACCTGGGCAGCCCTCGATTCAGCATGCTAACGGAACTAGAAAAGTGACAACCCAAGCCTAGGCTCCTTTCTGGGGCCCTTGGTGAAGTGAAGTCACTTACGGGAGACGCGCCTGTGGCAACGGCCCCGAACCCGGTTATGTTCTAATAGGTTTACTCCACAGAGCACGAGATCCATCAAAAAAAAAAAAATACAGAATATCACCTACTCATGAGTCTTTATTATGGATTTTGGCCCCTCTATTTTGCCACATAGGGCTTTATTGTTAAAGGGTAAAGGATCCGCGTGGGGGTCGCTGAAGTAAATAAAAAAGTCTACAACTGTTTGTCTGTCAAGCTGTGTGTATAATATCGGGCTCACTACTTAAAATATGTTACAATTTATTTGGTCAGCGTTTGACACTATTGTTTCTAAGTAACTATTATGTTCAAAGCTCAAGATAAGTTTATTACCCCAAGGCACCTTAATACACAGTTTATTGCTTACACACATTTCCTACTAAAGCTCTCAAACCATTGGGTATTGTCATTATTAGATTTTACACACGATTTCTCGGAACTGACGCCCAAATTATTCGTGCGTCAGATAATACAAGTATTTTATATGTTGTTTCACAGGTTTACAATATTTAAACAAAATATGTTACTGACGTTAAAACCAAGCTACTTATTTATTATTTTATTAGTGATACGTTAGATCGGAGAGCATCATTCGTCTTTTTTACGTTTTTATTTTCTTCATGAAAATGACCCAACTTAGCATGTAGAAGTCAATATAACAAAATTTACCTTGATTCCTACATTCAGGTCATTTCAGTAGTACAAGCTATTTGTATAAAATACTTTAAAAAAGTACCATGTTAAAAGGGAATTGTTTATTATATAATCAATTAAATTTATTTTTAAGAATGTCGCCTCTGCAATTTAATTAACGCTTACCGTTTTAACATGTATTTGTAAAAAAAGAAACGTTAGCAATATCTTCAATTTAATACACAGAAAAGGCAAGCAATAATTAGCATTTGTGACACAATTCTTCGCTTTGTCTGTGTAGGTAAATGTTATCTGCAGATATCACGATGCATTTGTGACGAGTAACGTTGTTTTTAGAATGTCAAGTAAATTTTGTATGATTAAAAAATCGTATACGTCAAGACATAAGAGTTAACCAAGATTTAAAGTTGTTAGTGACTCTATGAACTGAATCTTTCAAGCGGTTATCAACATATTTTCACCAATCTGCCTGTCTATTTAGTTTTGTGTTTTAAATTTGTGACATGTTTTATTACTAAAATATATATAATAAATTAGCAAATCAGCTACATACAGAAATTAATGTAGAGAATACATTACTAATATCATTATCATCATCACCATCATCGTCAGCTGTACCTATATATTTATACGATCTTCTACATTAACAGTATGTTTATTTTAATTTTGAGGAAAAGGTGTTAGTATAAGTGGTTTTTTTCACTTTATTGCCACAGCTTTTTACATAAAAATAAAATGTGCATTTTTTTAATACTATATATTCATTTTCAGAACTGTTAAATAGAGATTATACATACTCACATATAAATAATCCAACTTCGCTATGCCCTCCCCTAATAATAATCAGTACTCGTTGTAAATTTATAAACCAAAAGTTATTGCAGTTCGTGCCAGAACAGCTTGGTGACGGCAGATTTATTTCTACATACAAAAAACTGTTAACATATTTGGACTATATTCTTTTATATTATATCATATAAGTTATACTGAACATGTGAAGTGTTGTAAAGTTTTATTTAAATCTATCAAGTAGTTTCTGAGTGTTATATATAGTTGTTGTCGCTATCTTAACGAAATAGAATGAATAAGATATTTACTAAAATATATATAAACGACTCCACAATCAATCACACATGCTTACGTTTTTATTCACACATTTGTCAAAAACACTTTACACACTAAACAGAAATGTAGAATAACTAAATATATAAATTATTAATAAGTAACCACATCGTAAGTATCGAGTGGAAACCTTTTTTTCAATCATATCTGTCAAGAAGTGCTTGAAAAGTATATGAGTGCCTTATTATGTAAATTTTTGAAGGATTATAGTTTTAAACTATATTTCTGCCATCATCATCATAATAATCGACCTCGCCATTAGCCTGTATCAGTCCACTACTGGTGATGGTAATCGGTCTCCCCTAACGCACGCCACATCTTCCGATCTTCGGCTATTCTCATTCAGCCCATACCGGCCACTTTGCGAATGTCGTCACTCCATCTTGCCGTACGGCGCCCTCCCAATATGATTGCCGAGCTTCAGTCTCCAATCTACATTATGGCACACTACACTTAAGCAACGATATTCAGGGATTTGAAATTAATAAATTTTTCAGTTCCTTAACTCATTCATCAACATCATTAACAGCACTTATCCGTCCACAGCTGGACATAGGCCTTTTTCAATGAACACCAAGACGGCCGATCCCCCGCTACTCGCTGCCAACTTGAACCGGCTACTGCACGGAGATCGAACTCCCATCTGGTCGGGAGTCGACCAACGCTCCGTCTTCCCAAACGGGGTATATGACCGGCCCACTGCCACTTCAACGAGCTAATTCTATGCACTATGTCAGTGACCTTAATTCTTTGATATCTGACAAATAAACTCCAAGTATGGTGCGCTCCATAGCCCGTTGAGCTACGGCAAATTTGGAGTAAGCATTGGTAAAAGACTTTCGTCTTTAAATTCTGCGGTATCGGCGACATGAGAGTGTGGTGGTACTCACTAAATGCTGCCCAGCCCAACTGAATCCTCCTATCGGCTTCCCTCTCGAAGCTGTGTCTTCCCAGCTGCAATATGTGCCCAAGGTAGACATATTCATCGACAACTTCGAGAGTAACGCCATCGACTTTGACTGGCCTCAGGAGAACGTGTTTGTTGAACACTTTCAAGACTTTCGTCTTGTCCAAGTTCATCCTGAGGCCAATGCGTCGGGAGGGTTCATTTAATCTGTGCAACATCTCCTGCAAGTCCTCCAAGGTTTCGGCCAATTTAACGATATTGTCGGCAACACGGAGGTGTGAAAGGTACTCGCCGTTGATGTTTATGCCACATCCATCCCAGTCTAGGGTCTTGAAGACATCCTTCAAAGCATTAGTGAACAGTTTCGGGGATAGAACATCCCCCTGCCGCCTTCTCGAAGCATTTTGATTGGTCTCGTTCGGGTTCTTAACTCATGTTTATTAAATTATTTAATATACTGATTATGTAAATATGTAAGGGTTTATCAGTTTTTTTACAAAATTTCCGTATCGTTTGAGCAATGTACGTATTTATATATGTTTCGGCTAAATAGAATCATCAAAAGGTTTTATTACTTCTATTGTTAAATGTTCACATTTCAATCACGATCTACAAACACAATTTCCTCCTATTGGTGGAAAGTTACGAAAGCAATCTAAGTTACATTACGGTCTATAAGCATCTTACCGATTGAATGCTCGTATCGATGCAAGGTTAATAAAGACTTGAATAATAAAATATCTCTGATTTGTTGAAAGCTTATTGAAACATCTAATCTATCGTCTATAAATATACAATTATTTTAAATATATGATGAAGAGAGTTACAACCGAAAGGCAATTATTTTATAATCATTAGCATCATTATTAATAACAAATACTTAAAATAACACGTTTAATTGGTTCTTTTTAATAATTTACTGATATTTATAACACTATTAAAAGTCTAAATTCCGTTGTCTGGTATTCTTATACCATAAGATGGGTACAAGACAAACTTAAAAAGTTATTAAACTAGCTCAATGGACTTTTAAAAAGTGTATATTAAAATTGTGCAAAATGTAGTATGAAACCAAATCTATACAGGAGGAATTTAAAATATATGTATTTTAATATAATAACCATCCAGTTAAACGTTATTAAACATTTAAATAGGTTAGGGCCATTAAAGATTATATCAAGATTAAAACTAATTATTGTTCTAAGGTATCTGTAAAAGCAAACGATAAGGTATTTTGATCAAGATGTAACTAGTAATAATATACATTGTACGAAACATCATTCCTATAATGATTCCTTACAAATGATAGGTGTGCTAAATTT
Source organism: Lamproptera curius (assembly GCA_029286875.1). Taxonomy (NCBI): domain Eukaryota; kingdom Metazoa; phylum Arthropoda; class Insecta; order Lepidoptera; family Papilionidae; genus Lamproptera; species Lamproptera curius. The sequence continues at coordinate 1,462,879 of JAGSMT010000107.1, read as the reverse complement.
ATCACTAGATTAGTGTTGAACGGAAAGCATTTATTTAATTATTATCAATACAACAAAACACCCAACAATTATATTTCTATAGAATTATTGCAATAAATATTATACCATAAAATTCTGATTTATTTATGGCAATCCACTTAAGGGAATAAATCAAATGTGTCGTCGTATTTATTCTGCTACGAAAGCACGTGTAAAGTGTATAGAACGATAATTCTTATTTATGTCACGGGTTCTGTTCCATTACAGAATGTGTTTATAGTAAATAGCGAAAAGTTTATATATGTAAACAAAAATTAAAGGTTTTACAATTTTGATCAATACCATATATATTGTGAACATAAATTTAAAGTTAAATAATTATGAAACATTTAAGTCGAGCTGTGGACTTTTAAAGGCTGCTGATGATGATGGTGTATGAAATATATTTTTTGTTCATCGCCAATAAAGATTTTGATATCAGTTAAATGTATTAAGATATTAGAAACTTATTTGGAGAAATTTTTATTGCATTAATTAGTCTTTTTAATTTGTGCTTTTTTTCACTGGTAGTTATAAAGAAAAATTTTAAAACCTAGTTATCGAACTTGAGTATCTTCTTTAAAATTTTATTAATGGCGTATTTTTTTGCGTATGTTAAAATTTGTGTATTGAAATTGTAAATAAATAAACATACACCTTCAAAAACCAACATTGCTTTTCCGGAGTGGATATACAGATTCGTGTGGTCGCAGTCATCATACATCCTGAATATACAAGTATTTCTTCAAGATATAATTTGATCCGAGGTAAAGTTTACTTATTGCCTCGTGGCTGTGTCGTAAGAATTTATCCACCTCATTACTTCCCGTAGATGTAGTAAGAGGTGACGAACAACGCGAATAGAAAAGTCACTGTCTTCTGATTTTTAGAAAAAAATACCCTTGAGTACTAAGAGCATCAATAAAGTTTAATTAGAAGTTTGATAATGCTGTATCCGAAAAAGCTCTCGGTCTTGAGACAAAACTAACTACATGTACTATAGATTATATACATAAATTCACTGCAGCAGATTAAACAGAATGCTGAGGAGTATAAGTAATATGCCTTTATAGTTGGCGTGTGTAGACCATTAGAAGCCTTTTGCTTCGTTCGTAATTATAGCAGAATTTTAAGCCCTTCAGCGATGTCCAGGCATGTCGACTATGAGACAATTTGTTTATTAAATTTAATAGGAGAACATCGGTCCCCTTTACAAACGGGGCACATTAAGACAGTCATTGCATTTTATATTTATAGTATAAATGTAATTTATTAAAAAATATATTTTTATAAAAAAATCTACCTCTATTACCAAATCTTTACAACTTCAATATTTTTTTCAGGTAATTTATGTGAAGGAAGAAAGACTATGTGCAACTTAAACCTCGATCGGCAAAATCAAATATAAAATAAAGACTTGCATTAAATAATATTTGCTTAATAACCTTTTACGGGCTCACAGTGGTTCTTGATTTAATTTATGAAAATACATTTCTGGCATAATTGTAAAAGTTCAGTGCGTGACAGTGTTATTAAAACTTCTCTGGTTTGTATCCCAAACGCTGCATCTTGAATGTTGCAGTTAATACAATTGTTTAAAAAAATTGTATTGGAAACGATGAATTAAATCCATGTAATCTTTAAAGAAAATGCTCTCATTTGGTAAAACATTGAACGTAAAGCTTTAAAATCAAACTTAGTAACTTAAAAAAGATTCGTTAACTGATATTTTGCTTTATCAACATTTATTGCTTTTTTTAACAACTCTACCTAACTAATGGCTACCGCCTTCGTTACCTACTAATATTGGCTGTTTTGATTAAAGAATCGAATTTCGTGATTTCTATGTGTTTTAAAAAAGTTTGGGCTATCGTTGCTTCTTGGCCGATCATTATCTGAAAAGTTAAATAATCGTTGTGAAGGATGGTTGGCTCCCGATTATCAAAACCATGGAAGCCGTTTTAGAAGGTTTAGAAGAATTGCCTTTAAATTTACTGATGACTTATTCATCCATGAAATGCAAGTGACCCAATGGGTAGTCCATGGAAGGTTATTATGCCATTTTTCAGTCATTGAATTAAATTCCAAGCTCAATTTCCATATACGAAGAAGGATAATACATACAACTCACAGACCAAGTGTTGCATGAACGCTGTCCTCATTAATTAGCTGTCATGAACTGCACCCACCAGTTTGGAAGATTCGTTTAACAAAATAGCTTTAGCGATATACTAATTACTTGAAAAGGAAAAACTAAAAACAAAATCTGAAAATGCGTTAAAAAATATAATTTAAATAAATTTATATATTCATGGTGTTTATGTAATAATTTCAGGTTTATTATTAACAAAAATATGCATTTATTCTACTCATCTAGGTAGCCTCTATAGCACAGAACTATTTCGTTCAAATCTATATTTTCTTTTTGAAACAGCTTTAAAATTCGATTTCATTTGTGTTTTTTTCACCAATAAACGTAATATACATAATAAAGTTTTGTGCATGATTATTATAAATTTAGATTACAAGCGAATACTCGCTGCAATCCTGCACTTATTTTAGTATTTATACGCATTTATTTTTAGTATTTTGATGAAAATTTAAAAATATAAGTTTTACTCAAGCAGGCCCAATACTATTAGGTATTCTCTCCCACTCAACTCGGAACGTGGTGAAAAAATTATTTAGGTACAATCTTTAAAGTTAAAATTCTATAATCTTATTAAATATTACTCGTAAACGTACAGAAATATATTATTATAATTAATAACCATGCTTAGTGTTTTCACATCAGGTTCTTTTTACAATATCCTTAGTTGTGACAGTAACTGACTTTTAAAAACATTTAACCAGTTATTAATGGTCTGCAAGGTTGGTGCGTTAGTCTTATGAAAATAATCAAAATCAGTTTTATTGTGCAGATTTAACCTTTTATAAATAATGTCTAAAGACGGATAAATTTTTAGAAATGGTAGTAAAAGTAGTAGTTCTACTAGCTGTAGTCTTTTTTTAATTTTGTGCGCCTACCACTTATGCTCTAAATCATCCCAAGATTGACTGAGAGATAATGCCAATAGCATTAACTACGCCTTTGTACATGAAGTGTAAATAAATAAAAAGTAAATAAAAGTGACTATTAATTTTTTAATTAATTTTTGACAGTTAATATTTGAAAAACCTGTACCTGCCAGTGTTGACGCTTTTAACCAAAGTTAAAGTAGTTATTAAACAACGCGCATATGATTAACAACAAGTGGAACCGATTCGTTTCATTATTTATGAAAAAATGTGATCAAATATTACTAACGATAGGAAAAGTATTCCATTGCTTACGTAGTACAGCAAGATAGAAATTCAGGAAAGATGGAATTAATGAAACATGTAATTCAATGAGTACGAAAGTAGTAACAGAATAATTACGAAGCTACAAACCAATTAAGATTTTATGGGAGACGGAATCGAGTCGGCGGTAAAGTAGTTTATCGTGGTTGTTTTCTCAATTTTTTGATGCTGTATTCTGCACTCTAATTGTACCTGGAAAACTGTTATCCTTGCGATTTGATTTTTAATTTAATTGCTTATAAGTATTTTAAAAATATATGTTTATTAAAGTCTTGAATACAATTATATTAGATATTTTATGAAAAACGAGCTATGCATTAATAAATTTAAGATTTTTAAAAAAACTTGTACCTTTTAACATCATGGTCGTTTTATTATGGGTACAAAATGATATGTTTTGATTAATTAAAATTGTTTTTGAGCAAACCTGTAACATCAGTTAAAAGTTGTATCTTCGATACTTAAATTACCCTAATTATTATATCAATAGGAAACACAAGCAAAATAATAAGTAATGAACACACCTTAAAAATATTCCAATGTCTTTTGTCGGTGGTAGAAAACAATTGACGTTTAACGTTAATTTTAAATATTTTCTTAAATATTTAAAATATACATGTAAGGCTTCTAGTCTAAGTTTGAGAAGTAGGTAAAAAATATTTACTTTTATTTAAATTTTTATCTTCATTTGTCAGTTTATGATTTTATTCATTGTTTTACTTTGTTCCTTTTTTAATGTTTCTTAAATGTCTGTCCAATTTTTAGATTTCTTTGTATTTATTCAAATTTATACAGCATTTTAGGTATTTTCATATGAATTATAAAATTGAACGGTAATGCTTTACATTGTGTTTATCATTTATTGAATTGTTGATGCTATGGTCTTAAATACAAATGAAAAATTAAATATGTATGATAGGTTAAAACTATTTGTAGATCTTTACGGTACATGGGCGTATTATATATTCCGAAAACACTGTAGCAGAACTCGGAGTGTACTCGAAGCAATAAGAGAACAAACAAGTTAAACTTTAATAGGAATGTCGTTTGCAGCATTGTACAACTGTGTTAGCATGGCATTGCCTGGCATGAACTGGAAACACATTTCTGCCCTAAAAATCTAAGTTGCCTATCCATTTTTAAGTTATTTAGTACTAGAAGGAATGCTTTGATGACTTTACAACACAAAAGCTAAATTATTAATTCTGTGCCTTTGGGTTTTTCAATAAATGTACATTAATAAGATAACATGAGAAAGAAAACCAGTCAATATGTTTTCCATTAAGCTCTCATATTATGTATGAAATAAATAATGATACATATTTTATTAAAGACGAAGGACGTAAACGAAGTAATAATTTTAGCTCGGTGAATATATTATTATAATATATCAATTGTCTGATTCTTGTCATATAGAAGTTTTATGGTAAATGAGATTTGTAAGGTAATCATAAAAGATTATACAAGATTAATTGTTAATGTATAACATAATCATTGATTGAAAATAATAGCCTCTTTTGTTTTTTTTTATTTCAATACGAAGGCAGACGAGCAGACGGGCCACCTGATGGAAAGTGAAATAGAAGTGTTAAGATTTATTTCTGGCATTTTAAAATATTTGTATTTTTTTTTGTTAGAAATCGTTATGTATCCCAAAAATTAAGTTTCAATGTAAAATATATTATTGAGAACTTAAACGCGTATATTATTTTATATGGTACCCATACGGGGTAATAAATATCTTTCCTTTAATAATTTTAATAAATTTAAAGTGCTTAGAAACACTGTGATATTAAAATATAAATCATTTTTAGGAGACAGCTAAAGAATTTTCCTTAATTTTTACTTTATTTTATTCGAAGTAGTCATGTTGCATACATATAGTTTATGGAGTATTATTACATTCAATTAAAACATTCTAAATGGTGTTTAATATGATTATAATATTAAACTTGAAAAATTAAACAAATAAATCTTGAAAATATACAATCATAATTAGCCATTGTTATCGTGCAATAACCCCCTATTGGAGAGGGCGTGCAGTAGGTGAGGCCTATGTCCAGCATTGGACTAACACAGGTTGATGATGATGAAAATTTTGAAATAATAAGGCAGAAGTTGATGAAATTTCCCATTGCTATAGCTTAAAACTAGAAATTAAACGTTACCCAAATTAATTGGTACTATTTTTTGCAATCAAGAAGATCTCATCATCATCATCATTATCATCTTACTTTTCAGACAATTGGATGATCGGTCCAAATTGCCCTAACCAACTAGGAAACAACAATAAAAATTTGTTGAGTCCCCGCAGGACTCAAATCCAAGACCTCCGGTTTCTACAGCACACGCCCTTGCCACTAGGCTACGGGGGCAGTCTAGAAGAGGAGGGAGTCAAGAAGATCTACAGCTTATTTATTATTTATTTAATCTTTTTGCACAAGCTATACAGATGTGGACTTAATGCCAATGTTTATGTAAGAGGCTAGAAGTTATTTAGAGCCATTTATTCTACATAAATTTATCATAGTCTTCTGACTTAGGTAGGTAATAAAATATGATCTCAATAATAGAATATACAAACCACCTGAATATTTAACTCTAGCAAATATGATGAAATATCAAAAATAGAGTCATTTATACGATAACCTTACGATATTTGTGCTTACCTACGTTTTTGTTAACCCAGTTTTTACATACGTTTTTGTTAACTTAGTTTTTGTATGTGTATATTAAGTGAAAAGTAAGGTATCTTAAGAAGTAGCACAAAAACAAACCTAAACTTGTACCAAAAATTGAAAATTGTAAAAGTTTTAACACAAAACATTCTACCCTGGTATATATAGGTTTGTTTACTAATCGAAATTGCTTTCGATATTTGCATTGTTTAAATTTAAATAGGAATTTATTTATACATTTCTCCTTTTCCGATAAGTTTTATTGATGATTCTATTTGAGTTGCTATTGGTTTCTATGCGATAAGGAACTGTTTTTTCTATTATTCTGTCTATTATCGACATACACAACAGTGAGACTTTTGTGTTAAATAGAATTTTTAAATTAAACAATTTTATTTTTTTAACTTTTAATTTAACCCGTTGTTGGTGATGTGGGTGTTAAAAATATTTGCGTGGCCGTCGCGAATAACACATTTAAACGTATATAGACAGTGTACGTTTCTAAAGCGAAATGAAAAGGGATTTTGTGTAAAAATAGTAGTACTACAATAAGAAATGCTTATTATTTATCAGGACCAAGTATTTCTTTACTTGAAAAATATTATAGTTATATTATAGAGTTCTACTAATTTATATTGAGGCCATAAACCAGTCTGTAATCAGGGATCAAATTACAACTAGCCACACCGAAAGAATATCGGAGGTGACTTTTTCTTTAGGAAAAGGAGCACCAGTTTCACATTCGCACTCCCGGAAGAGCACGTTTTAGGACAGTAGGACTCCCTAAGGAGATCCCTTGCTCAGACATAGGAGCTATAATATTTCCCCTTTGGTACAACGAATTTACCACCCACACACCAAACACCCTTATGGTGTGGTGCTTGTTACGCTTCTTGCGCTAGTACGCTCAAAGGAAAGAAAGCGCATATCGATGTCAATCAACTCTGTGGGATCAGCCGTATCTCTTCCAAGCGTGCCACATTCCAACAGACTCCCTGGCACTGTCATAAGATAGAATTCACGAAGCGGACCTATAGAGTCACGCTTCGTATTTTTTTCCGCCCTCGTTGCGTTACATGCCTCGGGGGTCACTGCACTACCGATTGCCCAAGGACAAAGAAGTCATTGCCACCTACGAACCTCCAGCGTGCGTTAATTGACGCAATTTCTAGATCTCTTTGATCAAGATGAATTTAATAAAGCAGCAGGTGCATTTGTCGCCGCGACCGGCGACGCTATGGCTAGGTTCTCACTTCTTGTGAAATACAAGAAGTTGATTAGCGCCCAAGGCATAATAGATTGCGACACCCAAGTAGAAGTCACACCCTACACTAAGAGTGTAGGAAAACACACACATTAATGATATCGGTCCCACCGTGAGGTCGAACTTACACACCCTTTGCTTCATGACACTGTAGCTAAACACCAAGTTAGAAGGAGCATTTCTGGAGTTTCTTGCGCCACTTCTTCTCTCAGCGCCAAATCTTTAAGGAATGGTAGTAAAGTTAAGATAGAACTCTTCTAGCTATTAAATTAACCTTAAAAAAGCGTATGAATCGAGCTGAGGCGTCGTCCCATCTGGGCAGCCCTCGATTCAGCATGCTACCGGGAACCAAAAAGTGACGGTCCAACCCAAACTTCCCCGTCTAGTGCAATTAAGTCACTCCGTGGGCAAACGCGCCTATGGCAACGTTCAACAGAATGTTCTTCATTGCTGACGGTACTAAGATACTGAAATGCAAACCCAAATATGTCGGTGAAGAAGAAGAATTAAGAGAGAATAAAGAGTGGTTAGACTCCAAAGCGATCGTCGTTGACGGATTAGTAACCACTGAAGCTGTAATTGATATGACGACACATGATCGTATTTACGAATATTGAAGACGAATCAAATGCAATTATTAAGACGCCGCTCAAGTTTGTTGAATTGATCTGCATTCAGGTCTAAGTAGCACACTAAGAAAAATTTATATAGGAAACAAATTATGTACAGGAACCGTAGCACATTAGTCGTTTTCTGACACACACTCGTAAGTTGATTTTTCCAACTCAATGTTGAGTCAAGAAATAAGCCGAGATTCTTAACATTATCAGTAAATGAAATAGTGCAGCTGTTTAATGTTATTGGTGGAAGTTCTTGGGGATCTACGTGAGTCAAAATTCTACAACTACCAATGATTATTGCTTGACATTTTGTTAGGTTCACTGTTAGACCAAACTTATGTGACCACTTGCTTGTTATGTTTAAATCTTTGTTAATTTTGACAATTATTACAGGAACCTTATCTTTGGTTCCCTAATAGTATATATTGTAGATTATTGGCGTAAGGGTGGTACGAACATTGAAGATCTTGAGTCATAAAATTTATAAAAAAAGAAAATAAAAGAGGTGAAAGAATACCGCCTTGAGACACACCATTCAAAAGATCAAGCCATCTAGAAAATTGTTTGCTATAGTTAATTGATTGTTAATTAAGTAAGCGCTTCATCGGAAACCATTATCTATATATTACCTATAGCAACGAGAGAATAGCTAGGAGGATATCATGACTAACGGCATTAAGTGCGTTCGAAAAGTCAATTGAAACCAAAACTGTGACTTTAGGAAGACTTGAGAAGAACTGAGAGTTTTTAAAGTTTCAAAGTGAAATAGTTAGCATTTTGAGGACGGCAAACGGCAACAGCGATTATCTTGGCACCTTTGATGGCTACTTCAAGAAAATAGATATTCAGCTGCAGAGTCTTAGAGAGAGGAGGCAAGTACTTTATACCGAATATCACTTCTTAGCTATATAGCGACAGCTCCACCCCTTCCTGTTTGGTTTTTGCGCACCAAGATAAATCCGGGAAGGGGATACATACCAGACGAGAAATGTGGTTTTAGCTGGAGTTTCTTATACTTATAAAATTATAAGATAACGTTTAACAAACAAACCTTAAAGTTTATCGAAGAAATATCAAACTATATTTTAATACGTATATAGTTCGATATTTCTTTTTGCTTCGTAAAATTATATCGTTTTCAAAATAATCCATAATGCAGTGGTAGTTGTATTAGAGTACATATAGTATTTTAAAAGTAATAAATTTAATTACAACAGTAAATGAAGTTAGACGAGGATATACAATGATAGCATGTAAATAAACGATTGTTAAATTTGCTCTTTTGCCCCTTTTGTCGGGGTTAAATTGTATTGTTTTCCGGTGTTCCTGTCATAGCGCAAGATAAGGTTTATTAACGGAGTTAAATTCTGATAACCACTTAAAGAGACGGAAGAATTCCCTAATGCGGATCGTAATATTTTGACAAACTAATTGTTCATGACTTTAATAGACATGACACGGTTAAAAAGCAGATAAAATATTTATTATCTAGATTGGAATGCAAATTTTATAGAGATTCCCAATATTTTTACCCGAAACATTTTTCATTTTCAAAGTTTCAAATAATTATTAAACAAGAATATATTTCCAACTTTAGTAGGTTAGGTTAAAGTAGGTTATAAATTGCTATTTGTTATTATCATCTATAAGGATTCCTAAGTCCTTTACAACAAATTCTTTATTAAGACTGAAACCGTTAATTTTGTAGTTTAAGATAATGGGTTTCTCTTTCTAGTAAACGATACGTAATGGCATTTACCAACATTTACATCTATACAGTTATCACTATAGTAATTCTCTAACCGTTAGGATACATTGGATATTCATACAGTCTGAAAGATTAGAGATTTTCATAAATATTTACTAAAGTCATATAAGTAGCAAATATATAAAGAGGGCCCAGGATGGAACCTTAAGGGACGCCAGAGGATATTTCAACAAAATTAGAACGACATCCTCCTAGGACCACTGCTTGAGACCGTTTCCACAAATATGACTTCATCCACCTTAAGAGATCGCCTCGAATACCAAGCTCGTAAAGTTTTCGCAACAGTAGGTTGTGGTCTACGCGTCAAAAGCCTTCTCGTTATCAGTGTAGAACACATCCACTTAAGAACCACCATCAATACTTGTCGTAACAGAGTCAATAAAAGTACCCAGGTTCGTGTCTGTAGAACGACCCTTTATAAAACCATGTTGTTCAGCTGGTACGGAACGTAATATAACGGGATAGACATGTATATGAACAATTTTTCAAATAACTTACTAAGGACATTTAAAATTGAAATAGGCCGGTAATTCTCAATCTTTGTTTTGGGCCCTTTTTATATATTGGAACAATATGTGCTTGCTTCCAGATATGTTGAAAGTGGCCGGCCTTAAGATATTTATTAAATAGTTGTGTTATAGGCGCAGATAACGAATTATTACATTTGACAAAAATATCGGTGGTAATTTATCAGCGCCTTTTTAGTTCAAGCTTACTAATTATTTTATGTACTAAGTCTATACAAATCTCAATTCCATGAATGATATTGGAGTTTGAATTGTCATTTTCAATTAATGATATATATTTTATTTTAGTATGTGTATAGTTTGTGTGAAAAAAGTTATTAAATGAATTACAAATTTGTGATGGACTATAATTTTAGTTCATCATATGACATGTGTTAGGGATAACCGAAATGAGCTTTACGCCTTGACCGACATAACTCGCATTTATCAACTGAGTTGTGAATAATTTCGTAGAATTTCGCAGTTACTTTAGCTATGTTTTTCTTGTTCGATAAATGTCTAGTAATGACCTATAAATGTTTTTTAAGTGTTTTGTAGTCGGCTCGCATGTATTGATATTTGTATTCTCTACATGACATCTTAAGGGTGGTATTAGAATATCTGACTAGACATGTAAATGGCATGGTGGTAAACATCTTCATTTACTAGTGCGTCGTAAGATGTTGCAACCATGAGGGAAAAATTTGAAAAAACTAAATGAAGCATCTTGTGCTGATTATTTAAAATAATATTTTGTTGAGAAAGACCTATAAAAACAATAAGACAGGAGATCAGAGGCCGCATTCTGAATATCGACGGAACCTTTTCTAACTATTACAGGTTCGTCCGTTGTCCAGTCAATACATGAAAGATTAAAGTCAACTGCAACTATCAAGAAGTCGTTGGGGCATTTGTTACTTATCATTGAAAGAGCATTAATTAGTTCCTTAGTTCTTACTGGTAAAAGTTTTTTAGGTAGAATATATACAACAACGATTTGAATGTTACGCAGAGAGCCAATGTTTCTTCCTGGTACCGTTACCCAGATTACTTCAAGATCATTGTCATTCAAATCTGGTCTCATATAAGCTTGTAACTTTGAACGACACAAAATCATGACCCCACCTCTCAGTAAGCCCCGATCTCGACGAAAACTTTGTATCTGTGATCACTAATCTCAGCGTTTAAAATACCATTGCAAAGCCAAATTTCGAGACCATTACAATGTCGATACAGACAATAACAAGTTATTGCAAAATATGTTTGTCTGTCGATGAGCAGGAATAATTTATTTTCAGGACACAAATATTTATATTATGTTACATTAAAACGTTTAACATATATCATTGTATATATCAATTTATTAAGTATAGTTTATTTTTTGGGTTGCGGAGTTGTGAGGTCTGAATGATATATGAATTAAATGCTGCGCCCATGATCATTTGGGAAATTAGCTTGGAGTAAAATATTATTATTATGTGACCTCTGTATTTCATGCTATTTAAATATTTATTGTATAATCACTTCTTTTATTTACGCGATTATTATACTAATCAATTCCCCCTTTTTACGAATTTTTCGCGTTAGCCACGTATTTTTGACGTTTCGGACTTTTCCCAGCATCCATGATCACGGGTAAGACTACAGATAAAGATTGTATATGTCTGTATCTCAATGTGATAGAACAGCTGTGAGTGTTTCTATTTAAAATTTGACATATCTTTCTATTTTAATAATTTTGAACATTGTTTTTGAAAATAGTACTTATGTTGTCTTGAGGCTTTGTAGTTTAAGTAGTAATCCCACGTAGGTGGCAAAGACCAACATTCCTCTATTAAAATTTTGATAGAGAGGATGTTTCGTCTTGTTACAAAAGTGGCACTGCCCCAGGTGGCCTCCTGTAAAAGGGGATCTACCACCTGAAAAACTTCTTAGTGAATTTAGTACTAGTGTCATATTATCCATTTTATGTAGAATAAAATTATAATTTTTAGTCTATAATTTCACCAAATAGTATATAATAACACGTTTAATGGTAAATTATGACTACTTTCAGAAATATTAACGGTATCAATTTAAAAAACAGCGTTTACAATTGTTAAGGAAACACAATTTTTATATATATATATATTTTATATACGTTAAAGAACAAATAGTCGGTTCCTTTTAGATAGGACCGAACGCAATGCTTAAATCCCGTCAAGTGTCACTTGCAATTGAATGCGGAGCTCAATTAGACGACTGATCTAAATTTTAATCACAAATTCGATTGCTTTTACTTATATTTGTTAATAAAACTGTTTTTAAATCAATATTAATTATGTATTATATTAAACGGTCTAAAATCCTACTGATATTATAAATGCGAATGTTTGTAAGTATGGATACAAACTGGATTCTAATATTTTTTCAATAATACACCTAACATATCAGTATTACTAATAGGTTACCTTTAAGGATATAATGCGGTTTAGTCAAATTATGATAAAAGTGTCATGTATGCAGAAAAAATCTACCATCGCCAGCTATCCAGACAAGGACTGCAAAAACCTTTAGGCTTATTGAAATTTTGTTTAAAATCCTGTAATTTTATCAACATATGAGTATGTAACGAGTATATTAAGTTTATTCTTATTTTATTGCCTGCTGTGTTTCATTTTCAAATTACATAATCAATGAATATACATAATTAATGCCTTAAAAGATAAAATTGCGAACTAAAATACCATAAAATACTAAAAAAACGTCGTTATGTATACTAGCATGATAATTTTACACTAGCTCTATTTCTGATTATTTTACATTGTTATTTGAGATTTTAGTAGCCATAATGTTTATAATTTTCAATTTATATAATATAATTTCATAATCCAAAGTGTTTGCAACATATATCATTTAAAATATGCAAGATTCGCTATTATTTTTTTTATTTATATCATAAAAACACACAAACTTAAAAAAAATTAAAATACTTTTTGAAGAGAGCATTTTTATGTCGCAAAGAGTAACTTGAAGTACAAAGTGGAACTATACAAGTATTTCAAAAGGGTTTTGAATAAAAATTGTTCATGGATTGCTCAAATTTTTTTGTTTTGTCTTTTAGTTTTAATCTGTTGAACTATTTGCTTTTATTTATTTTCAAGTATGCCGGGAAAAACACATCTTTGTTCCCGCATTACATAGTTTTTTTATTTTTAAGTGAAGTACATGCATGAAAAATCAACAAATATTCATTACACAATTGTGAATCACTTTTTGCATATAATGAATGATTACTCAAGTCTGAGATAAATACACACATATGAAGCATACAATATCTTTCGATCTAGCAGTCAGTGTGTGCTTGTACTTTAGTTGCTTAATAATGTGTCCAACAACGATTGAAATATTTACCAAAGAACGTCGTTATTAACTGATAATGGTTTTGTAAGGCTAAATATCATAATTTTAAGTTAAACAATGGTTGGGTACTGCTAACAACTTGCGCTTTAATTAAGTGTTAAAATGTGTAATATTCGCCCATATGCGAGAAATGATGTTTTGGAAGTCAAGATCATGAAATATTTAATATATTGTGCCTCACTATCTACAAAAGAACGGAATAGGTCACACTCGGTATTATCCAAACCAGGATTTTTAGTTATAATCAGTCAATTGTCGGTTGTCAGTAATTTAATATTACTACGAAACTTTGTCTTTCTTTCCAAGATGTTAATGTTTTTTTAATTTTAATAAAATCTGTTAATTATTTTATATTTTTGGTTGTTATTTTATGTATCTTTCTAGACGTTTGTTCATTTTTGCGTTAAAGGTTTTTAAGGAGAAAAGTGAAATCAATTCTTATAGATTGCTTTATAAAATCGAGGTTGTGGGTTACGATTTTGTAGGGAACGAACATTGTTTCCCGAAGAACCGCATCTTCAGAAATAAGTTTAGTCCCCGTTTGACAGTCGTGATAGTAGGACAATAACATCAAATCTTGACATCTAATAGATAAATTAAATGTAGTTTTCTGTTCGGGTTGGCTGAGTTAACATTTATTAAGGTGAATTAGATTTAATTGAGTTAATATTTATTTACAAACATACACATTACTGAATACATTAATGTATTATTAAGTATAGTTTTATAATAACATATTAAATTAGAAGAATAAAAATCGGGTGGATCATCCGACCCTATAATACCTATGCTTGAACATGTATAAGAAAATAAAGAAAATAGTAGGTACTTAGAAACTTGTTACTTTAGCGTTGATGTAAAATAAAAAAAATATTTTATTTTATGATAATTTGGATGCCATTATTTCTTGGATATCGGTTCCAAAGTTATGATGTCGTCTTGGATTATTGCGGTTTTGAAACGCTTCCAGCATTCGTTATGTATAGTTAGAGCGGTGTTATAAAAACAGCAGAGAAAATCGCTATATATCAGCATTCTGATTTAGTAAATTCCTTTTAAAGATATTAGAGATTTATTATATGTAATAACGACGTCTGCAGCTGCATTTATAATAATTTAAATTAGGTACCAAAATGTAATAAGTCTATAAAGCTAATAAGTGGTGTATAAACTTCTAATATGTTTTTACTATTATCACATTGACTAGTTTATGTGAAAAAGAAATACAATTTTTATTTTATAAGGTGTAAGTAATTTATGCCACATTTTTTTATTTTCCTTCTTACTTTCGCATAATACGAGTATGTACAATTAGTAAAATTTTGTTCATCATCATAAAAAACTAAAAGCATTAACAATTATTTCATACGTTTCTGTATAAAATTATATTATATTGCAAATAGATATCATCAAATACTACTTGGAAGTTATCGCATTCCCAAGTCTCCCAAGAACATAATAAATATTTAAAACAAGAGTTTAAGTAATGAAACATAAAAAAATATTTATTTATATGTCTTTTATAATGATAAAAGCTAGAAGACTAGAACATCAATGCAAAATATAATTTTGAAAATCGTTAATAGCTGTAACTCTTTTTGTATCCATAGCTATATAAATATTTTCTCTGTTAGTATGCTGACAAGGTACAAACTGAACAAACATGCCAACCCTTTACTTTCATTGATCAACTTGAAAAAAAAATAAATATATTTTCGTTGACCGTATCTCTCGTTAGAAAATATACTACCTGACAGGTAATAAAAACTATTCATCAAGATTAAGGATCTATTATCTCAAGTGAATTCAATTCTAAGGATACGGTCGAAAGCATAAAGTGAAATGCAATCTTCTATTTTAACTTTCGCCACCGTTGTTGGAACAACACTGAAGCTTTTTTAAGAAAACTTTTATGAGTCAGAAAAGTTATATTTTTAATGTTTTGTTACTTCCCAATATAGCTTTACTATATATTAAAGCATTGGTTTCCCAGTTCATATTCGGTAATTGTTAAACGAAAAAATTTACTGCTTATGTATTTTCCGCATCAACTGTCTCCGTGGCCAAGCGGTATTGGTCCTTGCTTTATAAACCGAAGGTCATGGGTTCGACTCCGCGCGTAAAATAACTTTGTGTTTTCATTGTTTTCTGGCTGCTTAAGAGAATTTGGGCCAATCACCCAATAGTCTGAAAAGTAAGATGATCCATGCGTCGGATGGGCAGTAAAAATTGGTCCACCCGCATTGGGCCAGCGTGGTAAGTAATCGGTCCAAAAACCCGTAATAAGAAGGCATGCATAAGGGAGGCCAATGTCCAGCAGTAGACTAACACATGTTGATGATGATGTATTATCTGTCTAACAAAGTGCGATGTTTTTAATTAATTGTTTTATAATTGCAGCAATTCCAGTATTTAATATTGTTGATGGAAGTACCATATGTTCTCTCATGTGTATCTGTTATTTGATGGTTGGTCTTTGCCACCTTAATGAGATCCAATAATTTCAAAAATTTAACCCAAAAAATATTAAAACAACAAAGCCGCAGGACAACATAAGTACTTTTTGTCAAACCAAGGTTCAAAATGAAGAATATGGAAAGATATGTCAATTTAAAATGAAAGCTCTGACGGTTATTCTAGAACATTGAGATACAATCATATACAAAGTTAGTATGCCCGTGATCACGAATGCTGGTATCATTGACGCGAAAAATCCGTAAATTAGTGGATTTGATATGAATAATAATCGCGTAAATAAAAGAAATAATTAGTCATCCATGTTATGCGTTCACGTAGCCAGATTTTAGGCCGCAGTGTTGAATTTACACGCGGAGAACAGATAACAAGGAAAATTTTTATTATGTTAAATTGTCACAACATACACATAAGGAAAAACTTATATTTGTATATCCATTGGAAACATTATTGTATTTTATCAGATTGATATAAGTCATATTTAATGAAAAATTTACTCAAGGACCATTTAAATATTTATGCACCGCATCCCACCACGCTGGTCCAATGCGGGTTGGTGTGTGGACGGACTTTTTACATGCCCATCCGACGCATGGATCATCTTACTTTTCACAATGACAATTGGGTGATCGGCTCAAATTGCCCTAACCAACTAGGAAACTAAAATGAGAATTTGTTGAGTCCCCGTAGGATTCGAACCCACGACCTTCGGTTTGTAAAGCACACGCATATACCACTAGGCTACGGAGGCAGTATTAAATATTTGCTTCAAAAAATTTTAACGAAGCTTTGCGAATATTACGAGCTAACACAAAGCCCCAACGTCTAAGACGACGTCGTTACTTTAGCATTGATATTCATATAACTCTAACTATTTTACCCTGGGGCTTGAATTGATGTCACTGTTGTCGTACTCAAGAATTAAGTAGAGAATAACTTTAAAGTCAATACGTAGATAGCCTGCTAATATCTATTTTACTAGCTGTTAACTATGATACAACACATATTATGCTATTATACAGAAATAAAATTACTGTTTCATTTCATTTGTAGACTAGGCTTAAAACAATATCTCTCCGTGAACCCACAATTAATATAACGCGTTTTTCTAACCCTTCCATAGTTTCCTGAGATGATTAGGGACCTACTCAAAGATTTACTAACCACGACCTAACTTCCTTGTCCTATATTGCATAAACTAATTTAAATTATTCCCAAAGTACTACATGTACGATTTTTAATATTTTAAATATTTTATAGGATATCAGTGTAGATATGGAGAAAGTTAATTGGGACCTATGTTTGGTTGCTGACTCCATGAACAAAAATAGTTATAGACCTTTTGTCTGTACGATTTCTACCTTTTCTTGTATGATTTCCATGACCCCGCCAGAACGGTTATAGTAAGCCACCGCCTATGTTTGAAATTCGTGAACATGAAAGATGGACAGCAATATCTTTTTTGTGACAAAGATATTTTTTTCAAATTATGGTTAGTACTAAAACAAATAAGCTGAAAACGTTCAATATATAAACGTTCAATTTTTGCATTTTAATCAAAAACTACGAACAATATACGTATCAGCAGAGTGCGTTATTGTCTCTAAAAAGGAGAGTCAAAACGTCGAGTACGAGTGGAGTGCTTGGTCTAGTAACAGTTTTACTTAAAAATATGTTCAAACAAAAACATATGCTGAATCAATTTATTCGTCAAATGAATTGAGAGAACCTTAACAAATGTTAAGTAAACGGAAATTATTATATTAGTTAATCTGTTGTCTTATTTATAAAATACAGGATTAAAAGATTATATTTATCTATAAATGTATAAGTGTATTAATACTATATTAACGGCGTATAACGACCATCAACGACTTATAACGTATATAACCGAAAAGTAGAATCCGATAGAGCATTTAAGTTTAAAATATTTCCTCTTAAATTCATTCTCATAAATATAATGAACCATCATTAATTAATTCATTTGCAGTTATTTAATTTTTGGAAAAAAAATCAGCTGAGAATCAAATAAACCAAAAAGAAAATATAATAAATATATATTACACGAATTTAAGGAATCATTCAACTTTGTTATTTTTATAATAAAGCATAAAATGTTATAAAGAACTAAACTATCCAGTATAAAAGTAAGAATTTAATTGATAGGAGACAGTACAAATGGGAACATCAATAGTGATGTCAATTTAAACCTCAAGGCAAGCTAGTAATCGTAAAGTCGTTTCCTAAAAGTTTTTGTAAACAAAGTCACATCAACCATCTCACTAACCATTGCTTTTCTCATCAATAAAAAACCAATAATAGAATGTAGTATTTCTGGACGATTTATACAATATCATCTAGTCCCAAAGTAAACTTAAAAAATCCATCTTATATAAATACAGACACCCAGAAACGAGAGAAACACTATATTTATCACACAATATTTTTCTCGGTGGTGAATCACACCCCACACTCTTTGGCGCAACAGTCAGGATAACTTACCACTAAGCCAATCATATCGTTGTTAAAGGTCGTCAATAAAAATCGTTTTGAATAGAAAACAAAAGGCAAAGATGAATAATCCTACATATTTAGAAGAAACAACGATCGTGTTAAGAAGATAACTTTCCAGTATTATAAAAGTTTTTCATTAAAAGCTGCAGTTACAACAACAATGGAAAGAAAAAATTATAGAAGAAGGTTGCTTGTAACTTTATGTAGTCAGTTTCTTTTGGAGTGAATTTCCTTCCAAGTGTTGTTCTGTGACCCATCAAATAGTTTTAACTTTGTGAATGGTGAAATAAGTTTTAAAATAGTAGAACGTTTAAGGATATTTAATTTTAAAAATTTTGGCTACTAAGTTTTTTACTCATGATATTCGATTAGATTAATGAAAATTAAGTTTTTATGTTAGTTTAATTAAAGTCAAACTGAGCTGAGATAATTTAGGGATAATAAAAAGTATATCTCAGCAAAGGAAGTTCATCGATATGGAACTATTAGTTTTACCATAAAAGAATTTAGGCCTCAGTTTTAAACTCTAACTATTCTGCAACACTTGCCTTGAGGTTTAAATCGATAACTGTGTTGACGTTGTCGAGAATTTCGTATATGTCACGACAAGATACACATTTTTAGGCAGACATTTTTGAAATTAAAATTTTCGATATTATTTTGTAAATTTGAATAGAAAGCTTTAGCTTACACACCCTCAATGATTTAAAAAAAATCGTCTTAAATTTTCTTATGTGTACTAATATCAAAAACCAAAAATGAACAAAAAATACTTATGTATTTGACTAGTGAAATATGTATGTTCTTATTCACATTGTGATTTGATTAAAACACATCAAATTGACATTTAAACGACAGCATGGCCTGTCGGCAGCCTTCGCTGGATTTTACATTTACCCGGTTTACAGTTTACCGATATCACCGATTAAAAGATATCACAGATTTATTATGCGGTGGCAGACATCGCGAGGCAATTTCGCACAGAACTCATATTACATACTTATTTTGCGTAAAATACTGGTTGAAGTCGGTCATATTTTTTGTTAAAATTTAAATTTAATTCAAATTAATTGACTTTAATTTAAACTAAAAATAAATATAAACTGTGATGGCATTTCTCTATGAATTAAAGATTACTTTATAAAACCGCTGGTAGCAGTAGTTGTAAGTGCCATATCTTTAGAATATGATAAGGAAATTGCTCATATTTTGTAAGGATGTGCCGGTGTTTTCAAATTCATTGCGGAAAGTCGTGATTTTTATTACGTATTTTTTTATTATCTTTACAATAACTTATTACAAAACTCTTAAAGGTGAGAATTAATTTAAACAACAGAAACTATTATCCATCGTCCATTAAAGTAATGAGTACTTCAATCCTATTGGACCGACATTTCTTGAGTTTATAATACCCTTATTAATACTACATATTTTGACACTAATAACTTTTTTAATTTAGGACGAGGTTTTATTTTCCATTTAACTTCTATATAAATAAAAGTCATGATATTAACAATATCCAAACGATTAGTGTACTACAGATCAATTAAGGTCTATTAATGATTTGTTGCTTATTCCTTTAAAAGTGTCAGTTAAGAAAACAAGACTTAAGAGTGTAAGTTAACTGATAAAATAGTTCCATTGCTGCATCGTATTGAAACCATAATTGCCTGTAGCTTTGTGATTGCTCTGTCCCTCAGATCGGTTAAACTTTCTATCGGCTATATAACTACTATTAGCATAGTTGCAATGGCATTTAAAATAAATATGTCTTCTAGAAATTTGTTTAGACATTATTTAAACTACTAGAATCATAACAAAATTAAAATAAAATCTACAAATCATTAATACATTTGAGTCTACTTAAATAAATGGAAGAAAATCTAGGAGAGGTCCTATCGTAAGTCCATAGATCTTTTATACCAATTTATGTAACGATAGAAAAATGTCACTGTATTTAATAAATGCAAAATATAAATAAACCTAATATAAACTATTTAGTGTTTGAAAAGAATTTGTGTATTTTTATTAACCGTCGATCCTATAAGGTTAAATTAATCTCTCAAGTGCTATTGTATAAAATAAAACTTCTTATAAATAGTTTCAATTAGAAAGGGAGATAAACTTTTAAAGAATTTGCACTTCTAATAGTCCATACACTAAATTATTTTCAATTAAAAGGGAAATTAAAAGCTACCGAATTTGTGATTGAAATTTGAATCAATCTTCTAATTGAGCGCCGCAATAGATTGCAAATGACACTTGACGGGATATAATCGTTCATATCCGTTCCATTTTTTCAAAGGGTTAGAAAAATATTTACCTTATGTATGCTGTTGTTTTAACTGATGCTTATTATTGATTTGTATTTAGATTCGACTTTTAGTTTTTAAGAATTGTACAAAAATAGATTATTGGTAAACGTACCTTAAAATTCATTCGGCAAATTTATATGTGAAAATAGGCACATTTTTGCCCTTGTATTTAATTGAAAGATAGATTGTTTATTTTTTATATTATTTTTAGTTAATTAACAAAAATAAATTTAATAAAAGCCCTCGACAATTTTAAGGCGTTTTAGGGAGATAAATAGTAACAGATGTATATGTATAAACGGACGTTTTGTCCGGTAATACTAAATTATTTATGCTCATCACAGACAGAAAACATGCTCGATATTGTATAAATGCTTTTTAAGCAATCTATTTTGCACGCTGTGGCCACTAATAAATTAAAATATGGGTGTCATAAATGGCGCAATAACGACCCTTGCTAAAGCGTTGTGTTAAAATCATGATGCAGTATATGGACAGTTGAATTTTAACATAATTGAAATTAGTAGAAATTTATAATCTGAAACAATATTTTCAATACATGTAAAATAATATAGTAGAAAAATAAATAGAGAAATTACTAGACTAGACTACTACTAGACTAGAATAGTCAAACGAGGGTCTATTAACTACTATGACCTCAACTATGTCTCTCAAAACGTGGGCCTTAGGATGATCACGAACAAGACGAAAATCATGTCTAACGACATATATGTTTACCTGGGACTAGGAGTCCGGTTAGGTAACTCAAACTTTAACGCAGAGGTCAGTCGACAAATCTAACTCGACTCGGGAAGCTTAGACGTATCCACTCGTCCGATATCTCTCAATGTCTGAAGGTTAAGGTCTTCAACCAGAGTGTTTTACCAGTAATGACCTACGGCACTTATATTTACCTTATTTATTGCCGTATCAGAGGCCAAAATCTTACCCATTGTTTGAATCTCTTAATTTAACCAAGATATGTTACCATTCTTTGCATAATTTAGCAACTGTATAAGGATGAATGTTCAAATTTATAGTAGCTGTGAATATACAGCATCGTACATTGCGAATGCTTAGTACCATCGAAACAACCTTGGCGACAGGCGATCAATTACCCTGACCCGCCACCTCACAATAAGTCATTTTAAACAGTACGCGTATGCTGGATGGGCACCTGTACTCTTTGGAATGACTTGTCACAAATGGTATTTCTGGGCTAATACGACGCTGGATATTTAAAAAAAAGCAGTTTCGTTCAGTTGTTACTCGTTCGTTTTACGCAGAATATTTGTAGGCAATATTTTTGGTTGAATACCTTCTTTTGGGAAGTCGGTCAAAAAGACGGACCCAGGCAAGTGCCTAATAAACCGCCTCCGTGGCCTAGCGGTATCGGCCATTGCTTTTAAATAGAGGTTCGTGGGTTCGGATCCCGCGTGGAAATGACGTTATAATTGTTTGAATTATGTAATTGTTACATTTGAGCTGATCACCTAATTGTTTGATAAGTAAAATGATTCATGCGTCGGCATGTAAAAATTTGGTCCCAATTGTCAAGATCATCTTTGGCAGTCGTTGTAGGAAGTCAGTGCCTTCAAATTTAATAACAACTAATTCATCCTTAGAATGCAGTTTACCCTTTGAGTTGCGGAGGTCAGATGCCAGTCGCTCTGCGTAAAACTGTTATTCAGGTAAATCTGGATGGATTATATGCCGACCCCATGATATCTTGGAGAAGAGGCTAGGTGAATGAAAGATGCAGATAAGTGGGAAAATTGTATAAAAACGTAATAAAATATAATTATAATATCATTATTTGACAAAATCTCAAAACATTTATGAATTCAAAGACACTGATATCGTTAGTCGTTAAAGAGAGAGAGTCATTGGTAAACTTCAAACACTTGTTCCAAAGCGTCGCCTAAAGCGACAATTATCCTTATAAAGAAAATTTGTACAACAATACACGGCAGATATTTTTTTACCAGGTTTGGAAAATGCTTTTTGTATAATATATCCTTATAGGGTTTTCGCAATTCTTAAATTAATTTTTGAGCTTAAATCTTTACTCTTCACTAATTATAGTTTTGTCCTCTGGGATAAAATTCAATCAATTTTCTCATAAGTAAAATTTTATCATGACCAGTAATATTTAAAAAAAAAAGCAAGTGAAACTTTAACAAAATATATATGGCCGACTTTAAACAGTACAGAACTATCGCCGTCTAAAATCTCTCATATCTTTTACGATATTTATTTAATCATAATGTCGTGTGGTACATGTTTTATACTTATAGAATGAAGATTGTTATTTTATACTTAAACGTTATTAACTTATACGTGCACTTACACTATATAACGAATTCACACCTGAAGTGACCTTTAAACATGCTTAAATGCATTTTTAAAAATTAAATTGAAATGCTTATTGTGCGTTGTTCGTAAAACATAGACAAATATGTCTATGTTTTGCAATAGAATACCATTGCAGACTTTATAGTAAACCATTTCAAGTAGTACAATTTTGTAACACATACTTTACGTTTAGCTTTTATGGGTTCAGAAGCGTTTGTAATTTAATTGCACGAGGTAGTAATTTTTGATGCCGTAATTTATTTTTCTCTCAAATATCTATTAAACTGCTTATCACAAAATTATTAAAAAAATGAAACCAATGAAAAGCTCTAATCTCTCATTAGAAAGAAGAATTAACAAAATCGGGGCGCTAGCAACGGAGCACCGATGTAACGTATATATGTATATATAAAAAAAAATCTTACTTCATAGACCAAAATAAGATTTACGGAATAATTCATATTGGGTTAGTGTAGTAAAATATGACAATAATAAATGTCTATTTTTTAAAGTGTATCACAGTTACCATACTAAGACAGGAATACGTTTAAAATATGTAATAAGCCGTTTAAGAAGCACTTAAAGTTAAAATATAAATCCTTATTAGTCTTCTTATGGTTTCCACGTTGTTTTATATAGAATGAAACTGCAATTTACAGTGTACAGTATGTACGATTATTCATTTATTGTTTTGCACAAATTTTGTAAAATGGCGGAATGTTTGGATTTGTGTACGTCCTGATTTTAAGAAGTCGGCCGAAAATGTAGTTGGTCAAAGAACACTAAGAATTCCACACCAGGTACAAATAAACAGCAATATTGAGGCAGTAATATGTTTTATTATTAATTCATCTATAAGTAATAGTGGTAAAAATTAAAATTACCATGTCTGTTGCATACACTCTTCTAGCAATTTATAATAATTTTTTCCCCAAAATTATATCTCAAATAGAAAAATTAAAACTGAAAGTTGCACAAAATTGAAGTCATCAATTAAAATATTAATTTGTTTTTTTAAGGGTTGAACGAGGCGCTACAGAGATGTTCTAAAGAGTCAAGAAGCAGTTAGCAAAAAATAACGAAATCTCTTATAGATACAGCCACTTAAAAAGCATTAATACCTGTTTAAAGTAGTTCTCTATTTGTGTCTCTTACTGCCTTTTCTTCAAATGGTGGATTAGTTATTCACCAGTCATTTACAAAAAATTTTGTCCAATTTGAATAATTTGCAATTACGTTTCTAATTTTAAAATATGTTTTACAAAAATGTATAGAGTAGCACACGGACAATTAAATGATACTGATATTTATGACGATGATCAATATTATTCTGCTAATGATTCTATAACTTCTAGTGATAATGATAGTTTTAGCTCGGCTGGTGAATCTGTAAATGGCTTTTGAAAAATACCTTTACATGTAACAAAACTAATGAGTTAAACATATGTCACCTTAATGCACAAAGTATCCCCAGTCACTTTAGTGACTTGATTGAAGGGTTCACTAACTCTAACGTGCACGCCATCTAGATTTCAGAGAGCTGGCTTAAACCACATGTACCCTCAACTTTATATTCTCTTCCCGGTTATGTTCGTATCCGGAATGACCGCTTAGGTAAAGGCGGGGGGGGGGGACATCGCCATTTACTTAAGATCGGATCTCCCTTACAGAATATTAGCTTCATCCCTTCAGATCTACTCAGCAACTGCTGAATACCTATTTTTAGGAGTTACACTTAAAGGTGCTAAATTAGTAGTTGCTGTTGTGTACTGTCCTCCAAATGCAGACTATTTCACCGACTTCAAACTGGTATTAGAATATTTGGGTTCAGAGTATGCACATCATGTCATCATGGGAGATTTTAATACGAATATCCTTGCTTCCAGATCTCCTCATACACTTAAATTCCTACATATAGTCAAGCCAAGTTCTTTTCATATTTTACCTCTTAACGTCAGTCACCACAATCTCTTCGGAGAAGATAACCAAGGCAGGATTAGACGATAGGATTAAGTCAAGGCAATAGTGCCTTGACTTAATCCTATCTGGTTTCCATTCATGGTCAACATCCTGCCCCGGGTTTTTCTCTTCACGACTTAATTTTCCTTTCTTATATCCTAAAGCCTCCTAATACCAAACCTAAGGCTCTGTACGTGCGGTCTTTTGCTAGGATGAATGTTGACAATTTGCGTGAAGATGCTGGAAAAGTCGAATGGAGTTTGGTGGCGAAGAGTGACAACATTGACAATACGACCTAAATTTTGAACACCCTTATAAATAAGTTATTTATAAGGGTGTTAAATTATTTATAGTTTGTGAGCTTCCAAACTTGATCGATGAAGAAATACTTACTTAAATTTATTATCATTCAGTCCAAATCTATAAGCTCCTAATAAAAAGCTCCTAATAAAATATAACGCTACTACTTATTTTATCTTTTGAAAAACTTAACCATATTTCATTCATATTTAGAGCCTCCTTAATTATATTTGAATGCGTATTATTTTTGTGACAAAAAATAATGACAAATTAAGTTAGGAATATTTCAATATCTGTCTCTGAGCCGAGTAGTAATGAAGGTAGTATTTAAGTTAAGCTAATAATAAATTTAATAGTTGCATCTATACCTTTAAATGTATTATACAAAAGGTTTTTTTTTAATATTATACGAATTAAAATGAAAATAGATACAAATTATATTTTTAATTTATATTATCAGTAATTCCTCTTTCTACAGTGAAAAAATAATTAGTTAATTTCTGCATAAGTTAGTTTTCATACCTTTTATTTGAACACGAATTTCACTCACATAGAAAACCAAAAAAAGGATTGCAAAAACTAACAGTGATCAACAAATATATTAAAATACTATTTATTCTTACCTTGATAACTCTGTATCAATTTCATTATTTTTGGTATATATGTTTCAGCAATATATCGTAAGGGTAATGTTTACAAAAGTATGACTATGTAAAATAAATAAAATGTAATACCGTTACCGGTAGAAACAATATTTACTTTATGGGAAATGGAACACATAATTTACAATTTTATTACCTGCGACATTTCGTCGATCTGTTATTCAAGGTACAAAGAGCCGTAATGGGAAATTCATCCTCCCCTTAAAGCGGTTATCAGAATGTTCCTCGGTTAATAAACCTTATCTATTGCTATGCCAGTTTAATAGGAAAACAATACTATGTAACCCAGACAAATGGACCTTTGCAAATTTAACGAACGTTTATGTATCATGTCTATTGAAAGAAAACAACTTAAATATATAAATTACCAAATTATACATATGTATTTATCGTCTATTTTCTATTTGCCAGTTACAGTACACCTCATGTATAATCTGGTAAAGTTTTAGATAAGGATGGAGGGTTAATGTAAAATAGATATTATATCAAAAATAATATATAACATTAGAATATAAAAATGCGGTAGCAAAGGTAGCACATACATAAACCATACTTAAATCATAGGTGGCAACAATTATTTTTAATCAGAAACTTAAGTTTTAAAACATATGTACAATACATCTGTAACGATACGGAGACTACCAATAAAATCTAGATAGTGAGGTTTAAGTTCAAGTCATAAGTGTTTACCATGGGGTAAGATAAATTGAAAATAATTTTAGCAGCTACTTTACTAAATTATTTAATGATTTTTAGAGCAAATTAACAGAATTAAAATAAGCGTGTATGTGTGTTGCAAATACATACTATATCGGGTAACGCTGTGCTTTCACAATTGGATAGTGCTGCACACGACAGTCCTATTAAAGCTTAACTGGTTTGTTCTCTAATTGCTTTGAGTACTGTTACGTTTTCGTGTTATTGATTGGGCACGTACTGCGCGTTCTAAACAAGTTTTAAAAATGTACCTAGAACGAATGTTAATTTGTTGTTTGATTTAATGGTATTAGTATAAAATAAAATGTCCCTCATTAAAGAAAAAGAAACGTTTTGGGTTTTGAGAAAGAGTTTATACTATTATTAAGCCGAATTATATTAGAAAAAACGATGGCGTAGTGATGTAACGACCTCACCGCCCAATTGTCGGTAAAACTGCCTTTTTAGTGAAAGAGCTTATCAGCGAAAATTTTCCGTAAACATATGGATGCGCATAATTTATACTTACTTGATTTTAATAATTTATTAAACAATTTAAATAGGAAGACGTATTTTTTATTTACCTTGAGGATATACCATTAGAAACCAGAAAATGGTGTTCTAGTATGACGCCCACTTTCATCTCGGCGTAAGACAGTGGTTAAACACTACTTTCCCTCAGCAAGGTGTTCTGATTTAACACTTTGCCATTATTACATATGGGGTCGCATGAAATCTCTAGTGTACACAACACCAATTTAGGCGTTAGAAGATTTAAAGTCATGTATAATCGTCGCTGCTAACAAATAACAGCTCACAGGACGAGTCACTCGCTCTGACTTAAGCAAAAGGCTTCGTGTTTGTATCAGGCACCGTCACCGGTAGTTTGAGGAAAATTGAAATTAAATTTAATTATATATAGTAATTACTTTAAACATTTTTTCTTTACTTAATATACCAATCTCCTTTATTTAATTCGTTTTAAATAAAACTGTTATAAGAGAATCATTTAAGAAAATGTTTCTTTGACCTTTAGAAACTGCATACATTGGTTATTAACAGTTTCAGAACTAAACTATAAAAATATGCATTAAAACTTTTTAACACAACAAAAATATGGTGTTCAAAATTCTTAATAATAATTTATTCTATTATCATGAAATTATTCCTGACAACTTAACAACAAATACTTCTGCTATGTGTGACGCGGTGAGGCTGACAAATTCTACACATATCGATTTAATTATTTATTACAACGATTTCGTTTTTCAATATCATTATTTTCTATAAAAAATGTTCGGAAACAACCAATAAAACCTGAAAAATAGATAATATTTAAAAAACGTAATCACTTTACTTGTTAAATAATTACTTTATTAAAATAATTACCTATATCTAATCAATAATTCGCTTCGAAAAACCGATGGTTTGGTCTCAATGAAAAGAGGAGGCAAAGGGGCAAAATATTTTATGATAAATATTTATTTACTCATAAAACTTAGGAGTCAAGTTAAAACTTAGTCAATTAATCTTGTAGCGGTAAACTTGTATCCACTTTTTTTTTGTTCCGCTTCGCTTTTATGCTTATAACAAAAAGTTCTTTATTTTTTCTTTTTCAATTTTAATAATATTCTGTAAATAATCTAAATAAAACACTTCCATGTACTTCGTAATCCTATATTTATTTTAAATTAATGACAATATGAAATACGTTAACATTAATTTAAAAATATATTTTCTTGTTCCTACTGTCTTTAATATAACAGTAGTTTACAAAAAATTGTGATTTTTATACACTAATAGTTGTTCTTAAAACTTCATTTATCACAAGCCTTTGTTAGTTTACTGCTGGACATATGCCTTCCGTAATGCCAGCCTTTTCCATTAGGGGTTTTTGGACCATATCCCACCACGCTGGTCCAATGCGAGTTTTTTACATACCCATCGGACTCATGGATCATCTTACTTTTCAGACAATTGTGTGATCGGCCTAAATTGTCCTAACTAACCAGAAAATAACGATATCACAAAGTTGTTTCCCTGCGGGCTTTGAACCCACGACCTCCGCTTTATAAAGCAAGGGCCAATACCGCTAGACCACGGAGGCATAAAACTTATAATAAACTATGCCATTAAGTATTAATAGGTAAACTTATAGTACATCGCGCGTTCACTACAGGTTAAACAAGTTAAATAAGTTCTGAAGTTCTTCAATACTAATGAATTTATTTTGCCGTGAAATACACGGCTTAATTAAAAGCTATTTGGTTCTCAATTGAAGCAGCTATTTGAAACTACAAATGAAAATTGTTTATGTTTCAAATTATATTTTCAGTTAGTATGTAAGTATGTATTTCAATTGTTTAAAGTAACAGAAAAATATTTTCTTTACTGATTTGATTGTTAATAAAATCGTAACTTAAATAGTAAAATCCGCTTTTAAACTTAATGTCCTTTCCAAAAAACATTAATGTAGGGGGTAAAGAAAAAATAAAATAAGTTATTCTTGTTTGTACATATACGGTATTGAAATTAAAGTATCGTACATTTATAATTACGTTACTTATATTAGGTAAAATTTTATTGAGGTTCAGCATATCTCGATTTTAATGGGTAATGAAGGATGCAAAAATAATTGAAAATTCTGAAATATCTTTTATAAGTCCTATTAACAAAAAGAAACATGAGCAAAATAGTCTAACATTTCTTAAATATTTAATAATAAATAATAGTGTATAGAAACTGTGATATATATATATAAATACATTTTACAGATACCAGTACGTACCAGTGGAGCTGGGGCGGGTCGCTAGTAATAAATTAAACACAAAAACACCTGCCGAGACTGAAAGACTAACTAGACATTGAGAACTAGAAATTGTTTTGAAATACATAAAAAAAATTATAAATGCATTAAGTCAAAAAAGCTTAACTTGCCAAAACACTAACAATGGTTTCACTTACATGGTTTTGTCTTGTTACTATTGTACGGAGTTCAATTAGGATTTGCCAGTTCAATATCTGTTTAGTGCTGTTGTCCAATACAGTTGCTATTTCAGTTTCAATGCACGCAGGCAATTGATTTACGGTTTAAGACTCGTGTAAAAATTGAACATCGTAGATACATCTAAAGACGTTAAGAGGTAACATTTAAAATAAGTGTTCACAATCTTACGAATTATATTGTAGAAGCTTTAGATAAAGGAAAAAAATGTTTAGCGATTTTTCTTGATTTGGCCAAAGCCTTTGATACAGTGTCAATTTCTAAATTAGTGGAAAAATTAGAGAGAATCGGTATAAGAGGAACCCAATTGAATCTTTTTCAAAGTTACCTTACAAATCGCACTCAGAGGGTAATTATAAATGATCAAGTCAGCAATGAACTTAACATAGAGCAGGGAATTCCCCAAGGAAGCATTATTGGACCTACGTTGTTTTCCATATATATAAATGAGATGTGCAATATAAATCTTGCAGATGGTTCACTCGTTGCCTTTGCGGATGATACGGCATTAGTCTTTTCTTCAGACAATTGGGAAAAGACCTTTAAGATCGCTGAATCAGGTTTTGACATAATTTACAAATGGTTGTCTCAAAACAAATTATCGCTCAATAACGAAAAACCAAATATCTAACGTTTAGTCTCCAACAAAAACAACTTAGTGACGCAAGATCATTGAATATACCTGTTCATAATCACGCTTTTGAAATCCAAATGTAGTGCTGCCTTATATAGAAAATGTTTCAACTATAAAATATTTAGGTATTACTCTAGATGAGCATCTTAACTCGAATCTCACATTCAAATTCTTACAAATAGGACAAGAAAACTAATGTATATATTCAAATACTTAGAAACATCGCATGAGCTTAATATTCTCAAAATGATTTACTTTGCGTTGTGTCAATCTATACTTGGCTACTGCATTCTAGTATGGGGTGGAGCTGCAAAGACCCATATGATTAAATTAGAGAGAGCACAAAGAGCAGTACTAAAAGTAATAATGAAAAAACCTTTTCGATTCCCAACAAAAGATTTATACAGAGAATGTGAAGTTTTGACTGTGCGTCAAATGTTTGTGCTTCAAGTTGCTTTGAAGCAACACTCTGATGACTCTAAAACTATACAAGACATTTCACAACAAACTGATAAACGAATATATAAAATACCTTGGACTCGAAAGTGTAAAACTCGATTCAGTTACAAATTCTATTACTATCTAGGATGTTTTATATACAACAAAATTAATAAGATACTAAAAATACACCACAAAAATGAACATGACTGCAAAGAGATAGTGAAAAAGTGGCTTTTAAAGCAGACATATCAATAAACAGAAGATCTTCTTCATGGAACTCTATAAAAGAAAACACACACATAGATCCAAACACTCACACAAATATGTAATTAATTATATATATATATATATATATTTTTTCTCTTAGTCATCCAAAATACGTCATGGTAGGTACAAACTATTCGGTGTAACAGTCTTTTTATTGTAATAAAATAATTGTCAATTGGAAGGTTGCTGGTACTTTAGCACAGGCTACGCCTATTTAAGTACCAGCTGATACTATTGTGAAAATTAATAAAAAAGCCCCTGTGTGTCTGAAAAAAAAAAAAAAAGTGCCGTTGCGATTCTAGGTCTATATTTTTTAAATGTGTAATATCTTCGTAAATATTAATTTAATTACAACTTGTGGTTTCTAATTAGTTAAGTATATACGATATTTTGCCTAAAGATGTACAGATGCCATTGTTAAATTCTGAAATGTAAAGGATAAAAATTGTCGTTCAAAGCGCAATTTTTTGGTTCGGTCAAATACCGTCATAAAATGAGATTTACCATTCTCATTCAATTTCTACTAAAACTGTACTGGGCTCAGGATGTATCTTAATAAGACAAAAAATAACAAATTAGTGACTAGCTGTTGCCCGCGACTTTGACTGTGTGGTAATAATTTAAAAAAATTGTAGCCTATTTTATTCCCTGTTATATCAGCTATTTTTTAGAGATAGACCCGTCAGAACCGGACCAACTTTACATATGCTATTGCGGACTTTTTCAATGAATCTAGAAAAGAATAATATTTCCGCCATTCATTGTTTTGTTATATCTCATAGGGTTTGGGCAGCGTTTTCGCTTAAAGCTCTCGGACGGTTTAATTTATTTCAGACATATCTGACAACTATTAATATGTTTTACTCAAATGTACACAGAAACAACACATATTATTATACCTTAAAATATACCTTAATCTTCCGGAAGAATTATTCTATCGATTAGTGCAAATCGCGTGACAATCTGTGTTGTAGTACTTGAGTTTAACTCGAACAGACAGACATAAAGACGCAGCCAGGTTTTGTTTTATAATATGTATATATAAAATAAATAATTTCTCCAAAAAGTTAGTTTAGTTAAAAATTGATAAAAAAAACTTACATGACAAGTTTTTTTTAATAATTTTCGTGAAATATTTGGTCCGTGTCTGAAATTCTTTAATGTGAAATGACTTTGCTATAGTCTCCAAACGGAAGAGTGAAGTTTAGTTTGTAAGATCAAGTAGCGAAACTTAAATTACTTCCTTGCCGAACTGGTCACAATGCTGTCCGGGCCAAAAACTGTTCTTTGAACTTGCAAACAGGAACTATGACGATTCCAGTAGTAAAAGCGTAATCCGCAATGGAACCAATGAGAGAAAGCAAATTGATGTAAATTATCTTGTCTTAAAGTCATAAAAATCTATTGGACCAAAAACTACGTCAACGGTTTCAGTTCTTAAAAAAGTTTTTATTATTCTTGATGAAGGCAGAAGAGCAGTCGGGCCACCTGATGGAATGTGGTCACCGGCGTCCATGGATACCGGCAATACCAAGGGTACCACCAATGCACTGCCTACGTGAGAAATAGGATGTTTTGCCCTGTTTACCCAGTAAATACGCTGGCTGCGGTACCCTTTAAACCAGAGCACAGTAATATTATACACACTTCTGCTTTGCGGCAGAAATAGATACAATAAAGTTCAAAGGTTAATCAAGAATTTCAAACCTTTAATTTAGATTCAAATATATCAGTATCTATTTAAAATTGGAAAAATAAAATTTCATTTTATAATGATCAATACGTTATTAGTTTTCAATTGTAAGATGTAAACCTATTTCATGTTAAGTTGTTAAAGGAATTTTATTTTTATTAAATATGACCAGGTTTTAAGAGGGTTGAGTGACAAACGTTCACAGGACTATATAATTAAGTGATTGATAGCCTCTAATTTATAATCGCTCGTAGGTCATGATAGAGTAACCTAGGCTCCAGCTGTTGCCTAGTAAATAAAGCCATTAGCTTGTTTCAGGGGGTACCCAGCTAGGCCGAATTTTATTCGGTTTAAAATAAATTAGTCAAAAACATTTTATCCTTTGACAATTGCTACTGTTGTTGATTTCACGCCTTAAAAAACTACAAAAACTGTTGTTTTTTGACTTCATTGGCCACTAAAACTATGTTTATTATTGTCCGCCTATAACCCGATAATTGACAAATGCGAATTTTACAAACAAGAGTTCGAATACTGGGGGCTATAACTTTTTGTTATTGGTATTTCCTATAAGATGGTGCCATAGAAACTGACAACCCATACTTAAATTGAGTCTATCTTCGTGGTTCCACAGAAAATCTTTGACAAAAGTGTGAATTAATTGACATCACATAGGTGTATCAGTTTTCTATTAATTACATTAGTAGCGGCTGCTATTGTTGGTGTATTCTTTAAGTTTTTCATCATTCAGTCATTATATTAGTATATTTATCTATATTCGTGTCCCTACTATTGCATTGATTCGTTGTTGACTTTAAAGGGGAACTAGCGCTTAGTGCGCTCAATCTTAACAGTGTAGCTGTTTTGCACGGTTTCAATAATTTTTAACTAGATGGCGTAGTTTTGATATTTTTAAGTCATTTTATTTAAAATTTTCTTGGAGTATTAAAGAATTATAAAATGTTGTAATAAAACAATGTCATGTTAGCCTATTTGTTGTTTAAGAAATGAGATTAATAAAAACTGGGTTTCCAAAGTTTTCGTACTATTGTAAAAAATATCAGTATTCAGACACACAGTCGGTCAACGTTGACGATTTAATTTTCTTATAAAATATATATTTAAACGTTTGATGTCAAATAAGGAATCAATGAATTAATTCATTTGAATGATTATGAAATATAATATACAAAGAAGGTTTTTTTTGTGTTTATTGCATAAGAATCAAATAAAGTAAAAATTAAAACAAAGACCACCTATTTAAAATTCAAGCATTGTATTATAACTGTTTTAATCTATGTACATTTGTATGGTTCATTTAATTATTTTTGAAATAAGTTCAAATACATTTAAATTTATAATGCAACTTATCTTATTTCAAAAGTGAATAATTCCAATTTATTTTGGCCTGATTGTATTATATAACTAATAAAGCATACAAGAAGAATAATTTAAGTATACTAATATATACAAAAAGAAAAATAATTACTATTACTACTGACTATTAATAAAATGTTCTTTTTTATACTGATTTTTTATTTCTTCCATTTGTAGGATTGCATCGAAATCTCACATCTGAGGATTTTAATAGTATGCAAAACATTGTGCATTCATGAATGACTGTTATTTATATATGTTTTTGTGATTTTAATTTTTAATTGTGGTTCAGTTCAAAAATAGTGTTGTTTCGTAAATTTAAAGAATAAAACATCAGTCGGTTAAAAACAAATAAACGAGTCGTTTGTGAAATTGTAACATTCGAATTTTCAAACATTCCAAAGAGTCGCCTGAAGCGATGATTATCCTTCAAACGAAACTTTTATATTAAAATATATCAGAAATATTCTTGTAAGCTGCATTTTGAAAATTACATTCAAATACACGCTTACGGTGTTTTTTAACTCGAAATACAGGTTTGAAAAGATTTTACGGCTTGATATTTTCAAAAGCGTAAATATTATTACTATATCAAAACAATGTACATTTTAATATAGAATATTGAAATTTAAGAAGAAATTGTGATTGATCGACCTTTGGACCTTCATCTCTTGTGTAAATGTACTATTTACTTGTTTATAATATTTTTTTTATTCAGGACGATGTAAAAACTATCTACTGATGGTAGTTTACAGAATCTGATTGGCAGTTTATTGATGGTTTCTAGTTAAAAACAAAAAATACATTTTTTTTAAATGTAATTATATGTTTGCATTTCACATTGACCACCTAAGCTGGAGTTCAAACCTAACTCTTTTAGCCGTTTCATGTCTCTATATCTGAATCATGAACATCATCAGCCTGTGATAGCCCACTGCTGGGCATAGGCCTTCTCTAATACACCTTATCCATTAGAGGGTTTTTGGACCGTATCCCACCACGCTGGTCCAATGCGGGTTGGTGGTTGGACCGACTTTTTACATGCCCATCCTCTTACTTTCTTTTCAGACAATTGGGTGATCAGCCCAAATTGCCCTAACCAACTAGGACACAACGATGAAAATTTGTTCGAGTGCCTGCAGGATTCGAAGCCACGACCTCCGGTTTCTAAAGCACACGCCCATACCACTAGACTACGGAGGCAGTTATATCTGTGTTATATCTGAATTGCCCTACGCATTACGAATCTTTTTTTTCAAGTAGGGTAATCGACGAAACTTGATGTTATAATAACTTAAAAAATGATTGAAAGTGAGATTACACAATCCAGTTCTTTTTTCCCACAAAATTAGTTTAATCCTTAACCGGGTAAATAAACAGATTTCAGGTATTGAAGAAGATTGTTCAGTTCTCATCATACGTAAGAGTTACCTGAGTAAATAGGTAGATGAAGTAAAATACCTTACACTGGGGTGTAATGGAACTGAGTTTTTGTATGTTTTATATTTTTTTAATGATAAAAAACATTAATAAAAAGTTTTTTTTTCTTCAATTTTGTGCAGTCTAGATAGTCAATGGACGACAACTTGTAGTCGAGATGAGAACCACGGAGGCTTAAGGTAAAGGAGAAAAGTTACACATAAAATCTTAAAACGCTAGCAATTAGTATTTATTACGGAAAGAACGAAAATTTTCTTTTCTAGAGAAAGAACTTGAACGCGCATTTGAATCTTTAAAACAAAATACGTATATTGCTATACATTCATCTCTCATAGGAGTTGTTTGAAAACAATCAATTCGAAGTAAAGTATAAAAAAGATGCACGCCTTCAACATGTTTCAATAGAAACCCAATTTAGTTGCCAGTAAATATCTTCGTTATATGTTAGAGAATAGCAAAGTAAACAAGAACATGTTTAATTAAACTACTGAAGGTAAAGTAAAAAGTAAAGTAAAAAGAAGCCTTGTTTCATTTTAAAGCTACTACAGTTGACATTTTATAATAAATTCATTTCCGTACTACTAAAAACTTTTCTCTTAAGAGTCACGTTTAAACTAAGTCAATTAATCCTGTAGCGGTAAAGCTGTATCAAAAGATTGATTCTCTTTGCTTACTTTGATCGTTAGTTTTTATGTAATTAATAAAAAGACAAAATCTAAGACATTTCTTGGGTTAGGATTAGAACAAAAGCTATTACAAAGTTTTATGCATAATTTACAAAATATATAACACAATGACACACAATTTTGCATAGAAATAACATATTATAAATAAATAAAGAGCACCATTATTTATGTATAGACATCAATTGACCTGATTATACAATTCTATTTCGAACTACGATACTTGTTTATTTATCTTCACAAAGTTACGATTAGCCTATAAATAATATCAGTACAAGGACAGACTGGAATTTATGTAATTAAGTGTTATGTAATCTCATATGACGCAAAAACGTAGTGCCTCTATAATGGTTACTGACATTTGGCGAGAAAACCTAATCAGAACAAAATACGAAGGAAACCTAAAAAACGATTTTATTGATAGGAGGTTCATAATAAAACTTACACTTACATATTGAATTAGGTATTGTTGAAATTTTAGACTATTTGAATGTTCTTAAATAACTAGCGTTCAAAGTACTAGATTTTGAAAATGCGTAGATTAAAATAAGTCCATATGAAAGTTTTCACTCATGAGGAATATTCGGGTTATTAATAATAAAGTGATGTTCTTTATCGTGTAAGTAGACATATAGTTAGGCTGAAATTAATATACAGATTTATAATTTTTACGATTCCTTTTTTCATTATCATTATCTCATTAAACTGCTGATAAAATAAGTTCAAGTTCAAACTTAGCTAAATTATTATGCCGTGAATTGTAAGTTTTATTAAAATAATTTCGAGATGTTATAATAGTTGATTTAAATTCTAATTATAATTTTACATTCTTTGAAAATTTTCGAAGTATACCTTTTTTTTCTAAATAACACTTATACCCGATAAGTCAAAACGGTATATCAATTAGTACATCAAAGTTTCTTTTTCACTTTAAAAACACCATGCCCACATAGGCACATATAATTAGGGCCAAGTATCCATATCTTTGATAAGGTAATATTTATCTTAACATGATATAAATTTACAAAAAAATTGAAGCAATACAGAAGATACTTTTTGTAACTAACTTATATTGCAAACTAAGTCTAAACCCAAGAAAACACTGTATAATAAGTAGTTATCAAAACTGTATTTTATTAATTTTGCAGCTTTCATTTTATTAAAAAGATTTTAATAAACCTTTAATTGTTAAAAGACTTAATATATGGATGATGGTTACTTCATATTAGTGTAATGAATGTCCTTATCGCTTTAGGACCAAAATATTTTATCAATATATAATAGCCCCGACATGACAGGTTCCTTTTTTATACATTTTATATAACCTGAATAGAACCTTATTTTTTTTTGTCACGAGTCAATGACAGGTCAAATAAAAAGTTTCCGGCCTACCATAGTAAAACACATTTTTTGGCAAAATTAGTTCTTTTTTTAATTTGATAGAATTCCCTTAATGGGTGATACACTAATTATAACGACCCTACAACTTTTTTACACCATTTTAGTACGTTACGATTTGTACTTTGCTTTAAAATAGGTCTTCACACACAGCTCTGAATCATCAACTCGTCGTTGTTTTTGGTCAAAGAGAAAGCGCGCGGAACCCTTTTTGCTCAGTTGTCTCATATCGAAACATTCGTGAATGTTATGATGTACACATTTAGTTGATATTTTTATAGTGTCTGCTATTTAATTTACATTCAATTTACGGTAATACAGTCTCATTTTGTGGATTCTTTTAATGTTTTCACCGATAACAACCGGATTTGGGCGACCAATCTTTGATGGTTGATTCACCTGGGCCAGTGTCTGGAAACTCTGAATGAAACAAAGTTTTTTCTTGTATGTATATTTTCCTTCAAAAACAATATTTTATCAACAAAAATCATTTTCATTATTTTTTTCACAAAAACAAAAGTTGCCAAAGCTATAAAATTTATACTCAGATCTTTTGATGGTTACGGCATATATAACTAAAAACACATGAGGATTTAGTTCTTAAAGTACTGTCTAAGCCGGGACCTTTGCAATTGATCTAATATATAGTAGTATTGCGAAGTCGTTTTTAATAATATCTAAAGCACAACGAATGGGCAATGAATCGTCGTTGCCTTTACACCATATAACACAATAAACCGATGCCCGCTGGGTAATTTATAGAATTCTTATCTCCTTCTTCAGCGTTGACCACAAGATAGAGCAAATGTAAAAAACAAAGATATATTTATTATAGCTAATATAATAAAGCCATTCCCATTATTTTTTTATGATTACAGCAAAGAGACGAGCATGACTATTACATGATGGTAAGTGTACTAGCATACTTTAGTAGAAACTGGCACCTCAGTACCACCGTCAAATATTAACATATAAAAATATAGTATGTGGAATAAAAATAAAATTATACATATTTATAATTTTACTTCAGCCTCACATCATTATCAAATAAAATACAATAAAACTCTATTAACTTTCCAGAAAGAATACTCTCGCTGGAAAATAATAAACTGCATTGAATAACTTTTAAAACAACTACAATTAACTTTTAAATACAAATAAAAAGATCGCTCAACTTAATTGACTAATCCAACACTGAATGTGTTGGGTGCACGAAGTTCTAAATAAATACTGACTTTCGCCTCTTTATTGTGCATTGTAAAATTATATTTGTAGTCGTATCAAAATCTTAATATTTATTCTCAGTATGACACTTCTTGACCGAATCCTAGAAGAAAGGAGTTCTCAATTCGGAACGTATGTTTTTTTTCCCTATTTGTAGCTTAGTAACTAGTATGTTTACATATATCATTTATATTATTTTAAATATTAATGAATAAATTGAATTCAAGAAAATGTGATGAGATTTTATCTTGCCAAGGGATCGGCTGTCTTGGCGCTCATTGATGAAGGACTATGTCCTTCAGTGGACTCTTAGAAGCTGTTGATGATTATGATGATTAATCCTCACACTTTTTATTACAATTATCACAATACAGCTCAAAACTGAAACTTGCAGTATATGTTGAATGACAATATTTAAGAAGTTACAAGGGCGTAAATTAGAGAGCAGGCGTACGTCGGCGAGAACGTCAAAAAACTTAATTATGATAATTTTGATGTCGGTACAATTTTTTTAATGAAAAACTGGGCAACTCTTTTTATGTCTGAGACAAGAGGCTGGCTTCTGCCTCCTGCACCTTTTTTTCACGTTGCATCCTTTGTATGTTTTATATCTTTAAAAAATTAATTTTAAAAAGAAGCACTCCGTTTCAGTTAAGTTAAATTAAAAATATTGAAATTTTTGAAAAAGTTACAATACAATATGCTATAACATGTTCTTATATTGAACTTACTTTTTAATTTCTAATGTTATGCAATATTTTAGGTGCGTTCCTCTTTTGAAAATGTTGTGCATACCTGTTCGAATGTAAATTGAAGTGTAATAATTTGTATTATTGAATTTGTACAATGTTGGTTTGTCTTTGAAATAAATAAATTATGTTCCTAAATTATAGGTT
This sequence comes from Lamproptera curius, assembly GCA_029286875.1. Taxonomy (NCBI): domain Eukaryota; kingdom Metazoa; phylum Arthropoda; class Insecta; order Lepidoptera; family Papilionidae; genus Lamproptera; species Lamproptera curius. Next base: position 1,422,948 of record JAGSMT010000107.1, on the reverse strand, counting down.
TTTGTGAAGTTTGAACATAAGTAATAAACCAAATTAGTAAAGAAAAGGAGCTTACTTAAGAAAAACCGGCATAAGAAACTGCAAGATTTATATCTACTTTTTTAACATTATTAAAAAACAAAATATAAACATCAACAAATTGTTTTTATTTGTTTTAAATAACTTTAAATGAGCATGTTTGAAGTGAAACTTCTTTATCGGGGTTGGACAAAAATGTTGTGTCACATTTTTTCGTTACGCGCCATCTTTTTTTTCCGTTACGCTCTATCTTTTTTTTGATTCTAGGGACTTGTTTATATTTATCTTGTCGAACATTTAGACAAGTTAATTTTATTTTAGGCATTTTTGGGGCGCGTTATTAACATATTTATACAAATTTTTAAAACGTTTTGCGACAGCGCCACCTAGTGGACGCATTAAGCATCTATTTAGACATTGTATTGCATTGAAACTTACATTTTTGAAATCCAGGTGGCAATTGTTTCGACTTCCATAAGAGCACCAACACGTGGGCGTGATCATGTAATTTATTCTGCAAGTTATTTAAGCTTAACCCTTGTCATATATATATATATTTATGTATATATATATTTTTGAAAATTGAAAATTTTTATTGGAAAATGGCAATACCATCTAGTCAGCCTCAATTGCCAACCCGACCTGCACGCGCCTTATCTATGGCGGCCGCGGTGCTCCCTGCTAGACAACAGATCGGGCTCTGGCGACCGACTCAATGGCGGTATACCCAGGAGCCTTGGGAGCAAATACCTCCGAATATGACTGGCGAAGAAAGCCAGGGGAAACTACTGCGACTACATTCGCAAGATAGTTATCATTACCAGGCAAGGACACAGAAAACGATCGCCATGCAACCCGACTAGCAACCGGCTCCGTCCTGCGTCCGGGGCAGGCGGTGATAAATTAGCTACCGGCCATGGGCTGGCAGGAAACCAGGCCCCCCATGGTAACTCTGCTACTGGAATGAGTATAAGGTTACACCATATCCAGAAGATAGGTCTTCTCGACTGAGTTTCGAACAATTGCTTTCATCATAGAGGAGCTTGGTATTACAGAGGCGTCTATCCACCACAGTGCAAAGTCGGATCTTAAAATTCTTTGGGCATGTTAGTCGGCGTGGAACGACTCAATAGAACGTCTTGTTGTTCCGTCTCCATAGAAGGGAAATTAGAAGGCACAAGACCATGGGAAAGATATCCTATGAGATGGACGGACCAAGTCAAAGCTGCGGTAGGCGCTCCCGACATGAGTGTGTCCGACTAACAATAAGGAGACTAAACTGGCGGGACGTCGTGAGGCGGGTATTGTCTTCTACACAGCTAACCGGGACATGATAACCACGACCATTCTGCCAAGAGTGTAGTGACAGTGAAGAAGAAGAGATTTAGCGTAGTTATCATGTTACTTGATCTATGATCAATACCTTGTGATGACTTCACTGTGTCTTGTTAACGATATATAAGAAAATTCACCACAGACAATTTAATAATTAAAATGGCTGCAGGTAAAGCGTAAGCGGACATTAGCGAAGAACCTACATTGATCTATAATTAACGGAAAATACATCGGATCTGTCCCTTGACCACAGGCGTAGAGTAATCTGAGGGCACAATTTTAAAGTTATTAAATAGAATAGAATTATTATTGTTTTTTTTTTTTATGGAAACTTCTCGCACAGATACAATTATGCAAAGGCGAGCTTAATACAGAGCATAATGCCTCAGGCATTATTTACCAGCTAACCTTAGGGTGGTAAAGAGATATTGTAGTAGGTGCACTAGCAAAAAAATAAATAAATCATATACATATAGATAGTTTAACTTAAGGAGTCTGACACTATTTTTGTGTCTTTCGTTTAAAGTCCAAATAATTCTTAGCCATCCTGATCTCTGTGGGTAGCTCATTCCAAAGAAGTATGGATTGAATGAAAAAAGATTTGTGAATAAAGTCGGTACGGTGAGTGGGACATAGGAGACGACGATTAAACGTAGAACGGAGATTTTTATCGCTGACAGAGCTAAGATATTGGAAATGCGAAGACAAATATGTTGGCGAAAAAGGAGAATTAAGTAGGGAAAAAAGAGTAGTTAGCGCCCTGAGCGATCGTCGTTGACGAATAGGCAACCACTGAAGTTGTAAACGGTATGACGAAACATGGTCATACTTTCGGAGATTGAAAACGAATCGAATGCAGTTATTCGAAGCCGGTCAAATTTATTGGGTTAATCTGCATTCAGGTCAAAGTAGCACAGGTCACCATAGTCGATTTAGGGAAAATCAAGGACTGCACGAGCGTTACTTGGATTTTAGGAAAGGGGCGAACATAAGCTTTGCGCCATAATCTGGAAAAGGATCCAGTAGCAGCAGTCGATGACATGAGTTATTGCAGGAAGTAGGTATTCAAGGATAGGTAGGGTCAAACGACGTCCTATTTTATCGCATCCAACTGCATTGGACTTGATAGAGAGAACAGTTTTTTTGATTTCTTCAGAAGGCACTGGTGAGAAGTGAAACATGTTAATATTAGGCCGCGTCAAACCATTTAAGTAAGAAATAGTTTCGAAAACTGTTAGGCGATCTATCGAGGAAGAAGTAATAAAATGTTGGTTTAAATCGTTCAAAGATAATGAAGTGGGAAGGTTTGATAACCGCGACTTACCAATACTGAGAGTCCCAAGGAACTTCCAGATATCGGCAGGAGTTGATTATTCAATACTTTCGAGAATGTATCGGCGTTTAGCGTTACGCACCATCTGATTACACCGATTCCTGGCTAACTTATAAAGAACTCATTTGTCATGGGATCTATCCCGCTTATATTTTAAAAATGCACGGTCCCTTCGCCTCATGGCCATCCTTACTCCATCTGTCAGCCATGGAGCTGGGGGCCGCTTTACCTTAACCGCTCTAACGGGGGCGTGGATGTCATATAGATCCGTAACTATTTTATTCACAAAATCAACCTTTTCATCTACGGTTTCTGCAGCGTAAAGCGGATTCCAATTGGTTTTTGGCATCTTTACTGAGTTCCTGAATGTTTAATTTGTTAAAAGAACGCACGTGCAGCACTTTAGGAGTGGATTTAGGAGGTTTGAGCATATAGGACAAGAAAATAAGATCATGATGGGAAAAACTTGGTGCAGGATACTGACCATGAGAGGAAACCATTGAGGGATTAGATGAAAGGATTACGTCAAGCCAAGTGTCTTCACTAGAGAGGTTATGGTGAGTAGCCTTAAGAGGCAGGATGTGAAAACCACTTGACTCAACAACGTTAAGGAATTTACGGGTTCGGAAGAATCAGGTGCTAGGAGATTGGTGTTAAAATCACCCATGACAACGTGATGATTATACTTTGAACCCAAAGATTAAAGAACCGATTCAATATCAGTGAAGTAGTCAGCGTTTGGTGGACAATAGACAGTTGCAAGAACAGGATCAGCCTCGAGGAAAAGATATTCTGCCACTGAATCTTGGGTAGAGGAGGCTAGTACTTTGTATGAGATATTACTTCTTCAATATATATCGCGACACCACCTCCAAGGCGGTCATTGCGTGCCAAGATGAATCCAGGAAGAGAATACGTGGAAGAAGAGAGATGTGGCTTGAGCCAACTCTCAGAAACCAAGATGGCATGAACACTGCAATTAGTGAACATGTCATACTAATCTACAAAATGGCTTGGTATACTTTGAGCGTTTATGTGACAAACATTGAAATTGTGCCGAGAGTACGATTCGAACTTTAAACTTAGAAAGTTGGTGAGAGTGTCACCAAGTGACGCATAACTATCAGTATTAGCAGAAGTAATAGACTCGTTCGCATCGAAAAAAATATCCTCATCAGATTCATTAGACATATTATGAATTATAGGTAGACTTTATAAATATATATGAAATATATGCAATACTTAAAAATTTAAGGTAAATACTACTAAATTATAATTATAATAACTTAATTAAACTTTGGACCACCCGCCAGCTATAAAAACAAAACAAAATAAAACGGCAGCTTAAAAAATATGTTGAGGTACAAGGACAAAAACAAAAAAAAAAATATCTACTAGTAGACAGTAATCAAAATACAAAGAAAAGCATGTTATGAGCGCTTTAAAAAAATATCTCATAAAAGAAAGAAAAAGCAAATAAAATAAAGTTAAAAGAGTTAATTAAAAAAACACTGCTTATAAAAGTTTTACAAAATTAAAATATAAAAATTATATTTTTTACACAAAATATATTTAAAAAAATAAAAATGCGCACTATTTAATTTCATCATCATCATCATCAGCCTGTGTTCGTCCATTGCTGGACATAGGCCTCCCTAATGCACGCCACCGCTTCCGATCTTCGGCTATTCTCATCCAGCCCACACCGGCCACTTTGCGAATGTCGTCACTCCATCTTGCCGCAGGGCGTCCTACACTACGTTTGCCGAGCCTCGGTCTCCACTCCAGAACTTTTCGACTCCAGCGGTCGTCAGTTCTGCGGCTTATATGACCGGCCCACTGCCACTTCAGCTTACTAATCCGGTGGGCTATGTCGGTGATTTTGGTTCTCTGTCGGATCACGTCATTTCTGATGCGGTCCTTCAGAGATACTCCGAGCATAGCCCTCTCCATAGCTCGCTGAGCGACTTTAAATTTGTGGACCAGTCGAACCGTAAGTGTCCAAGTCTCGGCACCGTAGGTCAAAACGGGTAGGACGCACTGATCGAAGACTTTCGATTTGAGGCTTTGTGGGATGGGTGACGAGAAAACTCGACGAAGCTTATGAAAAGCTGCCCAGCCCAGCCGAATCCTTCTGTTGGCCTCCCCCTCAAAGTTGTTTTTACCTAGTTGGAGCGTTTGCCCTAGGTAAACGTACTCCGAAACAACTTCGAGGGAGGTGCCGTCAATTGTGATCGGTCCCGGATCAACGTGCTCGTTAAACATGACCTTGGTTTTACCCAAGTTCATCCGGAGACCGATGCGTGCAGAAGACTCAGCCAGGCTTTGCACCATTTTTTGCAGGTCGCTAAGGATCTCAGCCATGATGACGATATCATCCGCAAATCGAAGATGTGAGATGTACTGCCGTTCACATTTATGCCGTGTCCTTCCCAGTTGAGCGTCCTGAACATGTCCTCCAGCGCGGCGGAGAATAATTTCGGAGACATGACGTCTCCTTGTCTCACACCGCGGTTCAGGGGATATGCTCAGTCTGCCCACTTTGGACTACGACAGACATAGTGGCGGCCTTGTACAGACATCTCAGCATCTCGATATATCGCCAATCAATTTGGCACCGCTGTAAGGACTCGAGGAAAGACCAGGTCTCGATGGAGTCAAAGCCTTCTCATAGTCCACAAATCCATGCACAGGGGCTGGTTATACTCGTGTCTTCTGTTAACCGCCTCACTGTATGGATGTGGTCTATGGTGCTGTAACCCTCCGAAACCCGGCCTGTTCTCGAGGCTGCGCTTCGTCGAGTTTTCGTGCAAGACGATTCGAGATGACCCTCGAAAACAACTTCATGACATGACTCAGGAGCGATATTGGCCGATAGTTCTTCAAAAGGGTTTTATCACCTTTTTTGAAGAACAATACGACCAAACCCCTATGCCATGCCTCGGGAGTTCTCCCGGAGAAGAGGGCAGAGTTAAATAGACGGCGGAGTCTTTTCAGCACCGGTTTACCGGCGGCCTTCAGAAGCTCCGTCGTGACTCCGTCCTCTCCCGGGGCTTTTCCATTTTGAAGTTGCTCAAGAGCCCCCTCGATTTCGTCTAGGCCGATTTCTGGAAGATCCTCCGACACATGGCGGGTAAGAGTGGCTCGAGAATCCTTCTCATCCGGCTCCGGGTGTGCTGAATGCGACGCGTATAACTGGCTGTAAAAGCTTTCAACCTCCGAGAGAACCTCTGGTCTAGAAGCGACGACTTCTCCGTTCTCTTTGGTCAACTTCGTTAGATGGCTTCTTCCAAGCTGTTGTACGAAGACTTTGGACCCCCGGTTTTGCTCAATAGCTCTCTGTATTGAGAGCGTATTGGAGTGACGGAGGTCGCGCCTTACCAGCTTGGAGATGGTCTTGTTAAGAACCCGCTGTTCTAACGAAGTGACGGTTGGATCATTTCGTCGCTTAGCCATGAGATCTAGTGTTTCTCCCGAAAGTTTAGACTTTTTGCCCGTACGTCGCATACCGCAGAGTTTTGCACCCTCGTCCCGAAGAATTTCTACCACTCGATCGAGTTCCTCGTCCACGTCGATTGTATTTTCCAAGGCAGCAAATCGATTTTCCAGATTGATCTGAAATGTGCCAGGATCAATGATAGGCTGGAGCAGATTAGGCCGGAGCGTAGACTTCATCAATCGGACCGTTCAAGCTTCAAATCATATTCAGGTGCCTCTCAGAGTCGGTGATCACTTCCGGTCTTGAACCTTGTACCGATACAATTTTATAAAACGGAACGTAACTTCGTTGAATTAATCATTACAAGGTAGTAAATGTCAAACGTCAAATAATACTAAAACAGCGAGCATATTTACGTTTACCCGTTATGATTATTATTCTAAAGCAATGATCAATAACAAACAATATTTATTAGTTAAATCTAATTACTTACGGTGTTATATAGTTAGTAATTGTTTGTAATCATGAGTGGAAAACGGATAAAATTTTGTATATAGTGATTAGGTATTTAAAAACACACACAAATCACATAAGAAATAAAAACAATAGGAAGTAATAACACAATAATAATAAGAAATGTGTTCCTATAGGCAAATTAAAGACTATGATCGTTAAATAACTACACAAGAATAAATGAGAAGGATAAAAAAATCAACTTGATCAATTCGTACATAATAATAAATATGTTTACTAGAATTTTATTATTACGTTTAAACGAGTCGTGACTTGAGGCGATTTGTGATGCTGCCCATATTACCGATAATTTTTTATTGATATTTTATTAAAAGCATTTGTAATAGCACTAGCCACCACCCCTCAAGCCAAGTGTCTTCACTAGAGAGGTTATGGTGAGTAGCCTTAAGAGGCAGGATGTGAAAACCACTTGACTCAACAACGTTAAGGAATTTACGGGTTCGGGAAGAATCAGGTGCTAGGAGATTGGTGTTAAAATCACCCATGACAACGTGATGATTATACTTTGAACCCAAAGATTTAAGAACCGATTCAATATCAGTGAAGTAGTCAGCGTTAGGTGGACAATAGACAGTTGCAAGAACTATCTTGGCACCTTTAACATCAACCTCGAGGAAAAGATATTCTGCCACTGAATCTTGGGTAGAGGAGGCTAGTACTTTGTATGAGATATTACTTCTTCAATATATATCGCGACACCACCTCCAAGGCGGTCATTGCGTGCCAAGATGAATCCAGGAAGAGAATACGTGGAAGAAGAGAGATGTGGCTTGAGCCAACTCTCAGAAACCAAGATGGCATGAACACTGCAATTAGTGAACATGTCATACTAATCTACAAAATGGCTTAGTATACTTTGAGCGTTTATGTGACAAACATTAAAATTGTGCCGAGAGTACGATTCGATTTTTAAACTTAGAAAGTTGGTGAGGTGTCACAGTGACACAGTACTATCAGTATCAGCAGAAGTATTAGATACGTTCGCATCGAAAAAAAATCCTCATCAGATTTTTTTGACGTATTATGTATTATAGGTAGACTTTATAAATATGTAGGAAATATATGCAATACTTAAAAATTTAAGGTAAATACCACAAAATTATAATTATAATAACATAATTAAACTTTTGACTACCACGCAAGCTATAAAAACAGAACAAAATAAAACAGCAGCTTTAAGAAATATGTTGAGGTACAAGAAAAAACAGAAAAAATTGTTTGAAATACAAGAAGCATGTTATGAGCGCTTTAAAAATATCATTTAAAATTGGTATGACGTCATACGGAAAACGTATTATTTTAATAAGGATATGTCTTAATTTGGAAATAGTTTTCTCCTTAATGTATTGGAATCCAACTATAGTGCGTTTCAAAAGTGGAGCAAGATTACCTCAATAAAAGTTTCGAAAGCGCTGATAGCTGGATAATTCTTACTAAGGAGGTCTACATTTGAAGTGCTTAAATATATTTGCTCCAAATAAGAGAACCTGAATAAAAGGTATTAAATTCATAATAAAGGTAAAGTTGTAGGGAAAAAGAAAACGGATTTTTGTTTCACCAACTTGGTTAGGGCAATGCAGGCTGATCACCCGATTGCCTGTGAATTAGGGTCGCGTCGGCAGCACTTGTAATAATTCTGTACTTGCGTTATCTTTCTCCGATCGGTTCGGTTATCCGTTTCTACAGAATCTGAGTGTAAAATGAAATCAGAGTACCTGTGTCCGTGTATACACTTGAGTACTATAATATCTCCTACGTAGATAGCTGATCTCTAATATAAATCGGCCCTAGTAATATCCGATATGATGGATGTTATGATTATTAGCAATACGATCGTCCTGCAACCGCAAAGGAAGTACACGGTTTTGGCACAGCGTGCCTTTTATGAACCAGTTAATAATTAAATATTTCAAAACAAAATCTATTAGACGATTATGAAATGAGAAAACAAATTAAAAAAATCACATTGAATAAAAATAATTTTTAACATCCGTTTAAAAATTATACATGGAACTATTATTATTGGTTACAAAAAAAAATGGACTTTAGTTATATAGAACTATTCAAAAGTTTTACCTTTGTTACGGGTTCAATACATTTATAGCCGTAGAAAAATATAAACTAAAAGCATCGTCACACAATATACACGCACCTTTTTATATATTTTATATTATTTAAGGTGTATAAATAAAATATTTAGAGGCGAACACCAATCCCAGTAAATTTCGTATTTCTGTTCCAAAATATGCAAAGCAATATTTTAAAAATATTTCATTGTGAAAGATTCGTTTGAGGGATAATCATCGCTTCAGGCAGCTCTTTGAAGCAAATGCTTATAATTTGCAAACGATTACCCTTTTTAACCGATCAATAACTTCTTTGAGTGAAACAGTTATTATGGCTTTATTATATAACACCTTTTTACAATATGTATTATCAATTATTTATTTGGTAGAAGTAATATCTACAACGTGAAGAAAGATGTCATAAACACGTAAAAAAGGCATTGTTTAATATATAAATTAGTAGTACTGGACCCGTTTCATAAAAATGATCATTAAAAACGGCGATGTTGGAATATTCCAAAACTATTAAAAAAAAATGTTTGTTTAAATGATACAATGTTGAAGTCTTATTTGTAATATCGTTGTTAATTTTCATTAATTAACCTTAGTGCCTTAACTTAATTTCTTAAGGTAAAAAATAATAAATAAAGTATCGTCGGTCTCTCAATGACTCCCCATGGAGTAACAATCAGTGAAACTATTTCACGGCTTCATTTTATTAGTATAAGTTCTTATAATGCAAGCTGTCTTCGAACATTCGAGAATGATTAACTGCTGCTGTCTTATCATCTTTATCAAATTTTCCAAAATATCACGGCTTAAGCCTATATTTCATTGCCCCGAAGATTCTTTTTTTATGCTTCCGAATCTCTCACGATCATAAATAACATAACTTAAGTTAGGGTTTAATTTTATCTGATAAGATTATTGAATGATGGAGTGATAATTAAATTATCACTGTTATAAATATCAATGTGAAAGATGTTTTTGTATTTTTACGGTATTTTCATTATTATTGTCTTGCAAACGTGACTGTTATTAAATATTGTTATAAAATATAACTGATATTCAATATTTTTTAATGAAACAAATGTTTAAATAAACAATTTTACTTCACTCTTGTGAAGGACTTAAGAATTACTTTTCACTTAATTGCCTAGTAATTTTCTTATTTTGGACTTTTAAATTTTAAAAAACGACTAACTAAAATTTAATAGTAACTCATTTGTTAATCTTTATTATTCCGTTTCTTCTAATTCTGTTTTTATTTCTTTCTATTTCTGCTAACGATAATGTTGAAATACTTTTCGTACCACAGTGCGTTGGCTGAAGTATCTCTTAATTACTAGCCTTTTTCAGGTTTTATACTACTCAATTCAATAAAGCGAGCAGGCAAAAGAAAATCTATTGAGATCGTTTTGACTGATCAATTCCGATTGTTTAAATTGGAATTCATTGAATAAATTTACAGTAGCAATCGTGTCTCTTTTATCTGGGAGAATTTAAACTTTTTACATTTTATTTGTTAAATATTGTTTCCTTAGCTGTAGTAAAAATTGTATTCGTGAAATGTGCATAACCAATCCATATAAAATTATAACTTTAGTTAGATTTAATGCAAAATTAAAAATGACTATCATAATTTTATCAATTTGGACGAATTATTATATTGAATACCTTATATTGTAAAAATTTAAGTAAATTACTTTCATTGCTAAAAATAAAATGAAAAGTATGTTTGACTTATGTTTGCACATGCATAACAAATAAATAACATCTTTTACAAGCGGAATGCAACTTTGCAAACTGAAATAAATTGTATACAATGTTACATAATGCTCCGCATTCAAAATGTTTATATCTAATAGTTTTCTATTAGCGTTATAGTTGTGAGTTACTATCCAGAGTTAATAATGATAATTATTGTTATATTGATCCTATTTATTTCAAACGCGAACAAGACTTCGAATTGGCTTGTGTTTGGAGCGTGAAAAAATAAAATAGCTACTGATCGTTCTTAGAGCATCGCTGATAGCGTGTTAATTTTGAAACCATGTCATTAGTAATTTACAGCTTTTCGGTAAATTATAAACCATTCCTTCGAAATCTAGCTTACAAAAAAAACTACAAGCCTCTCTTACCGTAAAAAACCGATTTCAACTTACCTTCTTTTCAATGTCATAAGTACATGAAAATCTCATAAATCAATGTTATATTTAAACTATACAAACTTGCCTGTAACGATTCCATTACAGTTGAACCCCGTTTGAGAATAACTTTAAATGTAACGAAGCTCAGTCGGACTCAGTTTCCTAAATTCTTGTCCGAGCGCAGGGGAAAATTGAATTTCTCAAAGTTTCTCCATTCAAAACTCAGTGCACTTTTGAATAACATTTAATAACACCTAAACTTACTAATTTAAATAATGAAAATTAGGAATGTTAAACAGATTGCATGTGAGGCATTAGCGATGAATTTATATTTTAAGTTTTTTGGAAATCTAGTTCATTTTATCTTACTGTTGAAAAAATAAAACTCTTTACTGAAAGAGAATACCATGTTAACGAATATTTACACTTCGTAGATAGACTTAATAAAAATTATGAAACATAAATCTAGTATTTCTAATTTAAATTAAATTAATTATTTCTTTTATTTACGCGATTATTAAATAAAATTAATCAAACTAATATATATAATGGCGTACGTGGAAGCAAATAAAAATTATAAATACGATGGAACGATCAGGTTAAACTATTCTACATAATTTCTATATTTTTTTTTGATTTTTTTTATGGCATACGCAGTGCAGACGAGCATCAAAGGCCACCTGATGGGAAGTGTCACCGACACCAGCTAACGTTATATATACCAGTGGTATCCTGACCTTGCCTACTAAATTGAGACATTAGAGTGTTAAGTCTTGTTTTTACCAGTAAATACGCTGGCTCGGTGCCCTTCAAACCGAACCCGCAGTGTATTTACTACCGCTTCGCGAGCAGAAATAAGGCACCGCAGGTGGTACCCCAGACGGTCTACTGTAAACTGGGACCTACACCGTACCTATATATTCCTTTTCTGGTTATATTCTTATACAGAATGACCGATTAGGTAAATGTTTGTGGAGGAGTAGCAATAGATATTAGATTTTGGCTTCGTCCTCCCAAAATAACTCAGCTTCTGCAGAGTATGTATTTCTAGAGGTCGAGGTAAAAAGTGCCAAAACTATCATAGGTGTAGTATATTGCCTCCCAAATGTCGATTATTTCACTGATTTAGAACTGGTTCTCGAATCTTTGGGTTCAAAGTAGTCCTAGAAATAGTCGAGTGAAGCTGTCTTTACATATTACCTCTTCGTGTTGTGTATTACCTCTTAATATTTCGTGTTAAGATACTTGTTTGATGTAATCCTCTCTTCTAATCCTTCCTTCCATCATTACATCACGAAGTTATATTTCTTTCTTATACTCTAAAACCTCCCAAACCTAAACCTAAGGTTCTGCACTTGCGTTCTTTTTCTAAAATTAATTATGAACATCTTAAAAAAGATGCCGCTGAAGTTGACTGGGGCCCACTATTTGAAAGGCCAAAATTAAAATTTAAAATTACCAAAATTAAAATTTTGCTACAAGAATGACGCCAAGGTATAAATAAAAAATATAATTTAATTGTATGATGTCCATGCATATTTGAAAACTGTTAAAATAAGACGTAGTGTGGCTTAATGGCTGTCGTAAATATTTCGCATAGATATGAAAAAAGAGATCGGGCCTGTCTTTATTTTGTCGAGTTTCTTCTGACGACGATATAAAGAAAAAACGAAATCCAATGGCACTGGTTACGAAAAAATGGGGGAACGGTCATCGTTATTATTACCGTTATTATCATACAGTTACAGTAGATCAGTTATTATCATTAATACCTATCCTTGATTCACTGCTACCTATTTATATTACGCTCTTGTTCACCACCTTCCTAAATGTTTCAGTCCTTCTCATTACCGACCTATCTCATCATTATCTGGTCTTTCTTTTCAAAGATGATTGAGTCCTGCGTTCTCAAGTAAGTTGACAAATTAACAATTGAATAAGTCAGCTGCAGTCTTGATTTCGATCTGGTCACAGTATTATCATCGTTCTTCTTATATTACTGACTACATTTAGATAGGGATGGAAAACGAAATGGTAACTGTATTGGTTTTAATTGACTTCTCTAACGCGTTTAATGGCCGCAGTCACGATTTCCTCTCAGCTATATTATCGCACTTAACGTTTTCCGAAGAAGTACTGGATTAGTTTTCTTCATATCTTCGAGAAAGCCAACAGGCGGTCTAGGATGATGATTTGATCTCAAATTGGCTAGAAATTGCTAGTGGTGTCTCTCAAGGCGGTATTCTTTACCTATTTTAATATCGAATTACATAAATCGCTTAGAAACTTAAATGTGCGTATTATATATCGTCATATGCCGATGACCTTCAGATATACGCCTATTCGGCTATTAATTTGTTACCGCAAAAAAATTTGACGTTATCAGAAAGCGGAGCTATCACTTTGGGCTTAATATAAATAAATTAAAATGTCAAGCTATGGTAATAAAAAGTTCGCGAAATATAAAAAGAGTGGATGTGCTTAATCTTACAGCAATAACGTTTAAAAATGTTCCCATCCGCATTAGTAAAATGTCGAAAATCTAGTACTTATATTTGACAAAATTTTAAGCTGAAATAACCCAGTAGCAAATGTAAGTTAAGCGATCTTGAGTTGTCTCTAGAGACTAAAAATTTTATTACCTTCTGACACCAAGAAATTGCGTGTGCAAGCCTTAACATAGTTTTTTCTTTTATCGACTATGGTGATGTGTGCCATATTCTTTTTCGTTTCGCCATATCCTAGTCCATCCACAATATTATCTCTGTACCACCCAAAAGGTTGCCTGGTAGACAATGCTTTGACATTTATACAATAGTATTTATACAAGTCTTGTGCATAAAGTAAAAAAATAAAAATTTGTTTATTTTCAAACATTCCATTTTGAAACATGTCACAATGTGTAATAAGAGATCGCTGTACATGCCTGTGACTGGCTTACATACCTGTACCTAATTTATTATTCGTTAATTGTAGTGTTGAATGTTTTGTGTGTATTGCTGTTGGCGTGTCTAAATAAATAAATAAAAAATGAAAAATTTCCAGAATCACACAAAAAAACCATATTACATTATCCGATGGCACCACACTAGGCAAGCCTGTCCTGTGGTTACCGGTCACGAAAGTCATTTGATTTAGAAAAAATGGTTGGTCGCAAACCAAGTTCAACAATTTTGTAAAAAATAAGATAAAAAATAATAATAATAACAATACAAAACAAAAACCATTAAAATATGGAGAAAAATTTACCAGATATTTTTGGGCTGTATATATATATAAAAAAATTTAAGCTCAGATGACTTTGTACTCTATTGAACACAAAAATGTCCTTGTAAGGGCTAAAGCGCATAGCAAAACATGACCGTATTTTAGGTAACGAAAGCTTTAGAATACGTCTTTTATGTTGGTCGTGATGGTCATCACTGTTTGTTAAAGAGCGCTGTACAATACGAGTTATTTTTAGAATGAAATGTTGACGCACCTTGCTCTCTGGATAAAGTTGGGTGGTTGAAATGTAAGGCTTTTTTAGCATTATTTTTAAATACGGCTCTTTGTGCTCGTTCAATTATCATCATGTAGGTTTGCACTCTCCCAACATGCAATACAATATGACAACAAAGATTGGCAAAGCGCAAAATAAACAGTCCTTAGTGTGTTGAAGTTGGCTGAAACTCTCAGCAGTTTTAATATGTTTGATGTTTTCGTACACGGCCAGAGAGCTCGTTGATATGGGCTTTATAATTTAGGTTTTGGTCAATAACCACTCCAAGGTACCTGACAGATTCAGCAAGTTTTATAGTGTCACACCTGCAGAATTCAATTTGTTGATCTTTGCACGTTTGGATGGCAAGATACTCAGGGGACTCGCGGAAAGAAGCAGCTGTTTTATGGAAGCAAACGTATTTTGTTTTGTCAATATTGAGTGTTAATAAGTTGCGCTGTAACCAATTACCGACTTGCTTCATACCGGCTTCTACGTTTTTTAGTGTTTCATTCCATGAGGAGCCATTAAAAATAATTACGGTGTCATCCGCATAGCACAGTGATTTTACGTCGGTAATTTCGTGTAAACTGTTCATATAGAATAAAAACAGTGTCGGTCCGAGTATACCCCCCTGCGGAACTCCAAAGTAAGTGTTTTGCGGTTCGCTCAACTGATTAGCAACTTTGACACATTGTTGACGATTTGTCAGGTAGCTCGAAAACCAGTTTAGTACGACCCTCTTATTCCAAAATAGTTTTCTAGTTTTCTGAGCAGTATCGGGATAGAAACACAGACAAAGGCTATAGCCAGGTCCAAAAATACTTCTACAACTGGCCTATTTCTATCCAGGTTTAACGCTACATCTGTTGTTAATAACGAAACTGCTTCCTTCGATCTACCTTGCCTGAAGCCAAATTGGTGAGCCGAGATTAGATTGTTTTTATCAAGGTATTTCACAAGTCTTTTGTTCACTACTTTTCTAAGATTTTGGAAGCTGAAGCGTGGATTGGTCTATATTATTATGGAGAAGTGTCACTGTTGCTATTTTGAAAGCGTCATGAAGATTGCCATTTAAACGTTTATGCAAATTCTGTTAGTGGAGATAATGCTTCCTTAAGTTCTTAAAAAAGGCGTTAGTTATTCCGGCAATGCCTGAAGCGTTACTTTTTTCTAATAAGAGAATAAGTGAATTTACTTCAAATACATCGGTGGGTTCTAGGTAAAATGACAATACTATTTGGGTTTATTTCAGCACTAAGAATTTCTTCTGTTGTATTGTTATTACGCAAAATATTGATTGCCAGATTTTTTCTTACCGTTATAAAATATCTGTTACACATTGCTAATGATTTAAATGCGTTCTTACTATTAGGTAATGTAAGTAACTCCCTAGAGTCCGCCTTACTAGTTTTTAGATGACATATTGTTCTTATTGTTTTCCATAGTTTTATAGGACTTTTAGTTTGACTAAAGGCTCGATTCTACAAACTCTTTTTAAGTCTACCGAAAGGTCATATAGAAATTTCTGTGCCTCTTATAAATAGTCTATAAAAGAAAGTCATTTGGGTCTTTTTGAGACTTTAGATGCAAACGATCTCTGTGGTTCATACAGCGTTTGAGGCCCGGGGTAATCCAGGGCTTGATACAGTATTTCGAGAGGCTCACTACTTTTCTTTCCGTGTTTCTTTCGACAATCTCATGTAGCTGGATACTGAATCTATAGACTATTTCATTGATATCGTTTTTTTAAGTATTCTTAACCAATCAGTTGAAGATCTTGTTTTATAAGGTTTGCGTTTCATTTTATAAAAATCCTGTTTTAAGTATGTTTCTTGGTTCTTTAGTATCTAGGCCGAGTATAGACATATCGTGGTCCGTTATATCAGTGCAACAAACGATTCCAGTTGCATTATTTACAGAGTTTACGAAAATGTGATCTAAACAAGTGTAGCCGTGTAGCTATGGTTAGGGCAGGTAATAATTTAAGTTGTGATGTAAATTTAAATACTCCAAGTCATTCGGTGTGGTGGGTGAGAGTATGTTAATATTTATGTCTACTGCGAAAATTATGGTGTCCTTATTTTCTGTAACATTCGTTAGAATATTATCAAAAGAGTTAAGGAAGTTGTAAAGATTGGTAAAGGACTAGGGGCGGTAAATGGCAAGCACTAAGATTTACAGGTAATTCGTATGTGTATTAGAGACAGTTTGCATCGATTAAAGTTTTGGCTTTGAAACTTTTATATTGAGAGTATGTTTAAGCAAACTACTACGCCACTAACTTTGATTGAAACTTTTTTGTACTGTATGTATTATGGAATAAAAGAGGGATTATTGTTAATGTCCAGCCAGCATTCTATTAAAACTGTAATATCGAAGGCAATCTTAAACTGTTAAAGTCACATGAAAATTGTTAAAGTTTTTATACGAATATTGAATGTAATTTTAAGTTGTGTTTAGTAGTTCTGAACTTGTCGGACTGATTTTGGCAAAGTTATACCTACGAATCTAACCGAATTATATTTTCTAACCGCCATAAATGGGCTCAATAGTATTGAGTTTTCCTTTAGTTGATAATTGCTACCACATGATAGAGTGTTATAAGAACTACTGTTGGAAACTTAAACACATTGCCACAGACCATTTAATGTTCCCAATAATTGTTCACTCGGAATAATACTCAATCTTTTGATACGTTAAAATACTAATATACTATTAAATAAACAATATAACAATATAATGATTTATGTATAGGTCCTATAATTATAGAATGTAATCTCTTTTAATAATTGTAATATAGTAATTAGACGATCATACAACTACCAGAGACAAGACAGAGAAGGTGTAAATTCGAAGAATTTTATCATATGTGTAAATTTGAATAGCGGTTTCCAGGCCGTTACGCTACTGACCAAAGTAGCTCGAGAACTTTCGATGGAAGAAAGAGTTCAATTCTAAATATTCGTGTGCATTGACCTTGTTCTTGTTTATCAATGTCAAAGAACTCGCACAGTTGCACTTTCAACAGTAATTTGAAAACACTATTTGGTCTATATCTTTTCAATATCTTTGACCTGATACACTTACACGAATTTTGCACCGTCATAAGGTTTATGTTTTAAATACACTTACAGAACATTTATTTGTGTTGAGAGCATATTAATCTATACTAAATACGTAAAATTAATACGGAGCGCTTAACAATACGTCCACTTGGTTGGCCGACCCACCAACGTGGTGAAGTGTAAATAAATAAATATTTACTGCACCAGTTTGGTTATTTTACACACATTGTAGAACATCTATAAATGATAATGAAAATTTCATTTCAAAATAAAACATAAGAATAACTCCAATAGTCTAGGTATCTTTATTTTACAAAAAACAAAGGGATTCTTTTGTACTTAGTAATCAATGTGACACTTAAACTCATTTTATACAAAAGTGAATGGATTGGATCTGCTCCCGTGTGGAAATTTACACATTATTGATACGTTCGCAAATATAGGGAAACTTTGATGACTGTAAAATTATGAAACATTGTTGTTATAACATACTTTGTATTAAAAATAATAAGATAAATGTAAAATCACAAAAAAAATCACTAATTCTGAAACTTTTATAATGCAATGCCATAAATCTTCTCGCCCTGAGGCATTTTATGTTTCATCTTGTTTAGTTAGTTAAAACGCTGGCGACAGTGCCCTATAAAATATAAGACAATAGTATTTGTACATTACTGTTATATATATTTTTGCACCTTCAAAATAATATAAAATAATGTTTCTCGGGTAACTTTACTGCCTTATATTCCAGAAATAAAAAGTGTTACTGTTAATACTACTTTTATTTCATAACCCCTGCATTTATGGGTGACAAAATATAATAGTATAGGTCCGTTTATGTTTCATTGAATGCAAAAATATGACTGAGTTCCAATGTATATCAATAGTATACTAATATTAGTAGTAGAATTAGTATACTATTAGTAGTATACTAATTCATATCACATGATCCAAACCTAAATTTAAAGTTAAAAACTTTATGCCCATCACTGTCGTTCACGGTGACGTACGACATGTTTTAGCTGCCACCGTAACTTTTATTTTATTCGAAGTTATTGATTTTACTCATATTCTGTACACTGGAGTGTCAATCTATAAAATGTACGTGAAAATTTTTGTAGGTTAACATAGAATTTTTCTCGTTTCTGTTTCGTATACATTGAAAATCATATTTAAAATAATATCATTTTAAAATCATAAATTACGTTGATTTTATAATTTAATTATTCTGCAATTTTCATAACATTTTTTACTAATTCTACCAATTTAACTTATGGGTACTGTTTTATTTATTATTTACACAATACATACTATACAAAAAGTAATTGAATACAATTTTAATGAGCATAAAGTTGTATGCCAGCTGAAAGCTTGCAAAGCAAACCAATTGCAATGAAAGCGCATAGACTCGAATGCGGCTCATATTTAATAGCAATATTTAAAATAAAATTGCAAATGTGTTATTAATACATTTCTGTGCTAACTGTTGAATATTTATATCTGAATATATATGCAATGTAACGTCGATACAGTTCTTCGGTACTAAATAGTTGTGTAAGGTTATTAAGGTAATATTTAATAGTATTATTATTTGACAGTTGTTGTTAGAGAAGCCATTACTTGCTTGTGGGGGCCGTCTGAGGCAGTCATCACCGTTGTGCGTATTTCTGCTGCAAAGCAGTATTGTGAAGCACGTGTTTAGATTAAAGGGGCTCCAAAGCCAGCGTATCGCCTGGGTAAACGAGACCTGACATCCTTATGTCTCACGGTAGGGAGCGTGTTGGTGATACTACTGGTATTGCTGATGTCCATGGGCGTCGGAGATCACTTTTCATCAGGTGGCCCGACTGCAAGTTTGACTTTGTATGCAATATAAATAAAAAAACTATGTAATGTTAAATAATCGTACAGACACCATTCAGTAAGACATTATAAACATAGGTAGCTATTAAACTGTTAAGAATCTGACAAAGACGACCTATAATTATTCATAGAATACTTGAAATATAAAATTTTAGTCTTTATACTTTATACAAATGGAACTAATTTATACCCATTACTGCTGGTAGAATAATTATGGGGTCCCCAACAAGTGGTAAAACCCGACCAAAAAGTGGATGAGTTTTACCACTATCAAAATTTTAATGTTACTAATCTTAATAGCCTTACGGATATTCCTTGGTAGAAAACAGTGTTCTTTAGCAAGGATTTGTAGTCGATCTAATCTGATCTAATGGTAAAGATGGTTTAATGCGTGGTTGCAAACTGCTGACTTGTTGGGTCTTTTGTGTTTTTTGTCGACTATTAGTTCCTTCACGCGGGTTTTTATCTGTTTCATAAAAAATTCGAAGTAAAAAAAGTAAATAAAAATTCTTTTGGTTTCGTAAAGAGTAAACGCGGATGAAATATAACATTTTTGCTCCTTTTTGTTAAAATTTTTCTTTATAAAGCATTGTGCTACTGCCGGCTTGCATGCAAACATGCTTTTGCGACCACTCAAAACTTATCTGCCCCACCCGGCAAATTCAAAGAATAGTTTTAGTCCAGACCAGGACGTGTTCAGTTTTGCAATGAAGCAATTTAAGTTTTCCCACTTGATCTTGCAAACTAACTTGCACTCTTCCGTATAGACGGACTATAGAGATGAATTTTCACATTATATAAATTATATGAGTTTTACCAAAAACTACAGGCCGAGAAAATACGTAGCTGGAATTCTATAAAGACCTTATTAAATTTAAATGGATTTACAATCACATTCTAAAAACGTAAAAAGATAATCCACCTTTTAAATATATTAATATTAAATTTTGCACAAAATATGAAAGATTGAGATTGAGAGTGTCGCTATTAATAAGGCTTAAACTTATAAACAGATCAACGAGTTAGCTGTTCAGGCAAATGGTTAATTTAGTGGCAAAGTTATAATATACATATTAGTTATTCTGGTGTAGGGCACTACAGGTGCAGTCATTAAAAAACACACTAATGATTTTCATTTACGGTCGCTTCATAATATTTCCGAAAAATCAGAAGCATAATCCATACTCATATTATATATGCGAAATAAACTCTGATTAATGTCTGTCTGTCCGTGTTTACTGTCTAAATCATTCAACCTATTTAGATGAAATTTAGTACATACTTAAAACAGATTCCGAAAAAGGACAAGCTAATAATTATTGTGATAAAAGGGGTTTGAAAGGGTTGAAATTTGGGATTAAATTTTATATAGAAATCAGTCATCGTCGAAGCAAAAACCATAAATTTTCATGTTTAATGATAGGCAAATAATATAGTATATTTCAATGCGCCTCGCGGACATTTCACCTACTCCACGCTGACGAAGTCACGGGTAACTGCTAGTAAAATATACATACAACAGTACCCTAAAAGTCTTTTTAATGTTTTTGCAATTAACTCATTGGATATGGAAAGTGAAAAAAATACAAAGCCAAATCAGTGCAAAAAGCAAAAGCCATTATACGTTTACTTAAAAAACATTTTCTCCGTGAACACATTTTTAAAAACAGTTATGATTTCAGCGTTCTACTATAAACGTTACTGTTTTTGAAATCGGTTTTCAGTATTATGGATAAAATAGGCGCATTGAAAACTTTAAAAGCACTTTAATTTCAGATGAATTGCAAACCAAGTACATGTCCGAAGTTTGAAAAGAACAAAAAGCTTTAAAATTATTTGCTTGATGTTTGTGACAAGTTGTTTATTCATTTGCATTATTGTGAAGTTTAAGTGAAATTTAATATACAATCGTAAATAAAATGTTAAACAATAGATTTTTCAACATTTTAGTGCGATGCACTAATTTATGTGTTTGAAATACACAAGTTAGGGTTCGGGATTACGAAGGAAAGTGAGGTGCTAAAACATTAGACATAACAAAACAAAACTAAACGTTATCTTGTTACTCCGATCTTAATAGACCGATAGTTATATTTTAAATGATTTTATTTTTAATAAATAAATGGTACTTTTCATGGGGTTTTTAATTTTAAAATTATTTTGTGTTCAATTGCCATTAAAAAAAAATACATTATCGAAAATCACCTAATATTCTATTGCTTTAAAAAATATTGTAAATAATTGTAAGTCCTTAAAATAACTGCAACAAAAATACTGAGCACATACATCTATATGCAATGACTAACCATACATATAACTAGCTAATCAGTCAGTCACCCACCAACCCGCATTGGACCAGCGTGGTGGGATACGGTCCAAAAACCCTCTAATGGATAGGGGTGTATTAGGGGAGGCCTATGTCCAGCAGTGGACTATCACAGGCTGATGATGATGAATCAGTCAGTGCAATGACAGTCCTTGTGCAAATATTTAACAACATATCTATTGGACATTTACTATTTGTTTCGTTGTTAAATTTGATTTAGTCATATTTCAATTGCGATTGGCCAGTTCGATATTCGCTTATATTATATGTTTGCAATTTAAATTTTGATGAATACCTCAAAATAAATATTAAACGATAATCCTCCCTCCCCTCTATCTTGGAAAGGATAAATTTAAAATAATTATTATTTCTTGATTATAAGATTTTTCCTGATAATAAATTTAATGCTAGATTGATTAAATCTATTTATCATTGGTCTTTTCGTATGGACGATATTTTTACCAGTCTTTATTCAATATAATAAGCAAGGTGCTGACATAAGTTAACTTATGAGGAGAACTGTGTAGGAAATAAAAAACGTTTTGAAAATATGCGCCACATACATATATATTTATCTTCTGAACCTTCTGTTCGGAGGTTTAAAATTTTTAGAGGGTTATACTCTTTTTTGTTTATAAGAAGCGATATTATAGATTCAATAGTTTGTTAAAAAGGATAGCTGAAAATTAAAATCAATAAAAATTTTAAGTATTAGCGTATGAAATTTAAAAATTATTATAATTTTTAATTACAGTACAATTTCATTGTATATTGATTAGTTTTAATGTCTGACGTGTACATGAAATTATTCATGCTCGTCACGGACTTGAGAACATGCTCGATGTTGTAATGATGCAAAATAAAGCAATCCATTTTGCACACTGCGGTCGCCAATAAATTAAACCATGGGTGTGATAAATGACGCAATTACCACTTTCACCAAAGTGTTTTGTTCAAATTATGATGCAAAGTATGAACAATTCATGATAATTTTAATGATTTTTGAACAAATAATTTAAACTTGATAGTCGTTATCAATACTTTAGGTAATATCCAAAATTATCAAAAGCAGTTATTGCTTTTTTAATATATTACTACTTTAGTTTTCTGTTTCATAAGTACATAATTATATTTTTGTAATGTAAATTATGTGCATAAATGTGTTGAACAAAAAATATAAAAGTAGTTGAAGTTATAAGTTTATTTTACGGAGCTTTGTCTCTTTTAGAAAGAAATGTTGCGTTAAACAATTGAAACATTACAAAGCTTAATTCTTTACGGTTTAACAGACCGTATATGTCATAAACTTATAAAATATAAATCATATACAATAAATAAAAAACTGTTTCTCATCGACTTATCATATTTTAAAAATTAGACACATTTAAAGTCCATCTCGAAATAGTTTTCATCGGTGTCGCAGTTACTGCGTTGTTTTTTCTCATCAATTCTTATTTCCATAAAAAAAATCGTGTGTCACGGTAATGACATAGGTTCCAGGATTGACTAAACGAGTGGCATGGTTGGAGAACAGCAATAATTCGTGCATCTATTCCTCCCCACCTTGTATGGGGAAGTGAATGCCTCATAAACTTCTATATATAATTGATTTGACGAAGAGTGCTAGGTGTCGATCTGACTGCTGCCTGTAGCCCCTTAGCCCGTTTGGCTGATATATGTATGTACGTGTGAAGAAAACTTACGTGACTCGAAGCTTCAGCAAAAACTATTGAACGCAGCATGGACAATTCTGTACTTTTTACAAAAAATATAGTGTTTTACTTAAGTCTTTTTAAGTAACCTGAACGTTTTATTTCTTTTATTACTTCTAAAATAAAAGGCTCTCATTTTTTCATAATTGTAACTGTAAAAATTGATTTTATATTTAATTTTTTCTAAGTTAGTCAGACTGCCTCTGTAGCCTTGTGGTAAGGGCAATTCGGGCTGATTACCAATTGTCTGAAAAGTAAGATGGTCCATGCGTCGGATGGGCATGTAAACAGTCGTACACTGGCTGATGATGTGAAGTTAAGTCAGTTTCATATTTTGAGTCTTTTCATCTTAAATAGCAGACAAGTGTCGTAAGCAAAAATAATTATTCCGGACAACTTTTCTACCAGTGAAGGCTTACCTTCTTTCGTAACTGACCAAACGTAAATGACTTATCATTTACGTTCTATGAACGGAAAAGCGTCTGAGCGTCATCACTTCAGGCATTCCTATTCACACTTATTCCAGGCACATACCTAGCATAATATATCACTCATGCTGTGATTATTGCCCATAATTTGTAAAAGAAGACAACAAATCCGGTAAGTAATATTTCAGCCCCACCATGGCTTGCGTGGGTCTGGTCTCTCAGTCAAATTTACTGTTAGTTCAGAACTTCAGTGGCCAGTACTGTAGTATAATAAAATTTTAAAAATTGTGATCAAAAGGTAAAAATATTATGTGTCTTTTAGAAATAAAAATATATAGTGTTAATTATTGAATTCGGAGCGTATGTTTTTTCATACATGTATGATACTTAAAAGTTTGGAATATGGGTTATTTGTACTAACTAGTTAAAATTATTTTATTATCGATAAAACAAATAAGGCGATTAAATAATATACCGGTAAGTTTTAACTTAAAATTTACGATTCGTATAAAATGACTTATATACCAGATATAGTAATATCGACTTTTGGCAATTGATGATAATTTAATTAAGGAAATATATTATATATCTTACACGTCATAGATTCATATATTTTTTTGTATTGATCTAAGATAAACTTTTTAAATTGGTATAGATGTATTGTCATATAAACAACCGGCGCACATAATTCTTATTAAATGTTAAGGATACATGTTTCTTTCTTAATTTCACGGGTGTCTTCACGAAGTCAAGAGTCCGTCGGAGCGACGTCTGACATTGAAAGCACGACGGGAGCGTTGCAGAAATGTATTGATGAATTATATGCAGTAAAATATTTATCGACTCGTTCGGATGGGTACGGTCGAGTCGATGCTACACACTCAACACACCAACACTATCACAGATGCACAACATTGATCACACACGAAGAATTCCGTTTCGGGCTACGGCTTATACTAAATGTCCCGCTATGTCTTATGTCTTATGTCTTATGTATTCGAAGTTATGCTTCTAGACCTGTGTCTGTGTGAAGCTTAATCTATTACAGAGTTCGGAGGATTGCGAGATCCCTCGAACTTGGTGACCAAAACTTAAAGAAATGGCTACAGCATTTAGGATGCGTTGGTTGATTTGAAGAAGTCAATATTGGGACTTCTTTTCCCCAAGTACCTACATTAGAAATAGTATTCCGACACGGCCTTTCCTGACAATGTATCGTCCTCGACACATATCCTTTCAACTACACTACAAGTCCCACATCGCATTAGGCACATACACAAGGCATCGTTGAATCGCTCGTCAACACTACACACACCACATATAAACAAATAGGTCTGGACAGAGGCATCACTAAATCGTTTGCCAGCACACACAATCTTATAAAATGAACAGAGGCATCGCTAAGTCGCGTGTCCAAAAGCACTACACAATGATGATGACTGAAGCGTCATCGTCTCGTCTGTATTCCATACATCACACATAAAGACATCTGTAATTTGTATCCAACACACATAAAAGTCAAACATGGATAGAGGTATCTCTGAATCGCGTGTCCAGTAACATTAAATACGTGTAAGTATGGAGACATCACTGAATCGCACGTCCAACGCTCACACACAAAACACACGTAAACAAAAGCATCACCAGATCACGTTCATTCCCAACCAATGGGAGCAGGTACTTGGGGTTGTCCTTGTAGCCATGCTGCGATATCACCTTAGCCGTGCTGCAATGACTCGGCAGCCATGCGGAACCGCTTCGCCACGACACCTGTTCTGCAATGCCGCGACGCAACCGCAGCCACGCCGCACCGCTTCGCAGCCACGCCACACCGCTTCACAGCCACGCCGCACCGCTTCGCAGCCACGCCGCGTTCAATGTACCATTCGGTCAAATATTTGAATAAATTAAAATCGTATTTACTTGTTACCCTGCACAAGATTATTTTCATATTATGTAAAATACTTTCTTGGGTTTACGCGAATACTACACATGATTGAATGAAAGATTTTATGGATTTATTCGCGTTTCATTTTGTTTACAACTTTTCCGACGTTTCAGACGCTTTACTGGATCCATGGTCACGGGCAGTCTGAGGTGCTGTTCGTCTGTCAAAGTTTTTTACCCGGCCACCATCATTACTGTATTATATTTATTTGTCCGTTTTACGCATACTAAACTTATGATATCTTCAGGTCTAGCAATAATTTTATGCTTGGGTTTAATTTTGTGAATAATTGGCTCCCAAGCAGGTAGAAACATCCAACAATCTTCTCTATTGAAGTTATGATGTTTTTTTTTTAACTTCAATAGCCTGTGAAAACCGAATCATTCTGGGTAGGAATCGGTGTTCATTCGCAAGGATTAGATCTGTCAAATCTTAAATAATGGTTGGATTGATAAAGCACATGGTCGCATAGTGCAGACTTCTTCAACCAGTGGTAATTCAAGTCAGTTATGTGTTCTTTTATCCTAGTTCCATATCCTAGGATCGCTTAGTTTGGCCTTTATAAGAGAAACCACATTCACAATCAAGCTTGTACACTCCGGGATATTGCAGAGGAATATTAAACTTGACATGCGGTAGAAAGTAGTGTCCGACCGAACTTTCGGTTTCGGTTTCGGTTTCAGGCCGAGTTTCGGCCAAAAATCAAGTTTCGGCCGCTGTTTCGGTTTCGGCCAAATTTGGCCGAAACTTTTGCCGAAACCGAAACTGGTTTCGGAAGTGTTTTCAATTTTATAATAGTAGCGAAAGTTAAATGTATCATTGCTACAATCGAGCTCAGATCAGTCGATTTTAGTTCAGACAAACATTCCAAGTTTGACAAAATAAATTGATGATTCTTCTAGAAAGACGAGAAGGGAACAAATAGTAGTGAAAACAAAATATATACTCCTTGGTAACCAAAAAATAAATACAAATAATACTGGAAAGTGTAGCTCAGATATTTGTTGTGTTAATAAAAAAATCTTCTAGTCTCTTTACTTTTTTTCTGAATGTTGTTATGTATGTCATTTGTTTGGTATGTGTGGCGAAATGTGTTCGAAAAAAGAGAAAACCCAAGCGCGACCTTGTCATTAAAACCACTGTTATAAAAAGTTATCAACGCAAGAGATTTATTGCGGCTCAAAGGCAACATGAGAAGAGACTGCTCTGTCATTATCAATTGTCGCAAAGTGGGCTTCTTAATTTCGAGTAGAGAGAACGTACACGGAAGACGAACATGGTTACAGACGTCCATCGAAGCCAGTAATCAACAAGAAACAATAAGAATATGCTGTCATATTCGAAAAAACTGTTTTTAGCGATCAAAGAATTACCATCTGATACCTAATCCAAGGAACGAGCATTTCATATAGAGGTACTCAAGGCATATTGACACAATCGACTTCGGAGATATCGTTGGACAGGTTTTAAGAAGATTCTAAAAACTTTAGATCTAGCTTTGTGGCAGTGGACGAAACACGGGTTTATCCCGAAGGATCTTCATGGTATATGGCCTGGCCGGGGTATGGCCTCAATATTTTGGGACTCAGAAGTAATATTGTTTTTTGATTACCTGGAGCATGGAACCATCATTACAGATTATGCAGCTTTAATACCGAGGTTGAAAAATGCCGTCAATGATAAAAAAGAGGCAAACTTTGAACGAGCGAGCTGTTTCATCTTGACAACGTACCGGCACATAGGTTGGCATTAACTCAACAAATTGTACGCTAGCATGCTGAACGATGGCCACCGTTTAGCATGCTAGCGTACAATTTGTTGAGCATCCCTCTCTTCACCAGATCTGGCGCCTAGCTATTTTTCATCTTCTCTCCAAATTGATACAATACACATACAGAAAACATGTGTTAAAACCATTTATAACAAGTAAACGATGCCGTGGTGACCTTTTTGCAGGACCAAGACTATCCTTTTTTTAAAGGAATTGAAGCATTGGAAACTTGGAACGCTGGACTTGGTGTGGAGGTGGACTCGGAGATTATGTAGAAAAATAAATAATTAAGCTATCATAGTCATTATATTCTATCTCATTTTTACTTTATGATCCCCCCTCGGAACTACAAATACAAACCAAAGTATTAATTAGTAAGATTTCAAAATACCAATACTTAGTCTTTAATGCAACAGTCACAATTATTAATTTATTTATTAATAACTCATATTGCTATAAGAAATTTATTTGAAAAAAAATTAATATATTTTTAATATTTTGTTACATAAAAATACTATTAGCAACTGAAATAAACGATTACTACACGTTTAACATACTATCTCCATTCCATGACTAAATTAAAGCAAAATAATAGTTTCCATATTTTAGTATTTTAAGAATTTTTATACTTTATCACGTGAGTTTCGGTTTCGGTTTCGGTTTCGGCCGAAACTAAAGCCACGGCCGAACTTTCGTTTTCGGTTTCGGTTTCGGCCGGAAAAACAGTTTCGGTCGGACTCTAGTAGAAAGTTCTTAGGTTCCCCGAAAAATGTAATGATAGCAGCCTTCTTTTAGATATAGCCAATCTTGTCAGTGACCCTTTATAGGTACGTCAGAACAGCAGTTGACTAGAACGAGAGTGTCTATGTGTTATTTTATCAAAATTAATAATATGGACGAATTAATATGATTTGGAAAAATACATAAAACGACAAGCCTTTGTGCGTTACATAAAATAACAATTTATGTTACATTACATTTTTTTATTACACCAATATAATATTGGTACGAAGTTATAATCTTCGCTTCGTTCTAGCTACTGGATATCGCGTAACGTCCAATGAGATAATGACAAAAAAATTGCTCTATTACATCGGAAAAGCGAGAGAAGCATTCAAAGCACCTATTTGTGAGTAATTCATGGAGCTGAAATGAATTGCCATTGCATATAATTTACTGCGCTGATTGCTTAGAAGCATTTTTTCTCAGTAGTGCGATATTAAAATTAATATTGAAAAACTTCATTTTGTAAACTTTTTAATATAACAGAACATTCAGAATAGTATGTACTATGGATGTGTGATGGAGTGACGACATTCGCAAAGTGGCCGGTGTGGGCTGGATGAGAATAGCCGAAGATCGGAAGCGGTGGCGTGCATTAGGGGAGGCCTATGTCCAGCAGTGGACTAACACAGGCTGATGATGATGATGATGATGATGATGTGATGATGATGTTAATGATGTATGTGTATGTATATTGATTTTTTCCCTTCAAGTATATTTTTTTATTTGTGAAATTCAACGTATAAACGGTAATTATCGCGTGAAAAAAATATTTTTATAAACGTATCTCAAATGCCAACATCCATATTATTTTCAGTTAGAATCAATTGCTATTGGAATATCCCTTATTTAATTATGTTTCTAGATCAATCGATATGATAAATGCTGATTATGAACATTAAATATATGAATTACCTAAACCAAAAGTAAACAATAACTTCACTAACAATTTTTCGTCGAAATACTAACTAAAAATTGAGATGTAATAGTATAATCATCATCATCATCATCATCAGCCTGTAATAGTCACTGCTGGACATAGGCTCTCCCTAATACCCTATCCTAAGGGGTTTTGGACCGTATCCCACCACGCTGGTCCAATGCGGTTGGTGGTGGACCGACTTTTACATGCCCATCCCACGCATGGATCATCTTACTTTTTAGACAATTGGTGATCGGCCCAAAGTACCCTCACCAACTAGGAAACAACATTGAAAAGTTGTTGAGTCCCCGCAGGATTCGAACCCACGACCTCCGTTTCTAAAGCACACGCCCATACCACTAGGCTACGGAGGCAGATGTAATATGTAATAGTAAATCGGTGGCCAAATATGATTTTTTGTAGTCATTCATGCTTTGGCCTCTATTCTGAAATTGAAGGAGTATCTATTAATGTCATTAATCGTAGAGAGTGTTCCATTGATATCAAAATGCAGATATGCAAATTAGAAATTTTAAATTTTTTAGATTTGACGTTTATATTTCTATGGGGTGTTATTAAAATAGTATATAATTAATAAAAAAATTTTTAATAAATTTTGTTTCAACTCACGACGTTTAACTTTTAACCAAATGACTTTTAAAAAAATTTAAATTTTAACTATAATAATATGTAAGCAATCAAAACTTTGGACAATCTTTCTCGCCCTACGGACGCATAATTTACAACGTCTCACATGTTTTTTTTCAGAAACATGTAGTTTTAACAAACAATCACAAAAATTTATTCAAATTCTTTATACGAAAAAATTCACGAAAAAAGTATTAAACGTCAAAGGTACCTATAACGTAAATAGGTACGTTGTGCGTAAGAGCATCCATAAATTTAAAAATTCGGATTTTCTATAATCTGATATTAATGTTATTACGAGACGTGTATACTTACTGAATAAACGGATTTATGTTTCAATTGTGATCAAACTTGTACACCCATTCCTAATATACTGATGCCACTCAACCGTTTATGCTTTTCATTACACAGGCTTGCATGAATCTAAATAAGGCTTAAAATACATAGCTAAGTATTAACTGCACTTCCTTAAGAACAATCATGGGAATCTGTTCACTTTAAGGGAAACAACGAGCGTATAATAACAAAATTATAAAAGTCCTCTAAAGTCTGCCTTCTACTAAAAGAAGCAATTGTCTCAAATCTGAAGTTGGAAGATCCCTTTTTACCCTGCTGTCTTCCATTTTATAGAGCATCGTTGCCAGCCTAGTTACTGGGTGACTAAGACATAGCCTATTATGTATTTAGGCGGTGCAAGGATTTGTTGCGTCATACGCTGCTTTTGTTATGGGCATGACAGGTGTTATTTACCACCAGGTAAACATCCTACACGTCTCATCGTATATGGACAATAGAATACTAAAATTAAAACACTCACAAAAAGTTATAACAATCCCACAATTTTTAATCTACTATACTAGTTTTGGAGACGAAAATTGGTAAAGGTATTGAGTTGGCGCTCCACCTCCAAGGACGTTTAACAGGTAAACATCCAGCTCGTCTCGTAGCATAAGATTTGACGAAACCTATCTGCTCTATTTTTTTTATAAACATGAGCCCTTACCAATCCACTGCTGGACATAGGCATTTTTTAATGGTCAATAAGACGACCAATCCCCTGGTACTCGCTTCCTACTATAACCGGGAACAGCACGAAGATTGAAATCCCACCGGGTCGGAGGCCGACCAACACTCCGTCTTGCCAAACGCGGTCTCCACTCCAGAACCATTATTGGCCCAAGTGCGTTTTTAAGGTCTGTTCCGTTTGTTGTTTTAGTTACACTATAATAACATGCTGCATTTACCCATTAATATTTTTACCCTCATAACTTAATTATGCTAATTAATAAAGAGAAGATATATAAATATTATTGTTGGTGACTTAATAGGTGTAGGTGAATTAATTTTCATAGTTTTATTATTTCATAACGTATGCAACAACACAGATTCATTAAGTTATTAAGAAAAGTAATATTCGTTTTAGCATCCAGATATTGTATGACTCGCATAAAAAAATGACAGCATAATTGCTCCATTATACCGGCAAGGCGGGAGAAGCCTTTAAACACCAATTTGTGAATGATTCAAGTTGCTTAAATAAACTGTTCAACAGATCATTACAGTACTGATTGTCTGAAAATTTATGTTTTTATGTAATGAATTTTAAAGACCTATTTTTCTTTTTTTTTAATTCAGCCCTACAAGCCGTGTATAATAAACACATAATTGCTAAAATATAGGTACCTTAAACTAAAACTTATCCTGCCTGCTTTAAAAAATATTTTAAAACCTGTTATCATTTTATTTTAGTACAGTGATTAAAGTTGTACTTTAGGTCTAAACACTTTTAAATGCATAAATTACTCTATTGGAATATATGAACTGAAATATTAACTGTCATTAGTCAGGAATGATACTACACTGTGTAAAAATACTTCTGAAGTTACCTTTTTATACACCATTAAAATCCTTAGACATGAAACTACGACCAGTTTAACATTCGTGAAATATTTTCAACTATCATAACAATATTAGTCAAATGATTTACTTTATTCAAACGCTGCAAACTGGTTTTGGGTCTTATGCAATTTCATATGAGTCAAAGCGTTCCTGTATCAAGTTAACTGCACGCTCACAGAATCGAATTACGAGCTCGCCAATAACAGCTGTTTTGCTCTACACGATGGCCGCTGGCCAATTTGTGCGTTAACTTTGCGGTTATATTTAGAATTACCTTCTCATACTGCTAATATTTTAAACATTTTATAGTAATATTCAAATAAAGTAAAATTTTTAATAATAAAAAAATGCTTTATTTCCGTTGAATATTTATTACGTTTGACCTTGTCATGTTTGCGATTTTGACAAGCGTTATTTGAAACGCTAATTAAGAAATATTATATTGTTTAAAATATTCTTTTTATTTAGACATTAACTTTGTGAGCTTGTCATGAGATTAATACTTTCCAAAGAAATTTTTAAAATTATAATTATATATATTACTTCTAAAATGTAGAAGTATTGATTCAATATAGGACATACAATTTCCTCTCTAAATAGAGTCCCCATTTAGTCTAGTCTCACAAGAAAAGGTATTTTAAGAATAAGATAAAATATTAATACTGACCGGATTAAGTCGGCACTAGTTTTAGAAAACATTTTTTTCTAACAGTTAGTACAACATAGATTTATCTTTGCGCTGTGGACCCTCTGAATAAACATCTAATAATCAGAAAATGACCATTCATAGATAGTGCAGCAATGCAAAAGAACTATTTTCAAATTGTTATTTCCGATTAGATAAACTTGAAGTAGTTCGCTGGAAAAGCTCAGCAGACCCATTGCAACAACAATATTTTATATTAAGAAACCTCTTAAACAGCAGTAGTCGTCCGTATAATGTATACATTTTAAGATGTTATGTAAATGCTGATGTTTCTAAATTAAGATATTTTGTCCTGTGTACAGAAGATAGACACTCATTTATATTTTATCACGTAGCAGACTGCGATAGAATTCCCTTACATTTCACGTACGTCATTAACTAGCGCCAATCGAAAATCTGCTGTAGTTCTCTTTACTCAGTGAAATATCCGTTTTGGCAAAGGGGTTCGCCGGAGCGAATGGCTTTGAGCGAAAGTCCATTGCAGTTGGCCTCCTTATCTATCAGGGTGCAATTTAATAAAGTAAATATAAGTTGATGAACATGTTATAAATTAAACGGCATCCATTTTTAATATTACACTGGTCACATTCGTGTTCATTTTGTACGTTCTTAAGGTTCAGTTGGCAATTGCGAACAAAATAATTCGTTTGATGATTTATGTTAAACAAAAAATTAAATGTTTAGTTATTGTTATAAAAAAAAATAAATACAGAACGTCCTTTATATATTTATAAGGATAATATTAAATCACGTAGGGTTGTCCCCGCAAATTTGTAAGCAACAATAATTACTAAAAGAGAAGACAATTATGGCGCACGGAGGAAGTTATTGCAAAATATAGGTGCGTATGAAACTAATTTATTTTTAATAAGATTTTCTATTTATGTAGCAACTGCGCATTTATAGGCGTCAATAACAATGGTCCTTGCATAGACCATAAACTTTTAAATTATTACGTTCGAAGCTCTGTTTTCATCGACTTTACGTTTATTTTATGTTTGTTAAGATATATTGCATACTAATATGTTATGCCAATAATTGAGTAATAATCGATAATGAAACGATGATCGTCAAGATATTGTTGGAAATGTTAATTAATTATATATTTTAACAGTTTAAAGATAACGTGCGTAAGTGTATGAGGTGCAAAAGACTAAAGCGATTTTGAAAGAATCGCGTCATCTTTCAGAGTTTTAGGTTTTCAGGTTTTAGGACTTCGTCATTAGTGTAAGAGAAACTTATAAGATATGTATAGTCAGTTGATTTAGTATTACTTACATAAAAGCTTTAGCTCATTAAAAAAATAATACAAACTAGAAAATTAAATGAAGTAATATTTTACTGTTTCGTTACCAGAAAAAAGCAAAACGTTGTTAATTTAAACCGTTAAAAATAAAGTATAAAGTACTATATAAAAAAGGGCAACAAATGCTCTACAATCTGAAATTGTAGCACTGTACATCATTATCTATGCTTATATATGTAAATATTTTTATTGAAATAATACTTCTTTTAGCATGTTAGAGAAAATTAAGAGAGTAAATTTAAAAAATGCACGCACGCACGCAAATATTTTTTCATACGTTTAAAGGTATCATTTTAATTAACATGCTATAAATAGTTTTATATTCTTAAGAGATGCCGAATTTTAAATGTTTAAGTTATCAGTTTTATTTAAATACACTAATTGCATAAAATAGATTATTAATTAATTTGCTTGTTTAAGGTCATAGTGGTCATATGGAATTACCTTATAGTATTTTTTTAAAATAAGTAAACGGTTTTTATTGGTGTTTAGGACTAAAAGGAACGGTTTCAAGTTGTTGTCATTATATTATATTTTGCGTCCACGTAATGGCCCGGAAAGAAGGAATAATTCACCAATAAGTTCTCGGAGATTGTAAGCTCCGGCACGCCATCGAAAATATAAGTCGGTCCGCGTGCCTCTACATGTGTAAAGGGAAACAGCTGAAAGGTCTAATCATTGTCAATCCCGTAGACTCAAAAAAGTCAACAAGAGCAGCTATTGTTCTTTATGTCAAAATAACAGGCCATTTTCTACCGGTGAATTCTACATACTCCTGCCATTCCCCTGTTTCAGTTGACTACTAAGACAAAACTTCTACAAGTCCCTTCTTCTTTAAGTAGTTTAGCTTGCTACCTTGACTTTGATCAGCCACAAGAAAGCTTTACATACTTAAATTGCGTGCGAGGAACTTTTAAATAAGAGCATATATATTTTTAAGAAATATTACATGTCGTAAAAAGTAAAAACTTCGAATAAATATATTCATAGTAGTTCCATTCATTATGAAGTGATTTGACATGGATCATCTTTCTTTACAGACAGTCGAGGCCAACTTGGAAACAACAAGAAAAATTTATAGGTTATGGAGAAAGTATAAATAGCGACTATAACTGTAACAATTATTGTAACAAATGATATATGAGTCGTTATCAGTTTTTCTTTTGCCCTTTAAAAATAATTCTCACGTCTTTTATGTCCATTTGCGTTATGCCATATTCGCCTAAAATATTTGCATTTCACAATTTTAGGCTGAACATGAGCGCACTTTGCTTCCACACGGAATAAAGGGAATCATTCTGAAGATACCTCACATCGTATTCATCGCAGCGGGAAGCTTAACGAGGTTCTATGTTAATAAAGCTTCCATTTAATATTATCTCAACTTAACATAAGCTCAAAATGTTTTAAAAATAATTTATGCTTCTTTTACAGTAATTTTAAGCAATACGCCCAGTATACTAAAATAATGTTTCCAAAAGGATTTTAAAATTAATAAAATAATTATTACATTTATGAGGTTCGTATATTTATGAATATAATATATCAAACGCTTTTAATTTATTCTTTATAATTTAACCATCATCATAACTAATTAGTAATAAAATAATACATTATTAATTTTTGATATTTTACGGTGCTTGCATAAAGCAAAACTCTGAGCGATATTTTCAGAAAATTTACTTTAACTTTAATATATGTGGGCAAGAACATCATATATATGATGTCCAAAATATATACATTTATTATGTACTAGTTAACCCGGCAGACTTCGTAATAACTCAAGCCATCAAAAAAGATTTAATTTTTTCTAAAAGATTAATCAATCAACATAAAATAAATTTGATATATAATTAACAACTGTTACTTAATTGAATTGAACATTATTTTTCACCTCTTGATACGAATATGTAGGTAGAAACTTGTAATTCACTTTTTCAATTCAAAGAATTTTATATTTTTTCATCTTTTAAGCCTTTCCTGGACTTCCATAAATAAATGAAGACCAAAGCTAGCCAAATCGATTCAGCCGTCCTCGCGTTTTAGCGACTAACGAACAGCAATTCATTTTTATTGAAATAGATATAAGCCGCAGAACTGACGACCGCTGGAATAGGAAAGTTCTGTAGTGGAGACCGAGGCTCGGCAAACGTAGCGTAAGACGCCCTGCGGCAAGATGGAGTGACGACATTTGCAAAGTGGCCGGTTTGGACTGGATAAGAATAGCCGGAGATCGGAAGTGATGGCGTGCATTAGTGGAGGCCTATGTTCAGCATTAGACTGACACAGGCTGACGATGATGATGATGATAAATAGATATCATAAATGACATGTGCCTCAAGTTTCACTTTCGATGATTAATTCTTCATAGATACATTAAAAGCCGTATGTAGAAGTTGTCAGCGACGTAAGGGCCTCATCTCTTCGGCCCTATAATTTCTATGTAAAACAACTTCTGAGATTTATAATATAATTAAATGTTGTAAGTTGTAGTTTTGATACACATAAAATTCAGAGTCACGAAGGAACAAGGTAGCGTCATACGCATAACTCAAGTGTAAGTTATTGCTTGAAATCTTCGCGACAACAATACTCAAGTTTAACAACAATACACAATAATCAAGTTTTTATTTACGCGCTAACCATACTTTTTATGGATTTTTCGCGCTAATTTTTTTCCAACGTATCGAATTATTTCCAGCAACCATGATCACGTCATATATAAAAGGCATACCATATTATAAACTAGTTATAAATAAGTAATAAATTCAAAATCAAATCTATTTCGAAGATGACGTATCGAGAAAACAAGGAAAAATTTTGCAATTAATAAAATTAATTTTTACAACTGTTTAAAAAATATTCATGGAGTTCTATGGTTTGATGTAAAAACATGATAACAAACATCATCAAACATATAACGTTCAAGACATTCACTACGTTTCCTTTAGTTTTATAGAAACGATTTTTACGTGTTAGACAAGTTTTTAACCATATAAAAATATAAAACAAAAGCATTGTTACATGTTACCTTGCAATAAATTTTATAGTATTTAAGATATATAAGTGAAGTATTTAAAGCAGAACACATCGGAATAATCATCGCTTTAGGTGGATCACAGAAGCAAATGTTTAGAATTTGCAAATGATTCCACTTTTTAACCGATCAATAACTTTGATTGAATTAGTTATTATTACTGTAGTATATTACATAACAAATCAATAAATGATGATCAATATTTTCAATAATTAATCATTGATTATTTATTTGTACCAGAAATATCAACTACGTGGAAAAAGATGCCAGAAAAACGTTTATAAAGGCATTGCTTAATATATAAATGAATAGTACCAAATCCGTTTCATAAAAGTTATTATTAATGACTGCGCTATTTCAATATTGCAAAAATTTTATCAAAACCAAATGTTTAAAACGGTGAATCAAATCAAATTTGTGGTTTTTTACCTAAATTTTTAAACGTGCCTTTCAATTTCTTAAAAATAATAAACAAAAACCTCCCTTTATGGGCAACAGTCAGGTAAACTATTTCATGGCTCCATTTTGTTAGCATAAGTTCTATTTTAACTATCTACGAATATTAAAGCACGCTTAGCTATTATTATCTTAATCTACTTTTTTTAAGTTTCACGATTTCAGCTTCCATTCTAATGATTCCTCGAAGATTCTTCTTTATCGAATCTTTTTTAAAACAGAAAAAAAGTTATAATTTGGTCGTATTTAATTTTAGTGTAAGTTTTTATTTTTAAGTATTTTCTTTTAATTTTCCCAAAGTTTCTATTAAAGAAAATATAACTGCAATTCAGTTTTATTCAATAAAGCAAATGTTTTAATAATTAATTTTAAGTCCTTGTTGTTAGGAACTTAAGAACTCTTCCTTAATTGCTAAATATTTTTTAAATTTAAACTTTAGGGTCCAAAAATTTTAAAAATTTACACCCCCGATGTAAAAATGTTAAAATAATGACAAACTAAATATAGAGGTAACTTTTCTTATTCTTTATTATTCCGTTTCTTCTAATTCTGACACTTGACTTTTTCTTCTAGCCCACACGTTGCCCAAAATACCACCAATGCTTTTTGCTCAATTACTATTGGGCTCGTTCTTTCTTTCTATTTTTATCTTTAATAATAAAGAAACAAAAGAAAAAAACATTGAATCTTTATAATCAATTTCGATTTTTAAATTAATTCATTGTTGACTTAAAAGTAATCGTGTCCCTATTATAAGCGGAGAAATTAAACATTTTATTTGTTTATCATTGTTGTTTCCCTAGCTTAGAACAACGTATTCGTAATGGAACATAACTAATAAAATTTCACTTTCTATAAGTAATTTTAAGTAGGAAATTAAAATATTGTGATAAAAAATCGTAAAAAATTTCCTACTTATATTAATAAGAGTTAAATTGCACATGCGTAAAAAACTAATAATATCTTTAGGGAATGCAACTTTGCAAACAGAAAAAATTTAACAAAATTTACAATCTCTGCATTCAAAATCTTTATATCTATTAGTTTTTCTATTCGTTATAGTTTGAGTTACAGTCCAAATCAACTGATAATAATTGTTATTTCATCTGTTTTTTCAAACCGATGAACCTTAATTGGGTTTGTTTGGGGTGCAAAAGTAACATTGCTTACTTATCGTTAACGCTGATAGCGTGGTAATGTCGAAGCCATGTCATTATTATTTACAACTGTTCGGTAAATTATAATTCATCACATCCAAATCTAGCTAATGAAAAATGTACAAGCCCCTCGTACCGTAAAAAGCCATATCAAACTTACCTTCTCTCCAATCTCACAAATACATGAAAAATCCTATGAAGTTAAGATAAACTTACAAGGTTATAGTAATTTAAGCTATGCAAACTTGCCTTGGGATTCTTAATTGAACCCCGTTTAGAATAACTTTAAATTAAAGAAGCTCAGTCTGACTCGTTTTTAAAATTTTGTCCGAGCGAGGGGAAAATTGAACTCAGTTTCTCCATTCAAACTCAGTGCAGAATACATTTAATAATCTAAACACTAATTCAAATAATGAAAAATTAGGAATTAAACAGATTGGAGTAAAGGCATTAACGATGAGTTTATATTTTTAAGTTTTGGAAATCTAGTTAATTTTTTAAATGTTAAAAAAATAAAAATTCTTTTGCAGAAAGGGAATAAATTTAACGAATATTAATACCTTAATGAATTAAAAAAATTATAAACTAAATCGTAATTTTTTCTTTTTTTACCATTATTATACATATTAATCATAATTTTGATT
Source organism: Lamproptera curius (assembly GCA_029286875.1). Lineage (NCBI taxonomy): Eukaryota > Metazoa > Arthropoda > Insecta > Lepidoptera > Papilionidae > Lamproptera > Lamproptera curius. The sequence continues at coordinate 1,383,918 of JAGSMT010000107.1, read as the reverse complement.
TTTTCGCGTCGCATATGATCTGCCCGTGATCTGGAAAGAATCCGGTTCGGGAATAAATAATTTAATAACGGAAAATCCGTAAATTTTGGTTTGAATATAAATCTATAATTTCTAATTTAAATTAAATTATTCAAACTAATATATACAAGACGTACGGGAACAAATAAAAAATTATAAATAAGATGGAACAATCAGGGTAAACTATTCTTTTAATTTCTATATATTTTTTATGGTTAAATTATTTTACAAAATGACCGGTTGGGGTGGTCTGTGGAGGAGGCAATATATAAGATTTTGGTTTCCTTAAAATAACTAACTTTTAGTAGTATTCTAAGTGAGGTAAAAGTGCCAAAATTTCTGGTTATATATTGCCTTCAAATTTCTTATTTCACTGATTAAAACTGGGTTCTCGAATCTTTGGTTCAAAAGTAGTCCTAGAAAAAAGTCGACAAATGCTTTAATTCCTTCAACCAGCCCATTATAATGCTTTTTGAAGATCTTGATTTGATGTAATCCCCTTCTTCTAATCCTTCCTTCCATCAGATTATATTTCTTTCTAAACTCAAAACCTCCCAAATAAACCGGGGTTTGCCTTGGTTCTTTTTCTAAAATTAATTGAACATCAAAAGAGCCACTGAAGGACGGGCCTAAAAGGGGACAACAATGACCCGGGGTATAAAAAAATATAGTTTAAGCGTATGATGTCCATGCTATTTTAAAACATTAAAAAAGACGTAGTGTCAATGTTTAAATATTTCGCATACCCGAAAAAGAATCAAACCTTCTTTATTTTCACAGTTTCTTCGACACATAGAAATAAAAAACCGAAATCTTATGCCACTGGTTGCGATTAAATCGGGGACCGGATGATAATACCTATCCTTGATTCACTGCTCCCTATGTATAATACGCTCTTGTTCACCACCTTCCTAAATGTTTAAGTTCTTCTCTACCAACCTATCTCGTGATTATCCTGTCTTTCTTTTCAAGACACCTTTAAACTAACGCCTAATCGGCTATTAATTAGTTACCGCAAAGAATTTAAAAATAATGAAAATTTAGGCATTATCAATAAGCGGAGCGAACAATTTGGGCTTAATATAAATAAATCAAAATGTCAAGCTGTCGTAATAAAAAGTTCCCGAAATATAAATGATGGTGTGATTAATTTCAAGAATAAAGCAAAAATGTTATCCGCGTGAAATGTCAAAATCTGTATTTATATTTAAAAACTTTGAGCTGGAAAGCCAACCAAATGTAAAGTTATAGCTAAAACCTTGGGTTGTCTCGATGCCAAAAAATTTGAACCTTTTAACAAAGAAATTGGGCAGGCCTTGCTTCCTTTTTATCGACTAGGGTGAAATTGACAGTTTTTTAATAAAGACTAAATAATAAACTTGACCGATTCCTGAATAACAAATTCTTTCATTTTAATTTTATGACCACATCATCTCGCCCCCGGTCGGGATTGTCTATACGGGAATCGTTCGTTATGATTAGGGATTTGGAAAATATTGTAACAATAGTGTATATCATTTATTTAAAATTAAATAAAACTAGAATAGTAACATAGATATAAGATAGTAATTATTATGTAAATAGTATTATAACATAAATGAAAATAAAACATCTGCAATAGTGGTGGCTTTGGGTGTACCCTGTGTATAACAAAAATTAAACAAAACTTAACAAATAAAAACAAAATTAAATTTGTAAAACAAAAATAAAAACATAACAAAACTAAAAAAACAACTTCATAAAATGTAAAAAAAAAGAAAAAATTGTGAAAGGAACAAGTACAGAATAAAAAACAAAAAAAAATCGGACCCTGATCATTCAGGGAAAATAAAATTAAAAAAAAAAAAATACCCCTCATTTCTCCATTTCTCTTTTCTTACATTCATAAAGTTAACAAAATCCTTTATTTTTAATAAAAGGTTTTATTTTATTATATTTAAAACTGGCCTCGGAATCTATAAACTTTAACTATTTAGAAGATTTTTTAGTAGTATATTTATTATATATTGTTTTTGGTGTATGAATATTATTTTGTGGTTTTATCATATTCTTATTTGTATATTTTTTACTTACGGTTTAACAATTTTTACAATGCAATCCCGGTAGTTTCAATGCAAAGAATTCTAAATAGTGTTAATGCTCCATTTGGGTGCATCCTTTTTTAAAATTTGATAAATATGTTAGTAGCGCCAAAATGCCTAAAAAAAATTTTTTTGAAATTTTCGCTAAATTAAACAATTCCAAATAAAGAATCAAAAAATGTCGCGTAACGGAAAAAAAAATAGCGTAACGAACAAATTTACAAAATTTTTTAACCCTGATAAAGGTTTCCTTAAACCTCAATAGTCGGTTCTCATTTTACCAAAAAAAAAAAAAGGCATTCTTTTTTTCTAATGTCAAATTCTTTTAGTAAAGAAAAAGTTTCAATGACGTGAATTAAAAAGTAACAAAAATGAGTATCGGATGTTGGTGACATTTCTAAATAATAAGCGTCACCTGAAAATCCAGGCTATCGATATTTCTTTTTGAAAACGTGGGTTGGCTTAAAACTAATTATGATGAACAAGTTCTTTTTTAAAAATTAAAAGATGGTAATATTTATAATAAAAGTAAGTTAAAAGATGTTTATATGTTTGTTGATAAATTACAAAATAGATGGGAATTGGGATATTAACATGTCCCTCTATTATTTACATATACAACAATATAATATGGACATAATCTCATTTTAAAAAAAATAATGGATGGATCTGCTCCCGGTGAAATTTACACATTATTGATACGTTCCAAATATGGAAACTTTGATGACTGTAAAAATTTGAAACATTTTTTTCTTTTTTATTAACTAATTTAAGATAAATGTTAATCAAAACAAAATTCATTACAAACTTCTTATAATCAATCCATCACTTCTCCTCTCTCTTCCGCCCTGGGCATTTTGTTTCATCTTTTTGTTAGTTAAAACCCTGGGACAGTGCCTTAAAATATAAGACAAAAGTATTTGACCTCTGTAATTTTTGTTGCATTCAAATAATATAAAAAATGTTTCTCGGGTAACTTTCTGCCTTATTTCCAGAAATAAAAGTGTTGCGGTTTCACTTTTTTTCCCCCTACATTAGGGTAATAAAAACAAAAGTATAATCCGTTTATTTTCATTGAATCAAAAATAGATAAGTTCCATGTTTTCAATAGTATCTAATATAAATTGAATGGGTGGTAATTAACGATCCAAACCTAAATTTAAAATTAAAAATCAATTTCCTATCCTTTTCGAATGACTTACGTCTGTTTTTTGGATCCTGATTTCTTCTAAGTTATTGATTTTGCTCATATTCTGGACTTGGGGTAAAATCTTATATTTGACTTTAACGACGAGATAAAGTAGGTGAGGGCAAAATTTTCTCGTTTCTTTTTAATACTTAAATTATTTAAAAATAATTCTTTTAAATTCCTTTTACGTTGATTTATATTTAATTATTCTGCAATTTTCATAACATTTTTTACTAGTTGAATTGGTATTTACACCAACTTTTTTTATTTTTAAATAATAACACTATACAAAATAATTGAATCAATTTTAATGAGCATAAATATGTAACCCAAAACTTGCAACAAACCAATTCAATGGCCAAGACTCAAATCGGCTCATGTTTAATAGCTCTTCAGCTACTAGCAATATTTAAAATAAAATTGTAAATGTTTTTAATCATTTCTTTTAATATTTGTTATTTATTCCTGAATATAAAAATGTAACGTCGATACAGTTCTTCGGTACTAAATGTTGTGTGGGGTTTGGTAATTTTAAGTATTATTATTTGACGTTGTTTTAAAAAATCCTTGCTTTGTGTCAGGGGGCGTTTGGGGCGATCATCACCTTGTGTGCTTCTCTCCAAAACGGTAAAGGGAAAATACTTTTGTTGCGTTTGGGGCTCGAAGTCAGCGTTCCCGGTAAACGAAGTGACATCCGACGACCCCTTGACGCGTGGTTAGACCGTTTTGCCCAAAGGGTGGCGGTTCGTTCCCCCTGGGGTTTTGCGTGATGAACATGGTGTTTTCTCGGTTGGGTTTTGTATTAATTATTAATATTATTCTCACGGTAGGGGGCGTTGTGATACTCCGGCCGATTCCATGGCGTTTGACCATTTTCATCATGGCCCGACTGCCCGTTTGATTTCTTATCAATATAAATAAAAATAATGTTGTTAAATAATCTTCAGACACCACAAGAAAAACATGATAAACATAGGTAGCTATTAAATTGTTAAGAATCTGACAGAGACGACCTATAATTATTCATAGAATACTTGAAATATTAAATTTTAGTCTTCATACTTTATCCGGACTTTTGTCCCTTCTGCTGGTGTTTATGTGGTAAACCCGACTATAAGGTGGCTGGGTTTTACCACTATTAAACTTTTAACTACTATTAAAATGTTTACTAATCTTAATAGCCTTACGGAATTTATGAAAACAGTGTTCTTTGGAGTGCAAGGTTTGTAGTCGATTAATCTGATCTAATGGTAAAGGAATGCGTGGTTGCAAACCTGACTTTTGGGTCTCTACTTTTTTGTCAAACATAAAGTTTCCTTCCGTGGTTTTAATTTCTTTAAAAAAATAAAATAAAAAAATAAAAAAAATTCGTTTGGTTTCGAAAATAAACCGGATGAAATATAACATTTTCCTCCTTTTGCTCCTTTTTCCTAAAAATTTTTCTTTATAAACTTGTCTACTCTTTGGAAACCATAAAACTTATCTGCCCCACCCGGAAAAATTCAAAGAATAGTTTTGGGTCAACCAGGACTTTCGTTTTGCAATGAAGCAATTTAAGTTTTTCCCTGATCTTCAAATCGCACTCTTCCCTATAGACGGACTATAGAGAAATTTCAATTTTATAAATTAAGGTTTTACCAAAACTGGCCAAAGAAAATACGTAGCTGGAGTTCAAAAACCTTATTAAATTTAAATGGTTACGATCACATTCTAAAAAATAAAAGATAATCCCCTGAAATATTTAATATTAAATTTTTACAAAATGAAAGATTGAATTGAGTGTCCATTGGTAAGGCTTAAAACCCGCGATAACGGTTAGCTGTTCAGGCTGGTTAATTTAATTGAAAATTATAATATAATATATAATATTAATTATTTGGGTAAGGGCCTAGTTGCGTCTTAAAAACTTTAATAATGATAAAGGTTCGAGTTAATGTAAAATTAAAAAATAGATCATTAATTTTTTACTTATTCAATTTATTTTAATAAAATATCCATTACTGTTATAAATGTAATTACTATTTTCTTTCGGTACTTTATAATACTGAAAAAATCAAACATAATCCATCTTATATTTAAAAACTGATTAATGTCTGTCTGTCACGTTTTACAGTCTAAATCAAAACTATTTAGATGAAATTTGCATACTAAAAACAGATTACGATAAGGGAAAGCTAATAATTATTGTGATAAAAGGGGTTTGAAAGGGTTAAATTTGGGATTTTTTATATCAATCATCATCGAAGCAAAAAACCATACATTTTCGTGTCTATTATTCCAAATACCAGTATATTTAATGGGCCTCCGGGACACCCTCCCGCTGACAAAGTCCGGGGTAACTCTAATAAAATATAAAACAAATACCTAAAGACATTTTAATGTTTTTTGCAATTTACTCATTGGATATAGAAAGTGAAAAAATACAAAGCGAAATCAGTGCAAAAAGCAAAAGCCATTTTACGTTTACTTAAAAAACATTTTCTCCGTGAACACAGTTTTAAAAAGTTTTTGATTTCAGCGTTCTACTATGAACTTTTTTGAAATCGGTTTTTCATATTATGGATAAAAACAGGGCCTTTGAAAACTTTAAAAGTACTTTTTAAAATTGAAAAATGTGAAGTTTGAAAAGAACAAAAAGCAAAATTTGTGATGTTTGTGACAATTGTTATTCATTTGCATTATTTCGGGTTTATTTTTTAAAATAGACATTTTTTAAACATATTTCAATTTAAAATATATTGTTTAAATAAACAAAGTGGGTTCGGGTTCAAAAAAGTGAAGTGTAAAACATGAACATAAAAAAAACTCGTTTCTTGTTTCGTTTTGATGGACCGATTATTTTTTTATATTCTTTTTGTTAAATAAATGGTCTTTCATGGGGTTTTTTTTAAATTATTTTATGGTAGTGACCATTTGAATTAAAAAACATCATCAAAACCACCCTAAATCTATTTATAAAAATATTGTAAATAATTTAATCCTTAAAATGACTCAACAAAAATACAAACTTTACTTTAATAAACCATCTATAACCCCACGTTAAACATTGTGTAAAATTAAAAGGCGATCAACTGTTTGGCAATATTGACATCTAATAAACATTTACTCTTTTTTTCGTTGTTAAATTGATTTAGTCTATTTAAATTCGTTGGTCGTTGATATCCTTGTATTATATGTCTGCATTTAAAATTTTGATATATAAATAAATATTAAAGATAATCTTCCCCCTCTACCTTGGGAAGGATAAAAAATAATACTATTGTTTGATTATCATTTTCCCGATAATAAAAATCTAGACTTATTGAATCTTACTCGGTCTTTTCAAAGACAGTATTTTAAAGTCTTTTCAATTGAATAACAAGGTGCAAATATAAGTTTCTTAGGGAAACTTTTGTGAGGAAAAAAAACGTTTTGAAAATAGCCCACATACATATATATTTATCTTCTGACCTTCTGCCAGGTTTGAAGCTTTGATGGTTATACTATTTTTAATTATAAACGTTTATAGATTCAATAGTATGTTAAAAAGGATAGCATAAAATAAAATCAATAAATATTTAGTTTAAATATTGTATAAATTTAAAAATTATTATAATTTTTTTAATCATTCTTTAATTGATTGTTTAATGTCTGACTTAAATGAAATTTTTTCTTGTCCGGACTTGGAACATGCTCGATGTTGTAATGATGCAAAATAAAGCAATCCATTTTGCACCTGCGGTCGCCAATAAATTAAACCATGGGTGTGATAAATGACGCAATTACCACTTGCACGGAGGCGTTTTATTCAAATTATGATGCAAAATATGAACGATTCATGATAATATTAATGAACTTTGAATCAAAACTTTAGGTGACATCTAAAATTATTGAACCAGTAATTGCTCTTTTAAGATAATACTACTTTAGTTTGTATTGTAAATTATGTGCATAAATGTGTTGAATAAAAATATAAAAGAAGTAATTGTTCAAAGTTTATTTTACGGAGTTTGTGTCTCTTTTATAAAGAAATGTTGCGTTAACTAATTTAAACATTACCAAGCTTTATTCTGTACGGTTAAACAGAACGTCCATCTCATACATATCTAATTTATTATATAAAAATCATATACAGTGAATAAAAAACCATTTCTCATCGTATTATCATATTTTAAAAGTTAGACACAAATATAGTAAAACCACCATCTCGAAATAGTTTTCATCGGTGTCGCAGTTACTGCGTTGATTTTCTCGTCATTTCTTATTTCCATAAAAAAATCTAAGCCATTGTGTGTGACGGTATTGGCATACATTTCCGGATTGACTAAAAGGGTGGAATGATTAGAGAACAGCAACAATTCGTGCACCTATTCCTCTCGACCTGGTTTGGGGAAGTGTCGCTGACGCTTCACGAAATATCAATTTTTGTTGTGCATTAACTGGCGCAATCCTAGCCACACGGCCAACCAACTCGGCTGCCCTAAAGCGCCCAAACTCAGAATTCCTGCAAACCCCAGCGAAGCCTCTTCCAGGTGACCACCACCTAACCTATACAATAGCACCGCCTTTCCACCCCTACGTCCTTCCAACGCTTGGCAGTTCCTCCCCGCGTTGCAAAAGCTAGCGCCGACGCCCGAGGCCCGTCGCCGCATCTAATGCTCAGCATGCTAGCCATAGCAATGGCGGCACTGACCAAGATGCATCACTATTTATGAAGTCCCTTGATCTCTTTGATCTAGATGACTTTAACAATACAGCGACCGAATTCGCTGCCACAGGTAATACGATAGCCGCTCATGTTCTTTTACACACCCTACCTGGTAGTGTGGGACAACACCACCTCATGACTCGGCCCCACCGTGAGGTCAGAACTTACACACCCTTTGCTACATGACACTGTAGCTTGCTACCATGTTAGATAGGAGCGTTGCTAGAGTTTCTTGCGCCATTTCTTCTCTTAGCGCCAACGGTTTAAGGAGTGGTAGTAATGTTTTAATACAGCTCTTCTAGCTATTAAAATTATCCTTAAAATAGCACCTGAATCGAGCCGAGTCCTTGGCTTAACTAGGCAGCCCCCAATTCAGCATGCTAACGGTAACCAGAAAGTGACGGGCTAAGCCGTGGCTCCCCATCGGGTTCCTTGGTGCAGTTAAGGCACTCGGTAGGGAGACGCGCCTTTTTCTTTGGCAACGGGCTAATATTCTTTCTTAATTTTAGGATTAAATCTGTCTACAAATGTTAGAAAGCACATTTAGGCCACTAGAAGCTTCGTGTCTAATATTAAGTGTCATAGTCATCTCCTCGGACGGCCAAGTAAATTTCTTTATCAATAAGTTATACCAAAAATAGTCTTACCTTTATACATTATAAATTACTAAAGGTGTAAACTGTTTATAAGCAATTTCTTAAACATGACAAGCAATTCAGTTTGATTAATTTAGCATGTTACAGCTTCACCCGACACTGATCCCGGACTGGTCGAGAGCTTAGATCCCGAACAGACAATTTGCTTTAAAGTCTGTACTTTAATAGAAATCAGAGTAAATTCTATCTTGCAACTTACCTTTTCTACATTATTTAGTAATAATCGTAATATTTTAGTTATTATCACAAATCACATCAGCACGCAGGTGAAACCATGTAAAGAAATAAAATGTGGTTTTTAAATCCTTTTTGAAACGATGCATGAAAAAATTTTGCATGTATAACTTAGGTTTGTAACTGCTGATTATATATAAAACTCAATTTTATATTATACCTTAAAATTAAATATTTCAGTAATAATTAGATAACAACTACGTTAGAATTAAATGAATATATGTTTAAGAACTTCTGGTTGAAATTAACGTATAGTCCAAGCCTTAAGTGTTCTCTTACACCAAAGCACATAATCAATTCAATATTAAACTTTTAAACTGAAAGTTAAAGTCTTGTACTTTTGGGTTTTTTAAAGCTAGCTAGTAACATCATATATAATTATAAAAAGTTAAAAGTATTATTCGGTCAAGCAATTGCATAAATTAAAAGCGTATTTACTTGTTACCCGGTATAAGATTTTTTATATTATGTATAATACTTTCTTGTATTTACGCGAATTTTACAAATAATTGAATGAAAGATTTTACGGATTTTTTCGCGTTTCAATTTGTTTACAACTTTTCCGACGTTTTAGACCGTTTACAGACTTTACTATATTTAATTTACATTTTTTTATTCAGCCCCCGTCATTTCTGTATAATATTTATTTGACCGTTTTACGCATACCAAGCTTATGGCATCTTGAGCTTTAGCAGTAATTTTATGCTTGGGTTTAATTTTGTGCAAAGATGGATACCAAGTAGGTAGAAACATCAAACCATCTTCTCTATTGAATTTAAGAAGTTTTTTAATTTCAATAGACTGTGAAAACCGTGTTTCATTCTGGTTAGGAATCGGTGTTCTTTCGCAAGGATTAGGTTTGTCAAATCTCAAATAATGGTAGGATTGATCAAGCACATGGTCGCATAGTGCAGACTTCTTCGTCCGGCGGTGCTTCACGTCAGTTATGTGTTCTTGTATACTAGTTCAAATGGATTGCTTCATCATCATCATCATCAGCCTGTGATAGTCCACAACTGGACATAGGCCTCCCCTTATACCACCACGCTTGTCTAATGCGGGTTGGTGGGTGGACAAACTTTTTACATGCCCATCCGACGCATCCAGCACAATTGGGTGATCGGCCTATTCCCTACCCAACTGAAACAAATTTTGAGTCCCACAGGATTTGAACCCCAACCCTCTGGTTTCTAAAACCACGCCCATACCCACCTAGAAAAACCACATTCACAATCAAGCTTGTACACTCCAGGATCTTCCAGAGGAATATTACACTTGACAGGCGGTAGAAACAGACTTATCTTCTTAGGTGTCCCGAAAATGTTTTAATAGAAGCCTTTATTTAGATAAAGCCAATTTTTCCGTGATTCTTTTTAGGTAGTACAGCAGGCGACTAGAACGAGACTATGTGTTCTTTCATCAACATCCATTAATAATATGGAGGACTTAATTCTATTTGGAACATTACATAAAACAACAATTTCTGGTACATCAAATTATTTTTTACATCAATAGAATATTGATACGAAGTAATAATCTTCACTTCTAGCTGCTGGATATCGCATAACGTCCAATGAGAAAATGACAAGAAAATTGCTCTATTATACCAGAAAGGCGAGAGAAGCATTTTAAACACCTATTTGTGCCATTGCATGTAATTTACTGCGCTGATTGCTTAGAAGCATTTTTACTCAGCCGTGCAATATTTAAATTAATATTTGTATAGGTACATTACGTTTCGAAGAACTATTCTATTCTTAGAAAGTTTTCCATTGATATCAAAATGCAGTATTAGAATTTTTAATTTTTTTATATTTCACGTTTATATTACATAATCTATGGGATATTGTTAGAGTAGTATATAATTAATAATAAATATACTTTTATTTATTTTCACTGGCTTATAAATCACCCGCGACGAGTAAAAATGTCTTCAGAAATGGCGAAAAGATGCGGTTTTATTTATTTTGAAACATATTTTTTTCCTCTTCTTCTTAAAGTGTATATATCGTTTCTTGTAACCTGGTAGGGGACAGGTTAATATATACACTTTAATTTAACCTTTATAATTTTGCTTTATTACATTCTCAATAAATTTCGTAAGATTTAAACTCATGACTTTTAACTTCTTATAGGGCTTTAATTACTTAGCCACAAAAAAAAAAGATTAAAATTAATACAAAGCCATTAAGTGTCAAATTCATGAAACATACAACATATTCCGTTACAGCATATTTTGTCAAAATTTTGTCGTTTCGATAGGTTAAATGAATTCCAAGCAATGCAATTTCCTTAGTCAAACGCTCCTGTATCAAGTTAACTGCACGCTCACAGAATCGAATTACGAGCTTGCCAATAACAGCTGTTTTGCTCCGCTCGATGGCCACTGGCCAATTTGTGCGTTAACTTAGCGGTTTTATTTCGAATTACCTCCTCATACCGATAACATTTTAAACATTTTGTAGAAATATTTTATTTAAATTAAATATTTCATTGAAAATGCTTTATATTCGTTGAATATTTATTACGTTTGAATTTGTCAAGTTTGTGGAGGTGAAAAGTGTTATTCGAAACGCTAGCTAAGAAAAAATATATTGCTTAAATTAATCGTTCTATTCAGATATTAACCTTTTGAACTTGTCATGATATTAATACTTTCCAAAAAAAATTATTACATACTCTTTAGAAGTATTGATTCAATATTGGAGCATACAGTGTACATGCTATCCCTATTTAGCATGAACATTGTACTACTCATAACAAAAGGTATATTAAGAATAAGATCAACTTGGTCGAGATAAAAACATCAATGCTGACCCGCTGACGTAATTTCTAAAAGTTAGTACAACAAACTAGATTTATCTTTGCCCTTGGACGATCTGAATAAATATCTGATAATCGGAAAATAACCATTTAACGATAAGCAATGCCGAAGAAACTATTTTCAAATTGCTATTTCCGATTGGATAAACTAGAACTAGGTCGACTGAAAAACTCTATAGGCAAATTTCTACATCAACATGATATATTAAGTTAACTTATAATACGGCAGTAGTTCTGACGAATCCTATACTTGTGTATAAACTATAATCCGTATTTAAAGAAATGCTATTTTTCTAAATTAAGATCATTTGTATTGTATAGAGATGTTTGTCACTCATTTATATTTTATCACGGTAGCAGAAGGGTAGAATTCACTTACATTTCACGTATGTCAATAACTAGCGGCAATCTAAAAACTGCAGTACGTTTCTTTACTCAGTGAAATATCCGTTTTGGCAGAGGGATTCGCCGTAGCAAATGGCGAATAGCTTTGAGTTTAAGTCCATTGTAGTTGGCCTCTTTATCTATATGACCTATAAGATGCAATTTAAAAAAGTGAGCGTAGATTGCTAGAAACCTTTTATGAATTAAAATTATGAAAACACTGGCCAAATTCATAATAATTTTGCTAACCATATGTTAATACGGTTAATTTAACTGGTAAACGAATAAGTATTTAAATAAAAAACTACTGTTTTATTATTATTATGGACGGACGCCATATCGAATACTAAAAATGCACTAAAAGATATTTTGATCACCAAATAACCTTCCCCATAACAATATCAAAGAAAATACCATATTTATATGAAAAATTGCTATTGCAAAATTATTCTCAGTAATCGACGGAAGCAAGCGTTGTCGCCGTAAATTTGTAAGCAACAATTACAAAAGGGAAGGCAATTATGGCCCACGAAGAAAACTATTGTACACTACACGTGCGTTTCAAATAAGTATTTAAATAGTTTTACAATTTAAGTAAACGGTAATCGTGCATATACAATGCACATAAATAACAATTGTCCTCGCATAAACTATACGCTTTTAAATTATAACATTTTTAATACTTCACGTAGTTTATGTTTACAAAGTTGATCTTTCAAAAGTCCTTACTATCTAGTATTGGAGTCAGGCTTGCGTGACTGTTATGTTATGTCCATATTTAACTAGCGTCATAATTGGCAACGAAATATTGAACATCTAGGTACTACTGCAGGTGTAAACTAATTATGGATCTTAAAGATATGGCTGTAAATTATCTTTCAGAATTTCAGGACAACGCCAATAATGTAAGGGAAACTGATATAAAATTCTTTTTACTAGAATTAATTTAGTATTACTTACATAACGGAGCGTAGGCTGATTAGAATAAAAACAAACTGAAAAACATACTCGACTAATAAATATAAACTACAAAAACTATAAACTAAAAAAATCTAAACTATTTTAATAAAATTGCAAACAATACAGTACAAAGCATAAAGAACCATAGAAGAAGGCATTAGGGCAATAAAACTGACATTTCATTGGTTGATTTAAAACGTAATGTCATCATCATCTGTGCTTTTAGAAGTAAACTTTATCTTTCGTGTGCAACTCTAAGACATTCACGTCATTGTATAGTGTCCCCAATAATTATTTTAATTAATAACTTTATTAACTTATTAACCATTATTGTAACGTTCTTAGCCTTATTTGTATATTCTTTCAAATACTATAATTGTGTTATTGTGTAATATTGTGCTTGGACGTCTAGCTGTCACTGCGCAGATAACGTCTTTCTATTTAAATGTAGCTTATTGTTCCTTTATCCTCTTCAATTGCTCATTTTATAATTATTGTTACTAAATTCAAATTTTAATTACTTCAAAAATTATGACTCGCAACACCAAGGCCCGTCAGGTTGTGGAACAGCTCTATTTGGCGCTTAAAAAGTTGAAAGGAGCCAAAATTCAATATGAGCAATAGCTGAGGGAAATGGATGATAACCAGAAATTTTGCAAATTATTGATATAAATCTTAAATTAAAACAAGAGTTAGCTCAATTACACTCAAATTATTTAACTTTTCAAGATCACAATAATAATTTGCAAAGTGTAGTGGATGGGTTTGACCAGTGTAGGGGTGAGTATGAGGCAGCTCTCGGCCTCACCTCTAAGCTGAAGTCTGAAGTGAATGAGGCTCATAAAACTATCATTCATATGCATTTTAGGAACTAAAACCCAGAATTTAAAGACTAATCAAAACCAAAGTCTATATTCTAATTAGTTGGGGAAATACCGAATTTGAAATCCTCAGTCTCAAATTATACAAATAGTGTTAGCACTATAGATCTGACTGAAGTGACTCTAAAGCTTATCACCCAGGTATAAGCGGGAATAAGCAGAAGTTTAAGAAAATAAACAAATACATTAGAAAGACTGAAAAATTGTTAAAATATAGGCGTAGTATTTGCAAAACAGTACTGCCTCCGTAGCCTAGTGGTATTGGAGTGTGCCCTAGAAACCGGAGGTCGTGGGTTCGAATCCTACAGGGACTCAACAAATTTTCCTTGTTGTTTCCTGGTTGGTTAGGGCAATTTGGGCCGATCACCCAATTGTCTTAAAAGTAAGATGATCCATGCGTTGGATGGGCTTGTAAAAAGTCGGTCCACCCACCAGCCCACATTGGACCAGTGTGGTGGGATACAGTCGAAAACCCCCTAATGGATAGGGGTGTTTTAGGGGAGGCCTATGTCCAGCAGTGGACTGTCACAGGCTGATGATGTTGATTTGAAAAAAATATGTTTAATAATGTAAAGACAGGAATTTACTTAAAGATAAAATAAACTTGTGTTATTATGAGGCTAAGAGAGCTCTGCTCTCTCATGAGGCTGCTGTCAGTACGCTGTAAGCTGTTGCATCTTTAATGTAATCTTTAAATGTTCTTTTAAAAAAAATATGAGGCATCTTAGAGGTAAATTTCAGAACACATTCTGGCTATGATTCCTTGACCAAAAATTGTGTATGTGACTTTCAAAGCATACAAAGTCATTCAGAGCTGAAAGTTTTTAAGCCCTTGTCTCAAACTGTAGCGTCTCACAGTGGTCTTAAAGACACATCTGAACATATTTCTTCTAATTATTATATTAAAGTATACAGTGATAAACTGGGAAGAAATGACGGCTCATTCCTACTAGACCAGTGTTCGGGGAAATCAGTATCTAACATCTGTATGCCCGGAGCTACTTACTCACTTATAATGAGAAAAAATTTGACCGATACACATTGCCCCAACACTATTTTAATCATTTTGATTGGGAGAAGGGGAAATGTTAATAGACAAAACCTACTGTACTATCAAGAAAAACTAAATAAACTTAATGTGAAAAAGGTAATACTTTTAACCTACCTACTGTTTCCCTACCTTAAAGTGTTGTCACAGGAAAACAATAACAGATTATGCTTAACAATTATTTACATTTATTATAATAAAGTAATTGTAAATATTTAACACAGATCAACTGTTTAAATAAAATTAATGTAGTTGACATAAATTATAATAATTGTTATTTGACATATGATAGGAGGTACTTATCTAATTTTTATAAGAAACAATTAGGTAGTTTGCTATGCTTTTGTATTTTAAAAACACAGCCAATGTCTTGGCTAACCAGACCCCTGCTTCTATTGAGCAGGATCAAATGTTGATTCTCAATTTGGAATCCATCAAAGTTATTTAAAAAAGATCTTAAGACAACGGAGGAAATCTCTTGCACATTTAATCAAAATTTTTCACAATTAAGTAATATATTTGCCAGTAAAGAACATGAAGTTAAGCTATTCTTTAATTGTTTTAGCACTGGCTTCAAGAACATCAATTTTTGCCTAATTTTGGATGTCACCAGGTTGCTAGCCCATTCAGTAGAGACAAAGCTATCCGCGGTGGCTCTTTAATATTTGTTAATAATATTTTAAAATATAAAAATCGTAAAGACTCTTGAAATAGCCTCTGCAAAACTGGAGCATTCAAATCTAAATTCAAATAACTGTATTCAATATAGAAGTGTAACACTCGCTTAATGATTGGTAAGGACGCTACTACCGGTTCGGAATGGGACACCTTCGATCTGAGAAGAACCGGCGAAAGAAACTTTGATTTGAACCTTTAACACATAAACGTTCCTTTACTACTTTTTTTAAATTTATTAATAGTTAAATTCTGAACGTTTACTGGGATTTTGTTGTAAAAGCATACATTGCCCCATAAAAGATTCGCTTATTCCTCGCAGTCTAGTTGCTTGAAGAATTATTTACATTTCATTGTTGTAAGTACATTTAAAACATTAGATATTAAAAAAAATCCTACAGACCTATGGGGGATCTTTGTGAAGATGCTAAGTTCTATTATCAATGTTATATCATCTCACCTAGCAGCAATATCCAATGTAAGTATCAGAAAGGGCAAATTTCAAGAATAAAGCATAGCAAAATAATACCGGTATTTAAATTAGGATGTAATACGGACCCTAATATCCACAAGAATCCATTCTTGGGCCTATTCTCTTTCTCATTTATATAAACGACTTATCATGAGTAATAAATAACAGCGAATAGATAGTATTATTCGCAGATCATACCTCCTGACGATGTAAATAATACTCTATCTAGAGTAGCAAATTGGTTTCGTGTTAATAACTTGCTATTAAACCAAAGGAAAACAAAATGTATTACATTCATGACTCCTAACGTAAAGCACAGTAAATTTGAAGTGGTTATGGATGGGGAGGCGTTAGACATAGTTGAATCAACAGTATTTCTAGGAATAAATGAAGATGCAAAACTTACAGTGGGGCCCCCATGTTATTAGGCTAGCAAGTAAACTAAGCTCTGCAGCTTACGCAGTGAAAAGAATTAGATTATTAACTGATGTGGAGACAGCTCGGATAGTGTAATTCAGTTCAATTCTATTTTCATATTATTATGTCTTATGGCATTCTACTGTGGGGAAATGCGGCAGATATTAATACGATCTTTGTCCTCCAAAAACGTGCAATTCGTGAAGTCTATAACCTGGGTCCCAGAGAATTATTAAGAAAGGTATTCACAGGAATAAAAATAATGACCGTTAGTTCTCAATACATATTTGAAAATTTAATGTATGTAGGAACAAACATAATTCTTTCAGCAACTAGACAGCGAAGAATAAGTATGTCTTTTATGGGACAATGTATACGTTTTTACCACAAAATCCCAGTAAACGTTCAGAATTTAACTTTTAATAAATTTAAAAAGGTAGTCAAGAAACGTTTATGTGTTAAAGGTTATTACGATACTAATGAACTTTTAAATGATAAAACTGCCTGGAATGGAATGCTCGCTCCAGGTCTTGTTTCAAATTACAAATATCTTATGCCTTCAAATTGTTTGTTATTTTTAAAAGATGACATAAAAAATAGCCCGCTGAGTTTCTTTCGCCGGTTCTTTTCAGGTCTGAGGCGTTCTTTTCCCGAACCGGTGGTAGTGTTTTTGACAATCAATAAGCAAGTGTAAACTTCCATATTGTAAATGATATTTGAATTTGAATTTATCGAAGTTATACTTTTGGAGCATTAGGGAGATATTATAAGAGATATTATAGATATTATATTAGATTGAAGATTATTATCGATATTATATTATAGGAGTTAATTTTTTACATGCGCGCGTAAACGGCCACGTAAAACCGACACCCTGAAGTTAGCTATAGTCAACTCACAACACTATTTACTATATTTATTTCTAGAAACGTAGAATAAGGCCAAAGATATTTGTTTTAGAAAAATTATCTTTTTACGCTAAAGAAAAATAACTTAGAACTTATGTACATAAGTAGACACACTTTTTTACATGAGTTTATTTTTTAAATTATATGCATTTATGTTGTATATAATAGTTAGTAAAGTTCAGAAATTTTTGGTTACAAGTTTACGAAGTTTTGAACGGAGGAGCTACCTCAGACTACGTTGGTCTTCGTGCAAAAATTCAATTTGGCCTTGCCAACGGGACTCAGTTAGTATGAGCTTGATCGGGATGCAATTATAGGGTCTTCACAGTAAAGTTAATAGGAAATTAATTATTATAATCTTTCAAGCGTACCCTTATTTTGGACTTGCGTTTAAAATTTTACGATTGTTCATGCTTTTATCGCCCTTATTTCATTTATTGAATAACCTTAACCTCAATTTAACTGAATCATTATAACCTTTATAAACATATTAAATTATAATTTAACTCAAAAAAATCGTGTGTTCTAGGATATAACGTTAATTTAAATGCTGCTTGCCGAAATTTTTAATGTAAATAGTTTTATATTCGTGAAAGATGCCGCATTTTGAACGTTTAAGTTATCATTTTTATTTAAATACAGTAACCAACTTTACTTAACTTACTTCTTTAAGGACATAGACTATATTACTTTAGAATTGCCTCATTGTATTGTACTATGATGCTTACATGTTAATTATTTTTATTGGTGTTTAGGACGAATCGAAACGGTTTTAGGATGTAGTCATTGCAATTTGCGTGGACGTAATGGCCCGAAAGGAAGGTCTAGTTATTGTCGATCTCACAGCCTAAAATAAGTCAACAAGAGCAACTATTGTTCATTATTTGAGAATAACTGGCCAATTTATGGTATGAGTATGTGCTATTATTTTTTTTCAATTTGGCGGGAGCTCCGCTGACTACTAAGACAACTTATTGAATCTTGACTTGTTTGAGTATTGTAGCTGACTACCTTGGTTTTAGTCAGCTTTAATAAAGCCTTACATACTTAACTTGCCTGTGAAGTATAGCAAGCTAGGAGCTTTTAAATAAGAGCATATATATTTTTAGAAAAATTTCTAAATCGTAAAAAATAAAGTGACTTCGAATGACAAATGTTGATAATAGTTCCATTAATTATGATGTCATTTGACTTGAATCATCTTTCTTTAATGAAAGTCGAGGCCAGCTAGGTAACAATACTAAAAAGACTCCCCGGATGATTCGAAATGAGGACCTTATATGTCTAGAGCACAAGCTGACCTGGATATGAAGGCAATTAAAGCAAAATAAAATGATGTATTTTTTTTATCTTTAACTCAATATTGTAATAAATTATTTACGAGTGGCTGACAGTATTTCCCTTTCCCTTTAAAAATAATTCTTACGTCCACTTACTTTACGTACTTTTATGTCCATTTGCGTAGTGCCATATTCGCACTAAAACATTTGCATTTTACAAATGTAGGCTGAATATGAGCGCGCGTTGCTTTCATGCGGATTAAAGGGAATCAATGTGAAGATACCACACATCGTATTCATTGCAGCGGGAAGGTTAATGACATTCATTTAGTATTAGCGCAACTAGCCTAAAATGTTTAAATAATAATTTATGACTTCGTAATTTTTTCATAATTTTGAGCAACACGTCCAGTATACTAAAACAATATTTGCAAAAGGATTTTAAAGTTAACAAGAAATTTAATAAATTTATAGTTTGTACATTAATAGAGTCAATATATGAAACCCTTGTAAATTTTGATTCATTAAAATTTTATCAGCATCATAACTTAAGTAATCAAAATAATATATGATTAATTCTTTTGTTAACGCGAATACTTCACATCATTGAATAATAGGACTTTTTTACGGATTTTATTGCGTTTTTTTTACATTTTTAAATTCCCGACGTTTCGAACACTTTCTAGCGGCCGTGGTCATGGGGTAGACTGACTAATCTATATTGTAACAAGAAAGTTAAAGGAAAATAACATACTAATAGAGTATGCATTTTTTTAAATATTGCACTGTCTATTTATTGTGGAAAGATGATTTCTACATGCAGATGGATGGGTTGTCCAGTGTCTCCTATTGATGCTGTCATCTTTATGAAGACTTTGAGGAAAAGGCCCTACTTACTGCTCCTAATCATCCAAGATTTTAAAAGCGTTATGTAGATGATACATATACCATCTTACCATATGATAAAATAAATGCATTTTTCACCACCTTAATTCGATAAATTCAAAAATAAAGTTTACTATGGAGTTGGAAAATAATAATTGTTTAGCTTTTCTTGATGTATTAATTATTCGCAACCCTAATAACACCTTGAGTCACACATTTGTTCAGAAAATCAACCCATACAAATAAATATTAAAATGGTAATTCACACCATCTTCAATCCCAGTTAGCTACCGTGGGCAAATCTTTGTTTCAGAGAGCGAGAGGGATCTGTGATGATGACCATCTGGTGGCTGAGCTACAACATGTTAAGCAAGTACTGCGACATAGCAAGCTTGTTACGCCATTGCAGCATCACAGTGACCGAGTGAAGGAAGCCACAGTGGAGCGAGAACCTGCGGTTCTACCCTTTGTGGGAGGTGTAAATGACAAAGATTGTAGATCAAAGTATTTATTTACAATTCTAAGAATACAGGATAGTAACACTTCTTAAATTAGTATTTTCAAGTGCAGTAAAAATTTAAAACAATGGAAATATATTGAAGGCCCCGCTATTTATTATTATTTTAAAATTTCTGAAAGCGAATACGGGATTAACGTTATGAAATAACGTGCGCCACGCCGGCTGATTTTCACACCAATTGCAAAATGTCTGCTATATATGGATTAAATAGCAGATTTAAGGGAATGTCTGATCTGTTATTTAAAGTGTTCCATTATTTGGGAAACTTTAAACGTAATAATTCTCATCCATTCTATGTATTCAATAATTTTTAAAATAAAAAATGCGATTTAAAATTTTATGTTGTAAGTAAATTAAGTACTAAAAAGGGATTTTATGTTGTCCTTAGAAAGTTCATTATTTTTGAGTCAATTTTTAAAACGAAAGTTGAAAATAAATTTTAACTTATATTCAGTTTCCTTTTATATCCATTTAAATATATTTTTACATATCCATCATACTTCACTAAGTATTTGATTTTGTATTATTATTCCTAAAAAATCGTAAATTAATCAAATATATAGACTTGATATCTTTTTATTATTGCTAACCAACTTGGTTAGAGCGATGCAGGCTAATCACCCGATTGCCTAAGAAATAAGACGGTTGCGTCGGCAGGCACTTCGGTACTTGCATAATCTTTTTCCGGTCGGTTCGGCTATCCGTTACTACAGAATATGAGTGTAAAATTAGGATAGAGTAATTGTGTCTGTGTATACACTGAGTGCTATAATATCTCCTGCATATAGCTAATCTCTATTATACGTCGGCCGTAGTGATATTCTACACGATGGATGTTATGATTATTAACAATACAATTGTCCTGCAACCTCAGAGGAAGGACACGGTTTCGGCGCCATGTGACTTTTAAAACCAGTTAATAATTAATTAATTCAAAATGAAATCTATTGGAAGATTATGTAACGAGAAAACAAGGAAAAAATTTCGCATGTAATAAAATAATTTTTAACACCCGTTTAAAATTTATACATAGAGCCCTATTGCTTACTAAACAATTCTAGAATTTAGTTTTATAGATCTATTCAAAACTTCTACCATTGTTAAGGGTTAAGTACATTTATAACCGTAGAAAAATCTATACCAAAACCATTGTATGAGGTGACAAAAAAATATAGACGTCTTTTGTAACAGCTCTTCAATTTTATATTTAAATTAATTAGTTATACAATGAACTCATTATTAATTCTTTGAAAATTGATTAGTAATTTACCTGACTGTTGCTGTTAATGTAGTACAGATTGTTTTATATCACTACCTATCAGCTTAACACAATTACGCTTATTACCATTTTATAAAGCACAATGCCTAATTTGTCAGAAGTCATGTCCTTGCAGCAAAAATTGGAGGAGAGTACCTCCAAGAGATTCGATGACCTTCAGTGTCAGATATCGAATGCCTCCTCATCAGAGGACACTGTGGCCAAGATCGGCGAGGAACTGCGGAACTTCCGGAAAATAGTTTTTGAAATTTTAAGTCTTCTACGTCAGCAAAGTAAAGAGTGTTCCAAGCAGGTTGATGATCTGGAAACCTGGAATCGAAGAAAGGCGCTTATAGTGTCCGGTTTGCCTGAACGTAAAGATGAAGATTGTTTACAAGCTATTTTAAAGTTACTTAATTCCAAGCTAGGCCTAAATGAGATCTCCAACTCATCCATTAAAGTGTGCCACCGACTTGGATTGCCTAATAAACAACGAAATCGGCCCATTCTAGTGAGGTTCACTAAATTTGATACAAAGCTAGCCGTCTGGAACTGTAACACAGTCCGTCTCGAGCTTCCGCGGTACGGACCTCTCGTGCGCTCCGCATGACTCCGACAATATCGCATACGCGCTTCATAGTTAGTTGGCGTGACAGTGTCGCCGCGTCAGTGTTTAATATAGTGTAGTGTAGTGAGTGCTCGCAGGCAGGTTCCGGCTTTCTGTAAGTAGATACATACACCACACAAAAGCCCACGTGGCATTTAGCTTGTTAAATTAACTTGTGCTTGCTGCATTAGGTGGCAGCTAGGTACACACCTAGCGCTCCTAAAGCGCATACACCTGTTGTTCTATTAGGCACACACCTCCCACCAGGTGGGAGGACAGGTTAGCTAAACATCATGGAAAACATGATCCCGCCCTATATCGTGACGACATTGACGCGTACTTCCGCGAGAACGACCCCGATGGTTGGGCAAGACTCATGCCGGTTTTCGTCGACGATTATTCGACGGCAAAGCCGCGACGCCGGTTCGCCAGCCGGACCGAGAAAGTTGACCGCGTCGTCGCCCTCAGCGACACCTACCCGGGACCGTAGCCCGGTCGTAACGCCTGCCCCGTGCAATTACCTGTCAGCGCAGTCAGACGCTGAAGACGAACCCGCGGAAATAGAAATCGAACCTGCGCTGCTTCCGCCAGAGCGTCGCTATGGACGCTGAAAACGAGGCCGATAGGGACTCGGACGGTTTCTACTACCGTCCGTTCTCGTAAGAAGGGCAAGAAACGCCCTGCAGTAGAGAGCGACCCGCGAGTCGCGTAATTCACCGCGCCCGTCCCTACCGCGACACCGGCGAAAGCCAGCGCCGAGCGCAAGCCACCCCGACACCTCGGAGGTTTTCATGGCTGAACGTAAGGCTAGGCTCCACCCCAGTCGTGATTCACGACAAGGGCACTGGAGCCGTGTTCTTACTGGCTATCGAAAGCCAAAATCACCAAATTTAGGTCGGCTATCACGCATAGGCATCCGGGTCAACGTTGAGACCTCGGACGATTTTCGCGACCTCACTAAACACCTTCATGAAAACAAATCGCCTTTCATACTTTCGCATTGCCAGAGGACCGCCTTCTTAGAGTAGTTGTTAGGGGAGTTCCCAAAGAACTTGATTTAGACGAGGTCAACGCAGACCTCAAAAAACAGGGTTACCCCGTCCATAGGGTGCGCCGTATGCATCATCCTAGGTTCAAATTCGAAATGGACCTTCTTATGGTCGAGCTAGATCTTTCCCCCGAGGGAAAATCCATTTTCAATATTAAATCAATCTGTAAATTGACCGGCCTGCGGGTCGAAACTCCCCGCAAGACAGGACTAGTTGCGCAGTGTCATAACTGCCAACATTTCGGGCACACTACGCGTAACTGCTATGCTCGCGCGCGTTGCGTAAAGTGCGCCGGTCAGCACAGACTCCGGAGTGCCCACGACCAAGGACTCTATCGAGCCGCCGCGTGCGCAAATTGCGAAAACGAGGTCATCCGGCTAGTTATAGGGGCTGCGTTAGAGCACCCAAAAAGACAAACGCGGCATCTGCCGCGCGTTCCGTGAATTCCGCGGCCACAAAGCCAAGCTTTATTCCTGCACCTGCGCCGGCAGTTAGTGCTTGGACAAAGCCCGTTCTAATTAGAAAAGCCGCCGCCATCCCTCAGATCGCCGGGGCACTAAATAGCAAGGAACCGACCAGGTGGGCCCTACAATTCGTGCAATAAATCCGCACCTGCGCCGCGCCCGCCGTACGCCGCGTCTCTACCTCAGTCCGTCTCGCTGAACGCATCACACAAAGGGCCCGGTAATTACGTTAGACCGCCGCCCGACGAAGTATTCGCAAAATACTTTGAATTCGCTCAAGCAGTTGAGTCCAAATATACGATTTGACTATAGAATCCATCAACAACCTGCCCATGGAGAACTCAAGTCTTGTTCGCTCACGGCGAAATCTTAGACGCGCTCAGTAAGATTCAAAACCCATAAAACCGAAACAGACACAAGTAAGTAGGTAAAGCCGAATTAAGATGGCTAACAGCATAGGTAGGGTAAAACCGCGCTCTAGGTCGTATCGTACTTTAACGCGAACGCCTTAAGAAGCAGCGATCCGAAATCGCCAAATACTTGCAGGATTATTAGTAGACATATTTCTAGTGCAAGAGACCTTTAAAACCGTCAATAGCCAATCCTAGAATCAGTGGCTATAACATTATTAGAAACGATAGGTTGTCAGGACCGCTGGTAAGTACCTTATATACTCATATCGCATATTAGAAACACACCACACATTTTTTTGTGCCGTTGGAAAATCCAGCTTACGGATTCTCCCGCCGCCAAAGTGAGGGCGAGGATATGGCTCCCCGGACCAAGATGTATCGGCGGTATCCCACTAAAAACCAACGGTTGTTCCTTTCTCATGTCGCATGTAGCGGGCCGCAGGCACTGATCTGATCTTCGGCGACCAGTCGGCACTGATCACAGTGTGTTGGGGCACCGGAACGTCAGCTGCAGGCGCCGTGCCGGAACAAAGCACGGCGCCCCTCTGAGCTCCTTCTCGGGCGGCGGCACCTCTTGCCGGCCGCCCAGGGGCCTCAGTGTCAGGGGAAGGTTGCGCGCGTACGCCACTCTTCGGCGCCCTGGCCTCTTCTGCGGATAGCCAGGGCGCTCACGGCCTCCTGTCCCTTTCCGCGGCCTCCTTCGCGGCCATCACGTCCTCGCAGAAGCGAGGACGGCGCCACGACCTTTCGCTCTCAAGCATCCGCGCACTACGGCAGGAAGCGAAGGTCGTGCCCCGACTACTACGCAGCTCTCGGCGTTGTCGACCAGGCTGGACACTCTTCCAGCGCGTGTTGGGCGTCTCTTCGGCACATACGCCCCAGTGGTAGGCACTCTCTCTGTGGCTCCCGTACGCGGCACAGGGTACTCTCCCGAAACAGCCGTGTCCCGAGAGAACCTGCGTCACGCGAAATGTTAGGGAGCCGTGTCCTCTTCTAGCCACCACTTTAGAAACGGGCGTGTATGCTTCTATGGTTTGACGGCTGGCGCTAGGTGCTCCAGCCGCAGCTCCCACTCCTGTATTGCAAGGAGCGCAATTCTTCTCTGCGCCCCTTATTTCTTCCGGGCTGGCCTGCAGGCCCGAGATCTCGCCTCCGCGCCAGAAGAAAAGTGACGCGAGGATTTCCGTCAGGTCCCAGGCAGGAGCCAGCCATCAGGCACGCCGCCTCGCCGGAGATGGTCCGGTGGCCCGTGCAGGCCCGGATCGCCAACACCCTCTGGGTTCTTCTCAATATTGCCGTACTCTCCTTTTGGAGGGTGTCGGCCCACGGTGCCTCGCAGGACCATGGACCTAACTACCCCGGCGTACAGGCGGCGACAGGACTGCTGGGTCCTCCGGTATTGGGGAGCAGTCTGCCGAGAGCTGCCGCTGCTCTCGCCACTCTAGGCGCAAGGCGCTCAAAATGGGCACAAAACTTCCATCGGCGGTCTAGGACCAGGCCGAGATATTTCATTGTCGGCTTGACGTCGACACGGACGCCGCAAACGACTATGTGGGCGTCCGCAGGTGAGCGCGTTCGAGGCCCGTAAACAAAGGGCCTCGATTTTTCGAACGCCACCTCTGTCCTACCGCCGGATGCGCCCAATAACTGAGCGACCCGGCAGTGGAACCATTAGAACACCTACTGCTTAACTTAGAGGGGACGGCATGTCAGATCGCACCTCACCGGCCATAGGCCGCTTGTACTTGTTTCCGTGTACCTGTCCCATCTAAGAAGTTACTTAGATCCGACCTAGAGTTGCTCTCGTCTGGGTCCATCAACCATTATCGCAAGGCGACAAGATAGGAACATCCCGACTGGAATTGCATTACCAAACACAAATGGCAATAAATTGCTGGAACTGAGAGCCACTCAACATAAATATAATAGCTCCGGGACCCCAACTAGATACTCAGACTCAGGCATAGGCGCTCCCTAAGCACTATAGACCTGCTATTAGTTAGAGACGTCTCGCTCGATGTCGTATCGATAGAGGACTCTGCGAGTTAGACTCTGACCACTTGCCGGTCTTATTCAAATTGGGCCAAGGCGCCGGTGCGGTCCCTACGACCAAAACCGTAACAAATTGGCATTGTCTTGAACGCAAACTCAAGGCTATGGACCCTCCAAAGTTGCTCTAACCTACCGGAGGTTATTGATAGTGTAGACAAAGCGTATTTGCCATCGACAGTATCCTGATATTCATCAGCCACTCGAAGACTCCGAAAGGCGTCAAGGTTTCGCGTGACCGCAACTTTGGCTTCGCCGTTCAGTATTCGATGTCTGATAAGAGAGAAAAATACACCTCAAGCGGGCGTTTTATCGCTATCCGTTCGAGTCAAACCGATTTCGCTTTAGGAAACTTCAGCTAGAGGTCAGAATAGGATAGAGTTACATCGCAAAGGCTCATGCGGTTAGGTCTGTCGCGAGAGACTTGTGCCATCGCACACTGCTATTGGCAGTTGGCTCGACGTATGAAGTCGGATCCGCGACGCCATGCCGCCATTATCAAAGCCAACGGGTTGTTGGCTTCGATGACTTCGAAAAGGCCGAATGCTTAGCCGATACGCTGAAGAGCATGTAGCCATCTCGCGCACACGCCGACGCGGCCCACCTATCGGAGGTGGACCGTCTAGTCAAACTTAGAGCTGCCTTTACCACCAGAGGGCGATAATTTAAAGCCATGACCCCGGAGGAGGTTCGCGAAATTATTAAGGGTCTTAAACCCGAGTCGGCACTGGCCTGACTCGTCATTCTCAAATAGAATCTCTAAAATCTGCAGGCCTTATTGTCTGTGGTATTGGTCAACATTTTCAATATTCTACTATCAACTTGTACTTTTCCTGATGCTCTGGAAAGAAGCCATCGTCATCGGTATTCCAAGCCGAACAAAACCTCTAACTCTACCAGAGTTATCGTCCAATTAGCTTGCTCAATTGCTGGGCAAGCTATATGAACGCATAATCCTCTTCCGGTTGAAAGACCACACCTTCTCCAATAACCTCATCCCAGACGAGCAATTCGGTTTCGTCCGAAGCACTCGTGTCCGACCAAATTTATCGCCTGACGGAATTCATTCTGAATGGCCTTCACCAACCCAAACCCTGGGCAACTCACAGGGGCCGTCTTCTTCGATGTCGCAAAGGCATTTGACAAAGTCTGGCACAACGGTTTGATTTACAAGCGCACATTCTCAAAGTGCCGGACAGGCTGGTTCACATCATCCAAGCCTACTTGTCAAATCGCTCTTTCCGATATCGAGTCGAGGGCACCCTGTCCACGAGCCGTCCGCTCCAAGCGGGCGTCCCTCAAGGATCGGTCCTATCACCTTTATTATTCGCGCTGCTACGAGCGACATTCCAAAGCCCGACGATGTCAATCTGGCACTTTTCGCCGATGACACTGCTCTCTATTGTTCGTCGCTTAGACCGAACTATATCTTTAAAAAGCTCCAAAACGCGATCAATCGTTTAGGCGAATGGTTTCGTAAATGGAGAATCGACGTCAATCCCGATAAAAGTGTAGCAATACACTTTCATCGGTCTAGATTACGTCGTGATTACACGATACCCCCGGTCCTCAACCCAGGCGTCAGGATAAGGCCACGCGCGGGCCGGCACCAGACACTAGGGCAACTAAAACTTTACGGCCAACCGATCCCATGGGAAAGGAAGGCCAAATACTAAGCGTGACCTTCGACTGCAACATGTCGTTCAAAAGTCATATTCAGGACGTTAGGAGAAAGGCTTTGTCTGTTTCGACTAGACTCTATCACCCAACGAATTCTAACAGTAAAATGTCGCTCAAATATAAACTTTTATTGTACAAAGGTATGCATACGACCAATCATGGCTTATGCATGCCAAACTTTAGCTCACGTATCCTCCACACTCCTAAAGTAACTACAAGTAGTTCAAAACAAATTCATCCGCCGCGCCACTGGGGCGCAGTGGTACCAACGAAATGTAGACTTCACAGCGACTGCAAATTGCCGACACTCCGCGAGCATCTTTAAAAGATAACTCGCAAACACATTGATAAAGTGAGTCAACCACAGCAACCCTCTGCTGGTAAAAGCAGCAACGTATCGGCCGATCCAAACGCGTCTAGTCAAAAGCGTAGACCGCGAAACGTTCTTCTCGACCCGGACGAGGAAGGGTCGCCGGACTCCGGACCAACGGGGTCCTGACATCCAACCTTACACACCACACAAGTAGGGATAGCACACATCACCTGTAGTTCGCCCTCGCTTACGAGCACAGCGACACACACACACCGCGTATACTAGATACACCTGCGTTCCAGGTCGGTTCTCACCGCCCCAGCAATCGATTACAGGTCGCCAGACCGTCGGCGTCCCGGTCCGTTAACCGATCGTCGACGATCCTAGGAGACATAAACTAATGCCTAACTCACGTACCTTCTGTACAGTGTGGCCTCATTTTAGCAAAATATGGGCCACCTAGTTCGGAGGACGGGAGCTTCATGCAACTGTGTTAGATGAAGCTTACTATAGACATGAGTCTGGAAGCATAACTTCAAGGATAAAAAAAAAAAAGGAACTGTAACACAAAATTCAAGGGTTCCGCAGTATATCTAAAGGATTTCTTAACTTGTGCCAGACAAGCACTATTTATTAAACTCGCATGCATTTCGAAATACGTTCTGTTTGGACTTCAATGGAGTTATTGTCATCCACACCAGATTCCACAACATGTACGATTTTGACTGAAGATGAAACTTAACAGTTTAATCCAAAATTTCCCAATTCTTCTAAGATATAAGGTGACTGTGAAGTGTAAAAACGATTATTTACATTCCTTTAGCTCATGTAACCAGTCTTAATGTATTTTCTTTTTCCGTATTTTCTTGTCCATCTTTCATCTTCAAATTCAAAAACATATTGGTATGAGACATAAACTTATTTAGTTTCTAAATATTATAAGTTTTTATTCCAGTTACATAATTATTTTGATTGCTTTTTTTTAATACTTACATATGGTCCTTTGTGATTGATTGCGTAATAGTTTTTAAATGTTGTTAGTAATTACAGTTAACATTTTATTTCACGTTTTCCTGAGCGAAATGTGAGTTTTCTTTGTTTTAATGCTGTAAAAGGGTAAATAAAAATGTTATTTCTGTCGGTGTCAGATTTTTTGTTTTTTTTTTTCTATTGGCATGTTGTGGTGACACTATTCTGACAGCTGTACGTTTTTTTCCTAAAAAGCCATTTACTTTTTATTTGCTATGTTATAACCTTTATTTTTGCTAGTTATAATTATTACTTTTTAACTATTTTTACTCTCTTATAGTTTTGCCGATTTTTTTATGTTTATTTTCACATGTATCGTTACTGACGTTGTCTTTTTTTTTAATCTCTTTAGTTAATTTTTTTAAAAAATACTAGGCTATGTATTTTTGTAAGTCATTTATATTTTAAATTAATTTATTTTTTCTAGTGTTTGCTAGTCTGGTATTGTACTTAATATTTTAGTATTTTTTTGCTTATTAGGCCTTAGTGCTTTCTAACTTTTTAATTGTTACGCTTGAAACATTATGTATTTTTTTACCATTATTTTGTTACATTTTTGAGCTAATGTGTTTATTTTGTAAATCTTTTGTATTTTTTTAATTTGTCGCCGATTTATAAGTGTAATGATGAATTTTAACTATTACTTGTAGGTCTATATTCTTATATATAATTATTTATCGATAAATATATACATATGCATATATATTTATATATATATATATATATATATATATATATATATATATAATATTGTCACGTGTATCAGACGATGAAAACTTTTATTCAGCTAATGAATCTGACTCTTCTAACGATGACAATTTTATATAGCTAATTGATTCATTGGGTGATTTTTAAATTTGAGGCGGGGGTGTCGCGATATACGTACTCTTCCGTATAGAGTACTTACCTCTTCATCCTCAATTTCGGCTTCTGCTGAATTCCTTGTTTTGAAAGTTACGGTAGCTGGTGCCAGGATAGTCTTGGGTGTAGTGTACTGTCCCCCTAATGTTAATTACTTAGAATCTTTGGGTTTAGAGTAGAGAGTAGTAGAGTTAGAGTGTTAATCACGTCATCATGGGAGACTTTAACACCAACCTCCTAGCTTCCAATTGTTCCCGAACTGCCAAATTCCTACGCATTGTCAAGTCATGCTGCTTTCACATTTTACTACTTAATGCTACTCATCGCAACATCTCTAGTGCAGAAACATGGCTTGATAAAATGTTGACTTCCAATCCACCTAAAATTTCCTCCTACGGCCAAATTCCTGCCCCGAGATTTTCTCAACATCACCTAATTTTCCTTTCTTACTCCCTTGTAACACCTAAGCTCGCAAGTTCGTTCTTTCACATCAATTTTACATCAATTTCTTTGACGGCAGCTAAACAGTCGACGAGAAAGTCGGAATACTCAACAATGCTATGACTTCACTTTATGATAGTCATGCTCCGAACAAAAAAGTAAAGATAAGACCCCGTTCTGCGCCCTGGTTGACCAGAGGAATACGGACAGATATGAGACGTCGGGATCATGCCTCTCGAAAATTTAAGCGAAATCGCTTTGATGACAATTGGAAACTTTATAAATTAGCTAAAAACTGGTGTAATCAGATGGTGCGAAACGCTAAACGCTGTTTCATTCTTGATAACATATCTTCCTCGTCTCCTTCCGATATCTAGAAATTTTTTGGAACTTTAGGTATTGGCAAGTCGCGTCAATCAATCCTACCATCTTCAATCTCTCTGATTTAAATCATCATTTTGTCTCATCCTCCTCTATAGATCCGCAGGCTATATCAATAGCTACTTCCTATTTAAATGATTTGACGCTCCCAAAATTTGATTTCCAGTGACGTTTGACGAGACCAAAAAATCAATTAATGCGATCAAGTCTAATGCTGTCGGATGTGATGGTATAGGACGACGCATGATTATCCCCATCTTGGATTACCTACTTCCTGCAATTTCCTACATTATCTAATTCTATATTACTACCGGATCTTTTCCTACCTTGTGGGGTAAAGCCTATTTTCATCCTCTCCCAAAATTCCCAAATCCATCTTTACCGGCTCATTATCGACCCATCTCAATCCTTCCTTTTCTTTCCAAGGTGCTTGAGTCCTGTGTTCTGAAGCAGTTCTCCAACTTTGTGCTGTAAAACAACTTACTTAGCCCATTTCAGTCTGGTTTTCGGCCACGTCACTGCACCACTACCGCTCTTCTTAAAGTGAATGGCGACATTCGGGCTGCCATGGGAAATACCATAGTCACAGTCTTGGTATTAATAGACTTCTCTAATGCTTTTAATGCAGTCACGATATCCTTTTAGCAATGCTCTCCCATTTAAAGGTTTCTGATAAATCACTGGTCTGGTTTTCATGTTATTTTCGGGGTCGTCAACAGTCTGTTGTTGCTAATGAAGTTTTCTCAAATTGGCTTAATCTGGCTGGTGGCGTTCCTCAAGGCGGTATCGTCTCTCCAATCTTATTTTCTATATTTATTAATTCCATTACTAATGAACTTCGATGTTTGTACCATCTTTACGCCGATGATCTACAACTTTACTTTATTATAAAGATGATTTGGATGCCATTAAAGTGTGGTCATTAAAGTCTGGTTTCTATGTTATTTCAGGGGTCGTCAACAGATCTGTTGTTGCTAATGAAGTTTTTCAAATTCGGCCTAATCTGCTGGTGGCGTTCCCAAGGCAGTATCGTCTCTCAATCTTATTTTCTATATTTATTAATCTCCATTACTAATGAACTTGATGTTTGTACCATCTTTACGCCGATGATCTACAACTTTACTTTATTATAAAGATGATTTGGATGCCATTAAAGTGTGGTCATTAAAGTTTGGCCTTATCGTCAATCCCAAAAAGTGCCAGGCGATGCTGCTGATTGCTGGGAGCAATCGCATTTAAAATAAGTTAGACACAACAAAACTCCCATTCATCATATTCGACGGCGAGGCCATTCTTTTAGTGGTAGTGTGAAAAACCTTGGATTGACAATTGACTCTACTCTCAGTTGGAAACATCAAGTTACACTTGTTTCTTAGAAGTCCAGTTTACTGAGATCCTCTATCGCTTAAAAAACTTGCTTCCAATGTCAACAAAATTACGCTCGTGCAGCCTTTAATTTTTCCTTTGATCGACTATGTGACGTGTGCTATTTGCACGAATGCTGATCTACTCAATGAAACTCGACGATTGCAAAATCAACTGCACGATTTTGGTATTCAATATTCCTAAATATGACTATGTGTCGTCCTATTTTCGGACACTAAATTAGTGAGCTGACCAATTGACAACGTCGATCATCAAGGCACTTACCATCCTTTTTCCTTCTTTTCTCATCCTCTTCCCCGATGTATTTGTCGTCTTACTTCCAATAACTCAGTGATGCTAGTCTTAGAAATCTACGTTCCACAAATAACCACCTTCTTCTGTGTCCCGACTTCATTCATAAATCTTACTACCTTTTAGAAATCAGAATGGCTAACAATATCATCCAATTTAAGAAAAAATTGCGTAAATATTTATTGCAAAAGGAATAGGCAAAGCAACTGACACTGACATATGTATATGTATTTATAGTTAAGTTTTTGTGTACATATATATTTATTTGTGTTTATATGAATGTGTATATATTTTTATAAATATCTATTTATGTTTAAGTATGGATATTTATGGTTCCATTATTAGAAAATGTATTTATTAGTTACTAGATACTCTTATTTAATATCTAACATTACACATAGATTTGGTTTATCTCATTTCTTATTTTAACTGCACCCACGCTAAATTTTTCATAACCTCCCTAAGGTTGGCTGTCAGATAATGCCTAAGGCATTAAGTCCGCCTATGTCTGTCCCTTTAATGTGCATAAACAATAAATAAATTAAAATAAATAAATTGTAACGTGTTTCCTTGCAATACATATTAAAGTATTTAAGGTAAAAATAATGTATTTACGGCAGAACAAAAATTACAGTAAATTTCGTTTTTCTGTTCCAAAATATACAAAGTAATATTTTAAAAATATTTCATTGTGAAAGATTCGTTTGAGGGATAGTCGTCCTAAGGCGGCTCTTTGAAGCAAATGTTTAGAATTTGCAAACGATTACCCTTTTTAACCGATCAATAACTTCTTTGAGTGAAACAGCTTGTATTGATATTATATGATACTCTTTTTAATTATTTATCATCCATAATTTAGCCTGGTGCAAGTTATATCTACATTATGTCATAAACACATATAAAAAGGCATTGTTTAATACATAAATTAATAGTAGGAAACCCGTTTCATAAAAGTGATTATTAACGACTGCGATATTTAAATATTGCAAAACTTATTTCAAACCTAACCATTGAGTTAAACATGTTGAAGTCTCAATCGTAACATGATGGTTCGTTGTAACGAAAATTAACTAAAGTGCCTTTACTTAATTTATTAAGGTAAAAAAATAAACAAAAAAACCGTCTGTTATGGGGAAGCAACACTCAAGAAAACAACTACATGTCTTCATTTTGATAGCATAAGTTCCTATAAGGCATACTATCTTTGAACATTAAAGCACGCTTAGATATTATATTTATTTTAATCAACTTTTTGAGATTTCACCATTTCAGCCGCCCTTCTATTGGCTCAAAGATTGTTTTGTATTTTCACAGTATTTTCTATTGTCTTGCAAATGTGACCGTTAATAGAAAATATAACTGCAATACAGTTTTTTTAATAAAGCAAATATTTCAACGAATAATTATAATTTTTTCTTGTTAGGGACTTAAGAACAACTTGTCACTTAATTGCCCTAGTAATTTTTCTTTCTTTCGAACTTTCGGGTTCTCAATTGAATTCTGTATAAAATTTACATCATTACGATGTTAGGAATGTTTAAAAATAACGACTTACTAAATATATAGGTAACTCATTTGTTATTCTTTATTATTTCCTTTCTTCTAATTCTGAAACTTTTCTTTTTCTTCTAGCTCAGCTACACTGATTGTGCAAATACTTCAGCCAATGCTCTTGCTCTTAATTACTAGTTGGGCGCGTCCTTAATAATAAAAGCCAACAGGCAAAAGAAAAATCTATTGAATCGTTTGACTAATCAATTCCGATAGTTTAAATTGGAATTCATTGAATAAATGACTGCAAAAAGTGTCTCTTTTATCTGCAGAGCAATTAACCTTTTCACCTTTTATTTGTTAAACATTATTTCCTTAGCTGTGGTAAAAATTGTATTCTTATAATGTGCCGAACATAATCTCATATAAAATTTCACTTTCTAGTTAGTAGTTTAAGTAGCAGAAATTAAAATATATGTGTAGAACAAATTGTAAATAAAATCGTCCTATTTATATTGTAAAATTTAAATTAAATTTCGTTCATTGCAAAAATAAATATGTTTGACGTATATAAACTGAAATAAATTGTGTGCACAGTAATTCAATACTCTACATTAAAAAAAATTACATCTAATAGTTTTCTATTAGCATTATAGTTTCGAGTTACTATGATATTTAATTATAATAATTATTGTTATTTTAAGCTATTTATGTCAAATCCCAACAAAGTCGAAATGTTTGGTTATGTTTGGGGCGAGAAAAAAGTAACATAAAAAAGTGCTAAGCGTTTTTTCTCAGGGCATCGCTGATAGCGTGTTAATGTTAAAATTATTTTAATTTACAATTTTTCGGTATATTATAAACCATCACTTCAAAAAACCACAATAAAAAAAACTACAAGCCTCCCGTACCGTAAAAAACCGTATCAAACTTACCTTCTTTCCAATCTCAGAAATACATGATAAAACCTATAAAGTTGAGATATACTTACAAGGTTATAGTAATTAAAACTATGCAAACTTGCCTGTAAGGATTCCATTACAGTTGAACCCTGTTTGAGAATAACTTTAAATGGAACGAAGCTCAGTCTGACTCAGTTTCGCTAAATTCTTGTCCGAGCGCATGGGAAAATTGAATTTCTCAAAGTTCTAAATAAAAAATAATAATGATACTAAATAATACTAATAATATTAAACTTAAGTAAAGTATAGTAGTAAGTATATATTAACGTTAAACAGATTGCATGTGAGGCATTAGTGAAAAAAATATTTATTTCTTTTAGTCCAGTTTACAACATGGTTTTACTGTAAAGAAAAGTAGTTAATGTTAACGAATACTTATACTTAGTAGATACATTTAATAAAAATTATAAAACTTGAATGTAGTATTTTCAACTTAAATTAAATCATTTGAACTTATATACATATATTATGGCGTACGTTAAAGCGAATAAAATTTATAAATACGAAGGAAGATTCGGGGTAAACTATAATGTCTACTATGTATTCCACTACTGGTTACATTCTTATACGGAATGACCGTTTGGGTAAAGAGGGTGGAGGAGTAGCAATATACCTTAAAAGTGTCTCTTCCAAAATTACTTACTTTCTGCACAGTACGTATTCCTAGAGTCGGGTAAAAATGCCAAAACTATCATTTGGATTATGCACATTGTGTCATGAGAGGAGGTTTTTAATACCAATATCCTTGCAATAAACTCCTCTCGTATCCGCAAAGTTCAAAAAATAGTCAAGTGAAGCTTTCTTTACATATTACCTCTTCAACCAACACATTATAATGTCTCGTGTAAAGATACTTAGTTCGATGTAATCCTCTCCTCTTATCCTTCCTTAATGACCTCCTATGGACAACATCCTGCTCCTGGGTTTTCACATCACGACCTTAAATTCCTTTCTTATGCTCTATAACCTCCCAAACCTTAACCTGCAAAGCATAAAAGCTTTAATTAAATTATATAATGTTCACGCATCCCTAAAAACTATCAAAATAAGACGAAATGTGGCTCCATGGCTGGCGTAAATAATTCGCACTGCTAGAAGGTACGGGTGGTAGGTCCCCATTACCGTTGGTATGTCCCCATTTTTACAGAGGACCGTCTGGGTGGGTACCACCGTGGTACCCATTTCTACCGCAAAGCAGTAGTGTGAAAACACTACTGTGTTCTGGTTTGAAGGGCACCGTAGCCAGCGTATTTACTGGGTACGCAAGACTCACCATCCTATATCTCACGGTAGGCAGCGCGTTGGTGATACCAGTATTGCCGATGTCTATGGGCGTCGGTGACCACTTTTCATCAGGTGGTCCGACTGTTCGTCTGCCTGCGTATGCCATAAAAAAAAAAAAAAGAAGAGATCGGGCCAGTCTTTATTTTCTCCAGTTTTTTCTGACGACGATAGAAAGTGCATCCTTGTCACCAAATCCAATGCCATTGGTTGTGATAATAACTATCCTTGATTCTCTCCTTCAAATTTATGATACGCTTTTGTTCGCCCTCTTATCAAATGTTCCAGTCCTTCCCATTACCGATCTATCACATCATTATCCTGCCTTTCTTTTCAAAGACGCGTTCTAAAGCAAATTCAAATTGAAATATCTTTCTTTAATATAGAAGTGTAACACTCGCTTATTGATAGTCACTGACGTTACTACCGGTTTAGAATAGGACGCCTCCGACCTGAGAAGAAGCGGCAAAAGAAACTCAGTGGATCTTTTTTGTCATCTTTTAAAATAATCAAATGTACATTCATATGAGCTACATACAGTTCTATCATGCATATATTAAATTGAAAAAAGTCTGGAGCGAGCATTCTATTGCCAGGTTGTGTTATCATTTATTAATTCATTTATGTTACAATAACCTTTAACACATAAACGTTCCTTAACTACTTTACTGGAATTTTATTGTAAATGCGTATACATTGTCCTTTAAATGATTTATTTATTATTCACTGGTTTAGTACCAAATTATTGACACTTAACCAGTGCGCCACTATAGAAAGAGAATTATTTAAATTGTCATTTATTGATTAAATTGACAAATTAACAATTTGATAAGTCCACTAAAGTCTGGATTTCGATCTGGTCACAGTATTATCATAACTCTCATTAAAGTTACTGACGGCATTAAGATAGTCATGGAAAAGAAAATTGTAACGGTGTTGGTTCTAATTGACTTCTCTAACGCGTTTAATGTCCGCAGTCACGATAATCTCTCAGCTATCCTATCGCACTTAACGGTTTACACCCCAACACTTAAGTGCTGGATTGGTTTTCTTCATATCTTGGAGAAAGCCAACAGGCGGTCTATTATGATGATTTGATCTCAAATTGGCTAGACATTGCTAGCGGTGTCTCTCAAGGCGATATTCTTTGCCCTATTTTATTTTCGAATTTCATAAATCACTTGAAAACTTCAATGTACGTATCTTTCGTATGCAGATGATCTTTAGACATAGGCCTAGTCAGTTATTGATTTGTAACCGCAAAAAATTTATAAATTAATGAAAATTTAGACATTATCAAAAAGTGGAGCGATCAATTTAGGCTTAATATAAATCAATCAAAATGTCAAGCTATCGTAATAGAAAGTTCGCAAAATATGAATGTAGTGGATATGCTTGATCTGATTCAACAATAACATTTAAAACGCTCCCATCTGCATTAGTAAAATGTCAAAAATCTAGGACTTATATTTGACATAACTTCGAGCTGGAAAGACCAAGATAGACTAAAAATTTTATTACCTTGTGACACCAAGAAAATGAATGAGCAGGCTTTAGTTTCCCTTTAATCTGGTGTGTGCTATATTGACCTGAATACAGTGCAACGCAACAAACTTGACCGACTTCTAAATAACAGCATTCGGTTCCTTTTCAATCAGCATTATAACCAAATATACATCTCGCTCACAGCTGCAGTGGTTGCCTTTACGCGAATCGCGTTCGTTATGAGCCTTAATTACGCTCTAATAATTTCTTGACTCTCATGATACTCCTTTTTACATGACCTCTGACGTTAAATATCATTGCTCTTCTTCTTAATGACCAAAACATCGCTCTGATTTCATACATTTATTTTTTACCATACAGTCCATTCCTCTGCGCAATGGATTACCTCCGCAGATCAGGTTAGCGCAAAGTCGCTTTACTATTAAAAAAAATTATTAAATGTAAAAAAAAAAAAACTATGCACGGAATGGTATAAATTTTATAAATATATTAAATATGTGTATGTTATTTAGTGTTTTTGGGTAGGAATGTACCTGTATTACAGTGCATTTTTATCCATATGTATGTGTACATTTTTTACATAAAAGGTACATTACAATTTTAGGATTACATGTATTTTTTTATTATTTTATATTTAAGGCACTTTCCCACATTTTGCCATAACCCGGTCAACCCAGAATACTTAATCTGCACCACCTAAAAGGTTGACTGGTAAACAACGTTATTGGCATTTATCTTCTACAAAGGCGGTAGAAGATTTGTGCTTAAAGTGTAAATAAATAAATATTTACTACAACAATTTGATTATTTAACACACATTGTAGAATATTTATAAGCATCATGAACAATCACAAGCAGCATGAAGATAATTTATCGCTATTGTCGATGAATTATCTTCATGCTGGCTCAACCTTAAGTCTGGTGTACCTCAAGGCGGTATTCTTTCTCCACTTTTGTTATCCATATTTATTAACTTTATCACTTTTGATCTTCAATATGCGTATCATCTCTACGCCGATGACCTGCAGTTGTATGCTGAGGAATCTACCAAAAACTTAGACGTAGTAGTTGACAAAATTAATAAGGACTTGGCTTCAATAAAAAATGGTGTGATAAATTTGGTTTGGCAGTCAATCCATCGAAGTGCCAAGCAATAATAATCGGCAGTGCCCGCAATTTGAGTTATGTGGATCTGGCTGCGCTTCCATGCTTAATTTATGACAGAGATCAAATTCCGTTTAGTCTTAACGTTAAAAATCTAGGTCTCCAGATAGATAGAACACTAAATTGGAATAGCCAAATAGCAAGTGTGGTGCAGAAAGTTATAGGTATTCAGCGATGACTTTACAGATTTGAGAAGTTTTTGCCCATTCAGGTTTTCCCTGATTTACCCTATTATCGAATATGGTAACGTGTGCTATCTTGACCAGAATGCAGACCATCTCAATAAGCTTGACCGACTTCTAAACAACTGCATTCGATTTGTTTTCAATCTTCGTAAACATGACCACGTTAAATATGACCTATTTGACAGCGACGAACTTACAAACCCTTACCACTCTATTTTCATTTCTTAATTCTTCTAGTACTCCGTCCTATATATCTTCCCAATTTCAATACTTATGTGATGTCAGTAACAAAACTCTTCGTTCGACGCATACGAGTCTGCTCCAATGCCTAACTCACCGTTCTGACATCATGCACTCCTCTTTTTTTCGTTCAATCTGTCCTCTTACGGAATGCGCTACCTCTCGAAATCAAGATGGTCGGGAGTAAAATGACTAAATTCTAAAACTCATATATTAGCCCCTCCCCACTTTTTATCTCTGCATCACTCCAAGGTTGACTGACAGAAAATGGCATCGGCATTAAGCCGCCTTTGTACAATTTGTGCATGAAGTTTTAATAAATAATAAAAAATTAAACAGTTTCATCTTAAAATAAAATATTACAATAACTCGAATAGTCTAGGTATCTTTATTTTACAAAAAAACAAAGGGATTTTTTTGTATTTAGTAGCCAAAATTGGCTATTATAGTAAAAGACAAAAGCTTCAATGACGTGAATTGAATAAAAGTAACAAAAATGCGTATCCGATGTTTTTGACATTTTTAAATAAGCGTCACCTGAAAATCACTAGCTAACGAAGATTACGACATTTAAGAAGCAAAAGCCATTAAAGCCTGTTTTTGAAAACAATAGGTTGTTTTTTTAAAACATAATTATGACGGACAAGTTCTTTTTAAAAATCAATACATGTAACGTACATAGATATAGATATAATATATGTCATGTGATAAAAAGTATATTTATATACTTGTTATGGTAAATTACAAAATAGATAGGACATGTTAGGATATATCTGAGACACTTAAACTCATTTTATACAAAAGTGAATGAAACGGATTTGCTCCCGTGTGGAAATTTACACATTATTGATACATTCATTCACAAGAATAGCGAAATTTTGATGAGTGTAAATTATGAAAAAGTGTTGTTATAATATAATACTTTTGTATTATATTATTTAAAGATAAATGTGTTAATAAAATAATTATTGTACATCGCTAAAGGTAAAATCAATGGACAAAATAGAATTCTGAAACGTCTTATAGTTACAATGCCATAAATCTTCTCACCCTGAGGCATGTAATATTTCATTTCGTTTAGTAATTTAAAACGCTGGCTACAGTGTCCTATAAACTATAAGACAATTTTGTGTGTTTGTATACTACTGTTATATATATTTTTCCACCTTTAAATTAATATAAAAAAATGTTTCTCCGGTAAATTAACTGCCTTATACGCCAGAAATAAAAAGTGTTACTGATAATACTACTTTTATTTGAAAACCCCAGCATTTAAGGGTCATAAATATAATAGCCTCCGTAGCCTAGTGGTATAGGCGTGTGCCTTAGAAACTGGAGGTCGTGGGTTCGAATCCTGCGGGGACTCAACAAATTTTCATTGTTGTTTCCTAGTTGGTTAGGGCAATTTGGGCCGATCACCCAATTGTCTGAAAAGTAAGATGATCCATGCGTCGGATGGGCATGTAAAAAGTCAGTCCACCCACCAACCCGCAATGGACCAGCGTGGTAGGATACGGTCCAAAATCCCCTAATGGATGGAGGTGTATTAGGGGAGGCCTATGTCCAGCAGTGGACTATCACAGGCTGATGATGAAATATAATAGTACTAGCAGACCCTACCACGCGTTGCTGTGACTAAGATTTACTTATTGTACATTGTAATAAGCAACTTAAGGGCTTAATATAAACAAAGAGAATATCAGTCATGAGGACCACCATGTTTTATTAGATAAATGTCATTAGTAAAATAACAGTGAACTCTATAATGCTACCGTTACACCTGAATATAAGGAAAAATAGAACTGGTACAAAAATCGATTGGATTGGTATTTAAAGTGGACAGACTGAAGACGATATACAAAATGTCCCTTCTGTTGATATCGTGCAAAATTCTATATTGGCGCATGTTAGGAAGCTATTTTATTCATTACTTTTTTTGGTGATGGCCTGGTATAAATAACGGCGTTATGAAATTGTATTTTGGTTTTTAACAAAATATAAAAATTATAGTAAAAATAATTCTCCAAAATTATTTAATTTTTAGTACTTACTTTTTACTGTCCCGATTCTGCTAGTATCAACGAAAAACTTATACAATTAAACAGCGCCATCTATTAACATACACAACGCAACCAATGGATACCGCCAACTGTCCCAATTGTTTTGTAGCTAACATTTTGCATCAAATAAAATAGAAAAATAAATTGTTATAAAACATTAATAATTAAGATGTAAGCTATTCTATCTTTCAAGTTGAATTAAACTGCACCTCGTGGGCAAACTTTTTTTTTTTTGATGGATCTCGTGCTCTGTGGAATAAACCTATTAGAACATAACCGGGTTTAGGGGCCCTTGCACAGGCGCGTGTCCCCATAAGTGACTTAACTTCACCAAGGGCCCCAGAAGGGAGCCTAGGTTTGGGCTGTCACTTTCTGGTACCCGTTAGCATGCTGAATCGAGGGCTGTCCAGGTGGGCCGACGCCTCGGCTCGATTCAGACGCTTTGCAATGATCATTTAATAGCAGAAGAGCTCTATCTAAATTTTACTACCACTTCTTAAAAGCGTTGGCGCTGGAGAAGAAGTGGCGCAAGAAACTCCAGCAACGCTCCTATCTAATATGGTGTTAGCTACAGTGTCCATAGCAAAGGGTGTGTATATTCGACCTCACCGGTGGGGCCGATGTCATGAATGTGTGTGTATGTCCCTACACTCTAAGTGTAGGGTGTGTCTACGCTACGCTGGGTGTCGCTACCTAAGCCTTAAGGGCAGTAATTAAGTTCTTGTATTTAACAAGAAGGAAAACCTAGCTATTGCGTCGCCGGCGGCGCGGCGAAATCATCTGCTGCCTGGTTAAACTCATCTAAATTAAACATATCTAGTGACTTTAAGAATGACGCGGCGTTATTGCCAGTGCTGCCATTGCTATGGCTAGCATGCTGGCTCTTTGAGGCGGCGGCGGGCCGCTGTGCGCTCGGAGTCGGCTCCGGCGCTGGCTGTTGCCACGCGGAGCGGAAATGCCAAGCGTTGGAAGGACGGAGGGTGGAATGCGGTGGTATTGGATAGGGTAGGTAGTCGCCTGGAAGAGGCTTCCTCGGATCGCAGGTATTCTGCGTTTTGGCACCTTAGGGCAGCCGAGGTAGTTGGCCGTGTGGCCGGGATTGCGGCAGTTTACGCACGCGGGAGGTTCAAAGATGGCGAGGACTTCTTTGTCCTTGGGTCTGGGACAGGATGCGGTACCGTGATCCCCGAGGCATTTGACGCAACGGGGGCGTGCGAAGCAGTTCGCGCGGCGTGACGAATACTTGGCAGTTGTGACACTGCCCTGGCAAACGGCCGATCCACACAGTTGCTCGACATCGTATATGCGCTTACCCTCCTTGGTGCGCTCGAGCGTGACTAGCACCATACCATAAGGGCGTTTGTTGCGTGGGTGGTATATACGTTGTACCGAGAGGACTGGAATATCTAATTCTTTAATTGCCGAGGTAATCTTGGAGCATGGGACCTCCTTAGGCAGCCCTTAGACCACTGTCCTAAGTACGCGCTCATCCGGGAGCGCGAATGTGTGATATTGGTGCTCCTTTTCCCTAAGGAATAAGGTCACCTTCCTAAAATCGTCCGAGTTGTCTAACTGTAATTTGATCCCCTGATTGCTATCAGAGGCTTCAAATTTGAATCGGTTTGATAGGGCTCGAGCGAATCTCGACCCATTTCTCCTTCTCGTGGAGATAAATGGGCGGTGGGCGTTTCGCTACGGGTGCCTGAGAAGGCTGGGATGGCTGGGGGCGGGGCGTGGGGCCGGGGTCGCCTAGGATCGGCGGGATGGATGGTGTGGGAACCTGCTGGGGGCAGGTGGTGGGGATGTCAGGCTTTGCAGCCTTGACGGGAAGGACGGTGTGGGCGATGAGGTGCGCACCTTGCGCTTCCTCTTGGATTTGACGGTTTTGAAGCCGTCGTCGGGTTTGGGTTTTGGATGGCCTCGACCTCCATGTCCGATTTCGTGCGGATGCTAACGTCGACATAATTCGTCGCCTATCATCCTCAGGGAACGGCTCGAGTAGGTCCAAGCGTTTGAGCGGGAGTTGGAGCGGTGGGGCAATGTTCTGCGATCAGGATGTGCATCGCGTCGGTCAGCTTGAGGTATAATTTCCGACCGATTTTCTCCTAATCGCTCCGGTATCGATACCGAAGCGAGTCGAGAGCTCTCGGTCGACCATTATGCCGGTTAGGTCGCGTCTAGTGGCAGCGAGACATTGGTTGCGTCATCCAACGCAATCTGTAAGTCCCGGCGGTTGCCGGGCGTAGTTTCCTTACCGCCCTGCCGGCTACGGCAGGGAGGTGTGTCTGACTGCTTTCTGAAACAAGAAACAGAATATTAAAACGTTCGGTGGGCCTAGTAAAGTTGTGAAAACAACTTGTTCGGCCAAGAAACAGAATTAATTAACCCTAAGAAACAAGATTTGCGCTTAGCTACAAGCGGCTAGCAACACAATTGTGTTATGCAAACGAGTTGCAAAACACAGCTGCGTACAAGCCGACCGTTTGAGGTAGCAATATAAATTCCACCGCGATGACGTCAGCGGTGCGACAAAAGCTCTATGAGCGCAGGTGCACTCATAAACCGCAGATGGCGCAGCGAGACGATTTCACGGCGGCGGACGATGACTTCTTCGAGCTTGAGACTTGCGGCGAACACGTGCGGTCGGACCGCTGCTGGAGGCGCTCTGTGGCAACTATATTTTAGAATCGGTTAAGTAGTATCGGAGTCCATCGCGGACAAACAACGTGACACGAGATGTATATATATAAGAAAGATAGGTCAATTTTTATGTTACATCGAATGCAAAAATATGACTGAGTTCCTATGTATATCAATAGTATACTAATATAAGTATGATACTATGAATTAGTATACTACTATGATCACAAACCTAAATTTAAAGTTAAAATCCTTATGCC
Source organism: Lamproptera curius (assembly GCA_029286875.1). NCBI lineage: Eukaryota > Metazoa > Arthropoda > Insecta > Lepidoptera > Papilionidae > Lamproptera > Lamproptera curius. The sequence continues at coordinate 1,339,789 of JAGSMT010000107.1, read as the reverse complement.
TATCGCTGTCGTTCACAGTGACGTACGATCTGTTTTGGATGCCACTTGATTTCTTCTAAGTTATTGATTTTTTTCTGTATAATGCAGTGTAGATCTTCATTACGTGTTGACTCTAACAACGGGAAAAATTTAAAGGTAAACAAAGAATTTTTGTCGTTTCTGTTTTATATATATTGAAAACCACATTTAAAATAATATCACTTTAAAATCATAAAGTTATGTTGATTTTTATTAGTGTGTGATCGAAATTTCGGTTTCTGTTTCGGTTTCGGCTTCGACCAAAAATCTACTTTCCGCGGCAGTTTCGATTTCGGCCGAATTTGGCCTAAACTTTTGCCGAAACCAAAACTTATTTCAGAAGTTGATATGTTATCATAATTAAACGATTTGAAAACTGTCGCGATAGTCAAGTGTATTATTGAAACAACCGAGCTCAGAACAGTCGATTTTAGCTTAGACAACCATTCTGATTTACCTAAAAGAGATTGACAGTTCTTCTATGAGGAGGGACCAAAAATTTGTAAGAACGTTATATACACTCCTTTGTAGGAGAAAAAAAAAGTACTAGAGGGCTTAGCTCAAATACTGTATACCAACAAAAATTGGTAATACAGTAAAAGTCTTCGATTCTTTTTATTTTTTTCTGAATATAGTCATTTGTTTGATTTGTGCCGAAATGACTTTTCGAAATTAAAGAAAAACTAAGCGCGGGCCGTCACCAGATTTGGCGCCTGTGTCTCGTCCCGAAATTGAAAAAACGCTGGACTTCGTGTGTAGGGTAATATAATAGTAGTAATAGAGTCATCATATTTCTATTTCTTACTACTTGTTGATCTCTCGGAACTACAAATACAAACCAAAGTATTAATTTCAAAAGCCAATAATTAGTATTTAAAGAAACAATAACGATAAGTAATTTGTTTATAGATAACTAAAACACATTTTGCTATAAGATATATATTTTGAAAAACTAATTACTTTTCATTTTTTATTTTAATATAAAAAGGTATTCCAAATCTTATTCTACCAGTTCAATTATTCTACCAATTCAACTTATGTGTACTGCTTTATTTATTATTTGTTAGTTAACATGATACAAAAAGTAATTGAATACAATTTTAATGAGCATAGAATTGTACGCCAACTGAAAGCTTGCTCGAATGGGGCTCATATTTAATAGACATTTTAAAAACAAAATTGCAAATGCGTTATAATGTTAGAAAGCTATTGTATTCATTACTTTTTTATTTGATCAATCGCAACCAAGGAGGAGTCGAAGAGGAGTGTCGGTAGATCGTAGGCCGCTCTTCCTATCCTCCGCGACTCGGCGGGCCGCACCGCTGTGGTGTGCGGTGTTGAGGGGCCGTAGGAGGAGGGGACATTCGGCATGGTGTCGTCGATCTCTCCTCCTTCTGCGGCCGTCAGGGTAAGGGAAAGAGTAGGAACAACGTGGTGGTTTTAGTCGGTGTGAGTCCGACATAAGCCGTCTTTGCCCCCGCAAGGACGGGTATGCGTAGGCATTTATCGGACATCCAGATTCTCCTATTCAGACAATTGGATGATCGGCCCAAATTGCCCTAACCAACCATGAAACAACAATGAAAATTTGTAGAGTCCACGCAGGATTCGAACCCACGACCTCCATTTTCTAAAGCACACGCTCATAACGCTAGGCTACGGAAGTAATCAGCAATTTATGGAGCTGAAATATATTGCCATAGCAAATATTTTACTGCATTTATTGCATAGAAGTATGTTTCGTGTGTTGTGCGGTGTTAAAATTTATACATAAGTAATTAGTTTTAAAACCTAATTGAATGTTGACTAATAAATATTATAGAACATTTAGGATGTTATAATATAATAATTAGTTATTTTATTTTATCTTAGTCTTAGTTGTTAAATTCGACGAATATACGGTATTTACGGAGTAATTAAAAAATATATAAACGTTATTCAAATGCCACCATCACAATTAATTTTGTTTTGAATATTGTCTGAATCTAATGTTGCACTTTTGATATCCCTTATAATGTGATATTTTCTCTAGATCTATCAATAAGATTAATGGTGGTGGTTAACTAGTCAATAGCTTCACTGATAGTTTTTCATAGAAATAATATTTAAGAAATCAGATCTTTTTGTAAATCGTATAAAAAATATAATATTAAACAAAAAAATAATACAAATGTAGAAACAAAACTGTTAAGTTGCACTGTTGTCAAACATTTTCATATTCCGTTACCGCCATTTTTGTCAAAAATGTACTTTAACGATCGGTTAAAATAGATTCTGGAGCCAATGCAATTTCACATGAGTCAAAGCGCTCCTGTATTAACTTAACTGTACGGTCACATCATCAAATTACGAGCTTGCCAGTTATAGTTGCTTTGCTCCGCCCGATGGCCAATTTGTGCGTTAACACAGCTAATTCAATTTTAACAACCTTCCTATACTGGCAAAGTTTCATAAGTTAGATACGGTATTTTATTGGCAAATAAATTGCAATATGACCGTGCGAAAATATGGTATGATGATAAATTGTTTGTCTCTATTGTCCTAAAACTGCTATAGGTCTTCAGGCTGCACTTCACCTGCACCTTATCCTTCTCAACAAAAGAACATTAGCAGGCGGACGCGTTTTATTTAGTGACAACATTAAAACTTCTATTTCGAAACTTCTACGGTATATATCTGCAAAACGGAAATGTGTTACGATGAAAAGGACTCCCTAAGATTTGTGGTGTTTTACGCTTAGTTGCTTATGGGCAAGGCGTATCACTTACCATCACATTAATGTCCTGCTCGTCTCGTCGCTTTAAACAGTAAAAAAACACCGTATTGTTCATTTAATAAGAAACGATTCATTCTCCCAGGCAGTCAATTTTTTTGTGAGTACGGTTTTTGGCTCTGTTCTTTCTGTTAATTTAGTTACACTATAATAACCTGCTATCGTTTACCCGGAAATATGTGTACCCAACCTTAACACCTTAGCAAAATGTATATGTTAATTATTATTGAGGCGAAATCATAACCATAATACCAGTAACATTTTTTGTCTAATTCTTTTGACATATCTAAATGCATGTATCACAGATCTATACAATTTATTAACAAGTAATCTTCATTCTCCGATCTACCAACCACATATCGTATGACTCACAATAAGAAAATGACAGGAAAATTGCTCCATTACAGCTGAGAGGCGGAGATGCATTTTAAACACCTATTTGTGAGTAATTCATGTTGCCGAAATAAAATGTTCAACAGATCATTGCAGTACTCATTGTCTGAAAATTTCTGTTTTTATTTAGTGCATTTTGAAGGTCTATTTTGCTTTTTTTAATATTCATAAAATTGTTTAATAACAAATACAACTACACTTAAAGTTATCCCAATTGCTAAATTAAATCTTTTAAAACTTCTTATCATTTAATTTTAGTAGGATGTTTCAAAACACACTTAAGATGTAAGCATTTTAAGTGCATTCAATTGCAAAAGTTAATCTATTGAAATATATGAATTGAAACATCATTTTAACGGTCATTAGTCAAGGCAGAAATAAATAAATATTAACAATTACGATATTTGTAATGTAAATAAAAATGAACGTTAAATTGTACAAAATAATACTTCTAACATTTCCTTTTTTTATATCTTTAAAAGCATTAAATATGAAACTACGATAAGTTTACCGTTTGTCAAATATTTTTAACTACCGTTGACAGTTATCAAATTACTTTCATAATCAAACGCTGCAAACTGGTTTCGGGTTTGATGCAATTTCATATCCTGTATCAAGTTGACAGCACGCTCACAGAATCAAATTACGAGCTTGCTAATAAAAGTTGTTTTGCTCTGCTCGATTGCCACTGGCCAATTTGTGCGTTAGCTTATCGGTTATATTTTGAAGTACCTTCTCATACCACTAATATTTTAAACATTTGGTAGTAATGTTTAATTAAATAAAAAAAATATTGGTAACAAAATGCTTTATATCCGTTGAATATTTATTACGTTGTCAAGTTTGTGAACTAGACAAATGATTTTATTGAAAATAATATTTCTATCTAGACAAACTTTTTGAGGTCGTCATGTATTAGTATTTATATTATTGAATGAATTAATATATATATATAAATTGTATTTAATATATATATGATAAATATATATATTAAATACAATTTCTGTGCTAAATAGCACGCTTCGGCAACGAGATAAAATGTTAATACCGACCGGATAAAGTCGGCACTAGTTTTAGAAAACAGTAGTTTCCAACATTTAGTACAACTGAATAAATATCTGATAAGAAGAAATTGACCATTCATAAAAAGTACAGCAATGCAGAAGAAACTATTTTAAAATTACTATTTCCGATTAGATAAACTAGAACTTGGTCGCCAGAAAAGCTTAGTGGGCCCATTTTAACAAAAATGTGCTATATTAAGTAAATTTATTAAACGGCAATATTCCTAACAAATCCTATACTTATGTATAACTTTATTGTTTGTAAATAAATGCTTTTAAAGAAATGCTTTTGTTTTTAAATTAACATCTTTTGCCTTGTATTGAGATGATTGGACTCATTTATATTTTATCACAATAGCAGGCTTAGGTAAAATTTACTTACATTTCACGTACCTCATTGACTAAAGCCTTCGCCTTTATAAATAAAGCGAGAAATCAGTGTAATCAGATGGTACGTAACGCAAAACGCCACAACATATATAATATTTTTCTTGCTTCCTCTGCTGATACCTGGAAGTTCCTTGGGAATCTAAATATCGGTAGAGGTATAGGTAGGCAAGTAGCGTTTATCAAATCTCCCTGCAACAATTTCTTTAGACGATTTAAATCATCATTTCGTTAGTTCTACTTTAATGTATCAAACTACAATATCAAAAAGTATTTCGCACTTAAATAGTTTGACGCGTTCTAATATTCATTCCTTTAATTTCTCATCAGTCTATTCTGAGAAACCAAAAAAGAAATCGTAGCGATCAAGTCCAATGATGTTGGGTGTGATTGCATTGGACGTCGAATAGTGCTCCTTATCCTTGAATACCTGATTCTATCACTCATATCATTAATTTCTCCATAGCAACTGGATCTTTTCCTACATTATCGCAAAAAAGCTTTTGTACGTCCACTTCCCAAGTGCCAAAATCCTACTGTAGCTGCTCAGTTTCGTCCCATTTCAATTCTTCCCTTTCTTTCCACAGTCGTTAGTCCCACAGTCCCTAGTCCAGTAGTCCTGTGATCTAAAACAGTTATCCAATTTTAATATAAGTAACAATTTAATCAACTCTCTTCTATCTGAATTTAGACTAGGACACAGTACCACTACAGCTCTCTTGAATGTCATGATATTCTCCGAGACGTTCTCTCCCATTTAATGGTGATGAAGCACTGAGATGGTTTTCTTCATATCTTCGAGGACGCCAGCAATCAGTTTATTTAGATGAATCCTCTTCACCTTGGCTTGATCTTAAGAACGGCTTGCCTCGAGGCGGTATAAGTTCTCCTATTTTCTTTTCTCGTTTTATAAACTTGATAACTCCCGAGCTTCAATGTTCGTTCTATCTTTGTGCCGATATCTGCAACTGTACATAAAAGGTAACACTGACGATCTGCAAAATTTGATTGGCAGTTTGAATAAAGATCTAGACGCCATCAAGAAATGGTCAGATAGATTTGGACTCTCTATAAATCCTGCAAAATGAAAATATTGGGAGTCCTCGCAATATTAATAAAGTAAACTGAACAAATATGATATTATACAATTATATATTATAACAGCTTTTCCATTCCTCTAAGTGAACATGTTTAAAATCTTGGGTTAATTTAAGATAAGACTCTGAATTGGAATAATAAGGTCTTCAGCATTAGTCAAAAAGTCACAGGCGTCCTGAGATTTCTTTATCGTTTTAAAAAGCTTTTCCCAATTTAAACAAAAGCTACGCTCGTGTAGACCCTAATTTTCCCCTTAGTCGACTACGGTGACGTGTGGTTTTTTGACCTGAATGGAGATCAACTCAATAAACTGGACCGACATCATCATATCGGTGTAATGGTATATATGTATATTAGTAGTAGTATATATATTTAATTTGTTTTAGAATAAGTACTTCGTATAATTTTGTATTATAGATTTTTGTGAATCTTTTACTTTTTTATTTGTAAAAAGGTTTAATAAAAATAAAGCCAATCGAAAAATTGCAGTGACTCTCTTTATTCGCTGAAATATCCGTTTTGGCAGAGGGATTCACCGTAGCAAATTACGAATGGCTTTGAGCGTAAGTCCATTGCAGTTGACATCTTTATCTATCAATGTGCTATAGGATGCAATTTAAAAAGGTAAATGTAAATTGACGAACAAGTTATGGATTAAATGGCACCATTTTTAGTATTATTCTCGTCACATTTGTAATCATTTTGTATGCCCTTAAGATTCAGTTATCAATTAAGAACAAAATCATTCATTTGATGACCTATTTTTAACCAAAAATCGTTTGTTTTATTGTTGTTATAATTAAAAAATTTAAACACCGAACGATAATAAAAAAGATATATTAAATGCTTAAAAAAAAATTGCCTCCGTAGCCTAGTGGTATAGGCTGTGCTTTAGAAACCAGAGGTCATGGGTTCCTGTCCTCCGGGGACTTAACAAATTTTATTGTTGTTTCCTAGTTGATGAGGGCAATTTGGCCGATCACCCAATTGTCTGAAAAGTAAGATGATCTATTGGTCGGATGGGCTTGTAAAAGTCGGTCCACCCACCAACACGCATTGGACCGGCGTGGTGGGGCACGGTCCAAAACTCTAATGATAGGGGTGTATTAGGGGAGGCCTATGCCCAGCAGTGGCCTATCAAAGGCTGAAGATGATGATAAAACGTACACTATAAGATATTTTGATCACTGAATAAACTGCTACATAACAATATCAAAAAATATACCATACACGGTAAAAATTTTTTTAAGGATATTAAAATGAAAAATTACAATTGCAAAATATTTTCTCGGTAATCGACGGAAGCAAGCGTTGTCGCGTAAATTTTTAAGCAACAATTACCAACAGGGAAGGTAATTATGGCGCACGGAGGAAGTTATTGTGATGTGTATAGGTCGTTTGACACTAGTTTATGTTCAATAAGATTTCCTATTTATGTAGTATTACAATTTTAGTTCAACTGTGCATATATGAGCTTCTATAACAATTGCCCTTACAGACCATTAGCTTTAAAATTATTACGTACAAAGTTCTTTTTCGTCGACTTTACTTTAAGTTTAAATTTGTTAAGATAAAAAAAGTTACAGAAAATAAAAATTTCGTGTTGGACAATTGCATGCGTATCTTATCATCATCACCATCATCAGCTTCTGCTAGTCCACTGCTGGACATAGGCCTCTCTAATACACCCTATCCATTAGGGTTTGGACCTATTCACCACGCTGGTCCAATGCGGGTTGGTGGGTGGACCGACTTTTACGTGACCATCCGACGCATGGATCATCCTACTTTTCAGAAAATTGGGTGTTCGGCCCAAATTGCCCTAACCAACTAGGAAACAACAATGAAAATTTGTTGAGCCCCCGCAGGATTTGAACCCACGACCTCCGGTTTCTAAAGCTACCACTAGGCTACGGAGGCAGTTGGTTAAGGTAGTACAATTATGTGAAACATAGTTTCATTCTAACTCATAAGGTTAAAGCAGCGTTTGCAATTTAATTGCTTGAAATTGTGATTTTTTACGCCGACATATTCTTAATATCTAAAATATCTATTAAATTACTTATTAAAAAATTATTTAAAAGCTATTGTTCACAAGAGTAACTATTGTTTTTTATGTGAAAATAACGGGCCAATTTCTACCGGTGAATTCTGCATACTCCTGCCAATCCTATTTTTCAGTTAACCAGAGGTCTGTTGACTACTAAGACAAGACTTCTATAAGTCCCTATTTCTTTAAGTAGTTTAGCTCTTGACTTTAGTCAGTCACAAGCTAGAAACTTTAAAATTAGCATTCAACTAGCATATATATTCTTAAGAAATATTACAGATCGTAAAAAGTAAAGTGACTTCGAATGACATATGTTGATAGTAGTTCTATTTTTTATGAAGTCATTTGGCGTTAATCATCTCTCTTTACAGAAAGTCGTGGCCAACTTGGAAACAACGATAAAAAGTTTATGACTTCCCACAGGATTCGAAGCGACAACCTTTTATTTCTAGAGCGCAACCTGACTGGGCTACGGAGGCAGTTATAATATTATCTGATGTTGGTACATTTTTATTTTATCTCTCTATTGTAATAAATTATATACGAGTCGTTGTCAGTACTTCTCTTTCCTTTCAAAAATAATTCTCATGTCTTTTATGTTTATTTGTGTTATGCCATATTCGCGCTAAAACATTTGCGTTTCATAATTTTAGACTGAATATGAGCGCGCTTTGCTTTCATATGAAATAAAGGGAATCATTCTGAAGATACCACACATCGTATTCATCGCAGCTGGGAAGTTTAACGAGGTTCTAAGTTAATAAAGCTTTCGTTTAATATCAGCGCATAACTAGCTCAAATTGTTTTAAAAATAATTTATGCTTTGGTACTTTTTAACGTAATTTTAGGCAATGCGTCCAGCGTTTCACTGAATTTTAAAATAACTAAAAATTTATTAAAATGATTAAGTTATTTTTATATTATTTATCAACTAAACCTATGAAATTCTTCTAAATATTGATTCATTACAAATTTTTCATCATAATAAATATAAAGTAAAAAAATACTTATAATTATTATTTATATGTCACGATGCTTGCAAAAGCAAGAATGTAAATGATATTTTCAAGATCATCATCGGTTACGTTTATTGGAATTTCGATTTTTTTTTTGTGTCGTTATGTTGGTACTCATGTCTCTCACTTATGCTGACAAGCTCGGCCATTTTAAATGTTCACTTAATTGTTGACAGCTGCTTTGCTTGCACGTGTTTTGAATCGTCTTCGATCTTTACCTATTCAAAAAAATGGATCAAAGAACCTGTGTCAAATTTTGTGTGAAAAACGAAATTAAGTGCGCGGATGCATTCAAAATGTTGACTATGGCATACGGAGAAGCTATCTTGGACTGAAGCAACGTTTATCGGTGGTACAAAATTTTCTCAGAAGGCCGAGAAGATGTGAACGACAAAGTGCGTGCCGGACGCCCGAGTATTTCAACAACAGACGAGAAAATTAATGAAGTTGAGAAAATGGTAGTGGCCAACCGTCGAATCACCGTAAGAGAAGTTGCTAAGGGACCTAAACATATCGATTAGCTAGTGCCTTTCGATTTTTATCAATGATTTGGGCATGGGTCGTCGCGAAATTTGTACCAAAATTGCTCAATTGCGACCAAAAACAGCATCGCATGAACATTGCTAATAAGATGTTAAACTTTCTCCGCGACGAGCCAAATTTCCTTCAGAGGGTCGTAACTGGTGACGAATCGTGGGTTAATGGTTATGACGTAGAAACCAATTCTCAATCATCTCAATGGAAGCTGCCGGACGAACCTAGACCGAAAAAGTGCGCCAAGTTCGGTCAAATGTGAAAGATTTTGTGTGAAAGACGGTTTTCTTCGATTGCTAGGGCGTGGTGCATCATGAGTTCTTGCCACAGGAAGAATGGTCAAAAGGAATATTACCTGCAAGTTATGCGCAATTTGCGCCAATGAATCCGCCAGAAGCGCCGGATTTGTGGAAAAACAAACTTGGTCACATCACCACGAAAACGCCCTGCTAACACATCGTTGTTTGTGGGCAACTTTTGGCGATGCTTTTGAACACACCTGTATGTCATATGTAAATGACTTAATGTCATTCACACAAAGCATTTAATTTATTCCTATACTTAAATAGTAGTCGATTTTAGCAAGTGTTAATTTTGAATAACTTAAAGATATTTGAATTCGTTATTATTTCAGACGTAAACTTTTTCATACCTAAGGACTTGTTGTTTGTTTCTGAACAAGCCAAAATCCTTAGTAGTCGGAACATTTCAGTAACAACTAAAACTCCGCGCTTGCAGAATCGGATTGCGTGAATACTTCTAAAAGTAGAAGGGATAATTTTCATCGCTTTTGGTCATTTTACGTGTTTTTTTAATTTTTAATTGAAAAAAATGTGGTGATGCAAGAGAAATTCATGTAAAAACGTATTTATAGAAATAAATACGTTTTTACATGAAGGATTTTTTTTTTGAGTATTTCTAACGTCTAAATGCCTCCGTAGCCTAGTGGTATGGGCCTGTGCTTTAGAAACCGGAGGTCGTGAATTCGAATCCTGGGGGGCCTCAACAAATTTTCGTTGTTGTTTCCTTGTTGGTTAGGGCTATTTTGGCCGATCACCCAATTGTCTGAGGAGTAAGATGATCCATTCGTAGGATGTCCATCCAAAAGTCGGTCCACCCACCAAGCCGCATTGGACCAGCGTGGTAGGATACGGTCCAAAACCCCCTAATGGGTAGGGGTGTATCAGAGGAGGCCAATGTCCAGCAGTGGACTGTCACAGGCTGATGATGATGATTTATGATTAGAGTTGTTTACAATTTCGGATTTTACAATATTAAGAATTTCGTAAATTGATAATATTTATGCATTAACTTCACTACTACGTAAATAGACAAAATTATTTTAAATATTAATTTAAACTATTATACGAAATAAAAATCAATTGGGAGCTTATGATTTGAGTATTAAAAATGATGTCTTAGTGAATGTGTCGCGACACGAACCACTGCACGTGAATTACAATAACATCTGCGATCGTTGACTAGCACAAAGTAACTTAGTGCCGCACACGACCACCGATCAGCTAGAAAATCGAATGTTTGTGATTCTGTCACTGCTGCTGTTTAGCAGGTCTCTACGAAAGTAAAAGCAAATAAAAATGATGAATAATAAGTCTATGAAGGAACAGGGTAAACTTCAAGTGTATAATCAATAGTTACTAGAACAGTTTAGTTATTTTACACAAATTGTACAACGTCTTTGAGCGATAATACGAGTACCAATTGCATCTTAATATAAAACATAACAATAACTCCAATAGTCTAGGTATTTTTATTTTTCTAATAAGCAAAGGGATTTTATTTGCATTTAATAATGAATATTTGATATTGGTAATTGGTGGCTATCGTTGGTGTTTTAACCTATTTATTTATCCTTATGGGCCTTAGTTAAATGCATGTACCTAACAAGAAATTGAAACCTAGCCGTCGCGTTGCCAGCGGCGGCGGTGAATGCATCTTATAACGAAATTTGAATTTAAAATTGAAATATCTCACATGATAGTAATTCACAACACTAGAAGAGCTGCAAATGCCTTCTTTTAAGAAGAATTAAGCTCTCTTCTTGAAGGACTCTTAGTCATATCGACCTCGAAATACTGCTGGATATGCTTGTGACACTAAAATTGATTTTACCCAACAGTGACTATATTATAATAAGATCTGTGATGTACTTAATTAACTTTTGTAACGTTTGATTTAACAAATAATAAATAGAACAGTACCCAAAAGTTACATTAGTACAAAAATAATTAAAGTACAATACATTTTAGTATGATGTGATTTAGAATATCCACAAAACTTTAACAAATAAAGGTTTGTATTTTAAAAGCTTATTTAATTTATTCAAATAAAGTTTTCATTATGTTTAAAATGTAATTGCTATTTTTATATCTGCATTAACAGTGACTTCATATTGTCAGAAAAAATCGGAAACATTATAAAATATCCGTATAACAGAATCCTTAGTCTTTTAACTATGTTTATTATAACATAAGATAACTTGTTACAACAAAAAGTTATGCATAAAAATATGAAAAGTGAAAAAATACAAAATCGTTGCAAAAAGTAAATGCCATCTTACGTTTACTAAAAAAACATTTTCTCTTTTTAAAACAGTTATAGTTTCAGCGTTCGGCTAAAACCGTAACTGTTTTTAAAATCGGTATTCGGTATTAAGAATAAAGCAGGCGCATTGAAAACTTTAAAAGCACTGCAATTTCAGATGAATTGCAAACCAAGTACAGGTGCGAGGTTTGAAAAGAACAAAAAGCTTTAAAATTATTTGCTTGATGTTTGCGACAAGTTGTTTATTCATTTGCATTATTGTGAAGTTTAAATGAAATTTTATATACAATCGTAATTAAAATGTTAAACAATAGGATGTTTGAACATTTTATTGCAATGCACTAATTTATGTGGTTGAAATACACAAGTAAGGGTTCGGGATGACGAAAAAGTGAGTTGCTAGAACATTAGATATAAGTAAACAAAACTAAATAATTTCTTGTTACACCGATTCTGATAGACTGAATATTATATTTGAAATGATATTCTTTTTTGTTGAATAAATGGTACTTTTTATGTGGTTTTTAATTTAAAAATTATTTTGTGGTAAGTGTTCAATAACCATAAAAAATTACACCACCGAAAATCACCTCATATGTTATTGCTATAAAGAAATATTGTAAATAATTGTTAGTTCTTAAAATGACTACAACAAAAATACTGAGCAAATACATTTATATACAATGTCTAACCATACATATAACACACGGTAAATATTTAATTGCAAAAATGTTTTAAAAAACAACAGATCTATTCATAGCTAATCTAAGTCAGTGCAATGTAAGTCTTTGTGCAAATATTTAACAACAACTCTATTAAACTTATAAACATTTATTATTTGTTTCATTGATATGTACTCATATTTCAATTACGATTGGTCGGTTCGATATCGGCTTGTTATTGTATAATTGCAATTTCAATTTCGATGGATACCTCAAAATAAATATTAAGGAGGGTGTCCCTTCTCTCGCTTGGGAAGAATAAATATAAAAAAAATATTGCATGTTTATAACGTTTTTCCTGATATATAAATTTAATTGCTACATATATTGAATCTACTTATCATCAGTCTTTTCATATGCGCGATAATTTTACCAATCTTTATTTTATTGATGAGGAATGGTGCTGAAGTAATCTTTTGAGTAGAACTGATTGTGTAGGATATAAAAACATTATAATTAACATATATGTTTATCTTCTGAACCTTCTGTTCAGAGATTTAAAATTTTTGGAGGGTTATACTCTATTTTAATTACAAGAACCCATATTAAAGATTCAATAGTTTGTTAAAAAGTATAGCTGAAAATTAAAATCTATAAACTATTGAGTTTTAAATATTAGCATATGAAATACAAAAATTGTCATAATTTATCATTACAGAACAATTTTTTATATATTTATTAGTTTGAATGTCGAAAAATATTTATGCTCATCACGGACTTGAAAACATGCTCGATGTTGTAATGATGCAAATTGTTGCAAATAAAGCAATCTATTTTGCATTCTGCGGTCGCCAATTATTTAAAGCATGGGTGTGATAAATGACGCAATTACCACTTTCACCGAAGCGTTTTGTTAAAATTATGCTTCAAAGTATTCCAAACAATGCATGATAATATTTATGACTTTTGAACAAATCATTTAAACTTAATAGCTGTTATTAATGCTATAGGTGATATGTAATATTATCACAGTAGAATTTACTCTTTAACGATATACTACTTTAGTTGTCTATCATTTGTACGTAATTAAATTGTAATTTATTGTAATAAATGTGTTAAAATAAAATATGAAAGTAGTTTTTTATAAAGAAACTAGCAGACCTTGCCACGCGTTGCTGCAGCTAGGATTTACTTATTTTACATTGTAAAAAACAATTTCAGGGCTTCAGATAAACGGGAAGAGATCTGTCATGAGGGACCATCATGTTTTATTAGATAAATGTTATTTGTAAAAAAAAAAAGACGACTATTAGTCAAAATGTTATAATTTGTATAGATACGGAGTAATATAAGTAAATATATATTATGAGTTTATAAATATATCCATAATAATAAAAAGTTTATCTGACAATTTCATTAATCTGGCGATACGTTCTTAAGCAAGTATTCTTTTACTTTTCGCTTAAAAATCATAATACTCCTTGCCTTCTTGATTACGAGAGGTAGCGCATTCCATAAAAGAACAGATTGAACAAAAAGGAGGAGTGCATGATGTCAGAACGGTGAATAGGGCATTGGAGTAGGGGTGTATGCGTAGAACGAAGATTTTGTTACTGACATCGTATAAATATTGAAATTGGGAACATATATAGGAGAGGGTAATAGAGGAATTGAGAAACGAATATAGGGTTCGTAAGGAGCGTAGCTGGCGAATAGAAAACTACTTAAGTTCGGAACGTTGTGCAGAAACGTGGTCATATTTACGAAGACTAAAAACAAATCGAATGCAGTTGCTTAGAAATCAGTCAAGCTTATTGTGGTGATCTGCATTCAGGTCAAGACAGCACACGTCACCATAGTCGATAATAGGGAAAATCAGGGCCTGCACAAGCGTCAATTTGGCCTTAATGGGCAAAAACTGCTTGAACCTGTAATGGCATCGCTGAATACCTATAACTTTCTGCACCATGCTTGCTATTTGGCTGTTCCAATTTAATGTTCTTTCTTTTTGGAGACCAAACGGAATTTGATTTGCGTCAAAATGTAAGAATGGGAGCGCAGCAAGATCCCGTTACTTAAATTGCGGGCACTGCCATTTATTATTACTTGACACTTCGATGGATTGACTGGTAAACCAAATTTATCACACCATACTTTTATTGAAGCCAAGTCCTTATTAATTATACCAACTGCAGGTCATCGGCGTAGACATTAAACGCACATTGAAGATGAACGCACATAAAAGTGACAAAGTTAATAAATATGAAAAACACAAGTGAAGAAAGAATACCGTCTTGAGGTACACCAGACTTCAACCAGCGTGATGATAATTCATCGACAAAAGCCGATAGCCGGCGCCCTCGAAGATAAGAAGAAAACTATTCCACTACTTCCTCCAAAATCATAAGATAGGAGAGGACTGCAAGAGAATGTCGTGACTGACGGTATTGAAGGCATTAGTGAAGTCAATAAGCACCAGAACTGTGACCGAGGTGCTATCCATGTCCGCCTTTATACCGCCAGTCACTTTAAGAATGACAGTAGCAGTACTATGTCCAGGCCTAAATCCTGATTGTAATGGACTTATCAGTTTGTTACTAAATATGAAGTCAAAAAGTTGTTTATGAACACAAAACTCTGGTACCTTAGGTAGGAAGGGCAAAATAGAGATAGGTCAATAATTTGTGAGAAGTACAGGGTTAGAGCATTTAGGAAGTCAACAAATAAGGGCTTACAGCAGGGCACTTAAAGAAAAAATAATAACGTCGGCAAGCGTTGGGAGAAGCAAAAATCTTGGATAGGAACAATCATTCGTCGGCCTATTTTGTCAAATCCAAGTGCATCTGATTTTATAGAAAGGATTGCCTTTTTTGATATCATCGGAAGTAACTGGAGAAAATTTAAACGATTCAAAGCAAGGCCGCGTCAACCCATTTAAATAGGAAATAGTGGCACATATCATTTGGTGATCTAAAGGAGAAGTGGTAGAGAAATGGTGATTTAAATTATCCAAACTAATGGAACTAATAAGGTTTGACGCTCGCGACTTACCGATACCCAAAGTTCCAAGAAACTTCCAGATATCAATCAGCACGAGAAGCATTAATTATATTGTCCTGGAAATAACGGCGTTTAGCATTGCATATCATCTGGTTACACCGATTCCGTGCTGATTTCTATGCGGACCAATTTTCGTCACACCTCTGTAATTTAAATTTTTTGAACGTACGATTTTTGCGCCTCATAGCAATGCGGATGCCATCTGTTAACCAGGTTGCAAGTGGACGTTTTAATTTCACCATTCTGATGGGAGCATGGATATCGTACAGATTGTTGATTAACATGTTAAAAGTATCAATCTCGCAGTCAATATTTTCTTTCTCGATCACACTTCCCCATTCTACCTTACCTGCGTCTATTTAGGTTTAGGAGGTTTTAGGATATTAGAAAGTAAAATTAAGTCATGGAGAGAAAAACCAGGGGATGAATGTTTGCCATGACAGGAAACCAGAGAAAAATTATACGACAGGATCAAGTCAAGCCCAGTATCTCCACCAGAGATGTTATAATGTGTGGCTTGGAGCTGTAAAACATGTAAAGAACTCGCCTCGACAATATGATGGAGTATAAGGGTTCGTGGCGGTTTTCATTATTTTTTACTTAATGGCCTAGTATAAAATAACGGCGTTATGAAGTTGCATTTTTGTTTTTAACAATAGATACTAATTATTATAAAATTAAATGACCAAAACTAATTAATCTCAAACAATTACTCTTTATTGTCCAAGTCCTCTATTATCAACGAAAAGTTCATATTACTAAACAGCGCCATCTATTGACACATACAATGCAATCAATAGATATCGCCAACTGTCACAATCGTTTTGTAGCAAACAGTTAGCATTAATAATAGAAAAATAAATCTCACTAAACCAATATTGCGACTATAAATAAAGATAAAGGCTATTCTCTCTTTCATGTTGGATTTAACTGCACATTATGTGCAACTTTTTAAATCAAAGTAGTTAACTTTTTAAATAAAAGTAGTTTAGGAGTCCATCGCGGACAAACAACGTGACACAAGATTTATATACATTAAGATTACTGTTATTATATTTAGATGATCATAGCGTCGGATGGCATGTAAAAGTCGTCCACCCACCAACCCGCATTGGACCAGCGTGGTGGATGGTCCAAAACCCTAATGGATAGGGTGTATTAGGGAGGCCTATGTCCAGCAGTGGACTAACAAAGGCTGATGATGTGATACTTAGATGAAAGTAGAAAATGTGTAAGTTAGTATAGCTTTGTTTAAAATTAATTTATATTTTAAATAACAGTAAAATATATATTGTACCGCTATCAAAGTTTTAAGTTTGAAAAATAATTTACGATTCCTTTAAATATTTTATTGTTCCCTACCGATCAACTGTGTGTACTTAATTATTATAAACCTTACCTACTTTGCTGTGTGTATTGTGCCTCATAAAGAATCAGCGCAAATATTTTTTATTAAATCGTATACGGGATTCATGTTTCTTTTTTAAGTTTACGGGTGTCTTCACGAAGTCGAGAGTCTGTCGGAGCGACATCTGACATTGTAGACACAACGGCAGCGGTGCAGAGATAAGTTTTATATTACGTATTGATAAATTATATCCATAATTATTTCTTTTATTTACGCGATTATTATACATATCAAATCCACTAATTTACGGATTTTTCGCGTTACTTAAATATATTTATTCCCGACGTTTCGGATTCTTTTCAGTCTGCCCGTGATCATGGATGATCATGGATGTTTATTTACTTTGCTGGAAAAGCAAATTGAATCACTTTTTTCTTCCAAAAGAATTACTAATATATTATGTTGTAAATCATTTTTTAACTTCTGTTGACATACTTTTACTGCCTCCGTAGCATTCTGGTACGGGCGTGTGCTTTAGAAACTGGAAGTCGTGGGTTTACATCCTGCGGGGACTCAACAAATTTTCATTGTTGTTTCCTGGTTGGTTAGGGCAATTTGGGCAATTTGGGCAAACCGAATTGCCTGAAAAGTAAGATGATCTATGCGTCGGATGGGCATGTAAAAAGTCGGTCCACCCGCCAACCCGCATTGGACCGGCGTAGTGCGATACGCTACAAAACCCCTAATAGACAGGGGTGTATTAGGGAAGGGCTATGTCCAGCAGTGGACTATCACAGGCTGATGATGATGATGAAATATTTTTTCAAAAAATACACAGTTACTCATTTGATTTCTTTTTTGGAACAATGAGTAAATATTTGCACTTTCTAGAATTAATTAGGGCATCTTAAATTATTCATTAATAATAAGATAAAAATTTTACGATTAAATATATCAGAGACAAAAAATTGTCCTTTGTTAAGTAATAATAGCTTTTTTTTTAATGTTCTCTAACTAATGAGTTAAATCTGTTAGTGTTAAATCTATTTATTTCCGCTTACTTCATTATTATAATGGTAGACTTATTTAGCGCTATAATAATAAAATTATTGTAAAATTTACATTTTTCTTTTAAATACCGCTAGGCCACGGAGGCGTCATTATTTACTTAATAAAAATTACCCTTGTAACTTAGTAATACGTGGTTATCTTTTAGAAATCAAAGGTCGTGGGTTCACAAAGTATACGCAATTGAAATACTTATCACTTTATGTTTATCGAACTGACAGTTTAATATGTTAGCAATATATACTGTTACTGCCATTAATGTTTGCTCAAAATCAAAAACCACGAAATAAAGTATGATCCTAAATATGTCACTGAAAAAAAAATTAATAGCGTGATGCTGACTTTAAGATTGTTTATTTTTTGGCCATAATTTAAAAAAATCTTTGCGATATGATCTGCTACATCTTTCGCAACTTACAAGTGCCTGCATATATTATCGTAAGTAATGGGGCAAGTAGTAGTAACGATAGTCCAATCAACATCTTTTGAGCATATTCACAAAGTATAAGGGTTTTATGGTCCCTCAAACAAGTAACATAACTTAAAACTAGAGTCCGACCAAAACTGGTTTTCCGGCCGAAACCGAAGCTAAAACCGAAAGTTTGACCGTGGCTTTAGTTTCAGCCGAAACCAAAATCGAATCTCACTTGGTTGGATCGTAAAATTCTTCATCATCATCATCATCATCATCAGCCTGCGCTAGTCCACTGCTGGACATAGGCCTCCCTAATGCACGCCATCCGTCCTATCTTCGACTATTCTCATCCAGCCCAACGCCACTTTCGAATGTCGTCACTCCATCTTGCATTCTTAAAATACTGAAATTTGATGCTTTTTACCCATTATTCTACATTAACTAAGACACGAAATGGAGACACAGTATATTAAGTTTATGGTAATTTTTTTTAAGTTGGTAATATGTTTTTTATGTAACGAAATTTTAAAATTAAAATAATTATTTTTTCAAATCAAATTCTCAAAGTGGAATAAACAAATAAATTATTGTTACTGTTGAGTTAATTTCTAAGTATTTGTATTTTGAGATTTTTTTAATTAATATTTTGGTTTGTATTTGTAGTTTCGAGAAAGGATCAAAAAGTAGTAAGAATGAGATAGAATATAATGAGGATTGACAACTTAAATACTTATTATTCTACATATTTCCCTTACACACTGACTTTAGTGTTATTTTGGTGACAAGATGAAAAAATACTACGTGTTAAATGTGGTAAATAAGGGGTGTTCAACCAATTAGTAGCCACATTGCTGAATGGCAGCTATCGCTACTGCCAACCTATGTGCGGGTGCGATATCACAACCCTACAATGTTTTTTTTTTTTCATTATTGACAGCATTCTTAATTAGGGATTTAATGCTCCATTATAACCTGTAATAGTTGTTTCACGCTCCAGGTTCACTTCTGACTCCGAAAATATTGAGGCCATAACCTTGCCAGCCGATGCCACGGCATGAAAATTCTTTGGAGTCGGTGAGGATTGCCGTTTCCCATTGCGAAGATTTCTGTTTTGTCTCCAGATCCAAAGGAAGAACCCATGTCTCAACAATATAATTTTTTAACATATTGAAATATCCTGGAGCAAAGTGTTAAAGACCACTATGGGTCTATGAAATAGTCATTACAGCAATAATATCCGTTAAAACTCAAACGATTCTTTACAATTTTTTTGAAATTATACACAGGCAATAGCTAGGCAAATCGAATTGAATCCTTTTAATATAGGTTTTTAATAACAAGCCCGCTTTTCCCTATTTTTGAAAACACATGCCGACAGAAAATATACAAACCATACATTAAGAAAAACAGTAATGATAATCGAAGTTTTTTTTAAATTATAATAACAAATATTTGAGCTATGCCTTCTTGTGTTTATTTATTAAAAAAAAGTAGTGAGAACAACATACATTCTCCATATATGTAGTTCTCACCACTTTTTGATTTCGTAAAAAAATCATCTTCCTTCTCGTTGTTTTAGAAGAATTATCAATCTTTTTTTGGTGATTGGAATAGTTGTTTATAATAAAATCGACGTCTAAGCTCGATTGTAGCAATACACTTACTTTCGCTACAATTTTGAAATCGTTTAATTTTTAAAAAATTACTAGTTTATATTAAGTTTATAACCAATTCCGGCAAAACCAAAACAGAAACCTAAATTTCGGTCCGGACACTACTTAAAATCTTTTATTACGCACAAGCCCCAGGAAAATTCAAATGCATCACACTTAAAAATGTAAAAGTACTATTGTAAGTTAAATTGTTAAGTAAAAGTAATCTAAAATAAATTTTGTTTTAATAAATATTGCGCAGCGACCCCCTCCCCCCCCACACACACATCAGATGGGGTCTTGACGACTTGTGCAAATGTAAAAGGAGTATCTGGATGCAGGTAGCTCAGATGAAGCAAAATTAAAAAGCATTGATAAAGTAGGTATATAATATTCTAAGATTATTTTGCGCAATCGATTTTAATAACGAAAATAAGAATTGAACAAAAAATATTTAAATTAATTTTTAAATAATATAAAGTATTACTAATGTTACTCATATATATTTTATTTAAAACATTTTTTGCACAAAATAAAATATATGTAACATTTGTATTGACTTAAATATAAAGCTGTAACGTACGTACGTGGTGTGTAAGAGACGTAAGTAACAAAAAACAACAATTTCTGTTACATCAATAGAAAATTGGTACAAAGTAATAATCTTCATTTCGTACTAGCTACTAGATATTGCGTAACGTCCAATGAGAAAATGACAAAAAAATTGCTCTATTGTACCAGAAAAGCGAAAGAAGCGTTTTAAACACCAATTTGTGAGTAATTCATGGAGCTCAAAATAAATTGCCGTTTCATATAATTTACAGCATTAATTGCATAGAACCATGTTTCGTGTGTCGTGCGGTATTTCATTTTATACATAAGTAATTAGTATTTAAACCCTAATTTAATGTTGACTATTTAATATTACAGATCATTTAGGATGTTATAATATAATAATTACTTATCTTATTTTTAACTTAGTCTTAGTTTGTTAAATTTAACAAAACACGGTATTTATTGAGTAAATAAAAAAATATATAAAAGTTTTTCAAATGGTATCATAATAATTATTTTCTTTTCGAATCTGTTGCTCTTTGGACATTATTATCTTTTCTCTAGATCGATTGATGAGATTAACGGTGATTATTATTATTAAAAATGAATTATTAATAAAAATGAATTATTGAATTACCTCAGCCTGAACTTGACAAAAACTTTACTGACAATTTTTTATAGAAATACCTTCTGAGAATTCAGATGTAATAGTAAATCGGCGGGAAAATTATTTAATAATAATTATTTCTATTTAAGATTAAGCAAAAAGTAATACAAATGTAGAAACGAAACCGTTAAGTTTCACTTTTGAGAAACATTTTCATATTCCGATACCGAAATTTTCGTCAAAAGTTTATCTTTTCGATCGGTTAAAATAAATTCCGCAGCCAATGCAATTTCACATGAGTCAAAGCGCTGTATCAACTTAACTGCATGCTCACAAAATCGAATTACGAGCTTGTCAATAACAGCGGTTTTGCTCCACCCGATGGCCACTGGCCAATTTGTGCGTTAACTCAGCGAATTCAGTTTAAACTACCTTCCCATAATGCCAAAGTTTCATACATTAAATATGGAATATTATTTATTCAAAGAGTCTACGTAAATAAAAATAAAAAAATGACAAATTTTTCTCCGACATCAGTTTGACCACTTTTATAATAAGTATGATATTTATTTTCTTAAAATTTTCTTTACCTTTTTCATGTTATCAATTCGTCTGTTTTGATTTATGTTGGTAGTGAGTTCGAAAGCTGACTTTGACTACGGTAATGGAAATTTTAGGCGTAATTTATTTATAATTTCGTGCATTATTTATTAAGAAGGCAATAATAATTTTTAAAAGTAAATATTATAAAACTAAGAAAAGAAGGTGGTCAATATTATTCATATACTCAATATTATTCATATTATTTGTACGTAAGTTTACGACCATATATGATGGAAAACTTTTTAAACATATTCCATCATATATCCTTATGAACTTTTTATTAATGAGAAGACATTAAAAAGCTATCACCTGTGACACGGAATTTATTCAAATTATTTAGATATTTCAAAATGCATATATCATCAAAGATCCATTAAATTATTTAAAAAAAGTAATATTCATTTATCGTTCTAGTATCCAGATATCGTATAACACGCAATTATAAAATGACAGGATAATTGCTCCATTATACCAGCAAAGCGGGAGAAGCATTTTAAACACCAATCCGTGAGTAATTCTTGTTGCTGAAATAAACTGTTCAGCAGATGATTACAGTATTCACAAAAAATTTCTGTTTTCATTTAGTGAATTTTAAAGACCTGTTTTGAATCTTTTTTGTTATTTATACCGACTCTTTTTTTCTGGTCAATAATTAGCATAGCTGCATGTAGAAACCGATAAAATTAATGAATATTTAAATTTCAATACACATCATCATCATATCAGCCTAACAAAGTCCTCTGCTGGACATAGGCTTACCCATGAGCCGTGTATAATAGACATAAAATTGTTAAATCATTGGTGCATTAGAGAAGGCGTGATGATGATGATGATATGTACAACTCAAGGTAATCCTGTCTGCTTTAATAAATATTTTAAAACTTCTTGTCATTTTATTTTAGTACACCGCTTCAAATTGATTTAATATCTAAGCATTTTTTACTGTAATCGATGAGTCGAAACATTTGCCTTAAATGTGAAATTACGATATATTCTCCATTTGTGATATATTTTCAGCTGTTTTGCTCGCCTGATGGCCGCTGGCAAATTTGTGCGTTAACTCAGCGGTTTTATTTCGACCTACCTTCTCAGACCATTAGGATAGTAAATATTTCGTAGAGATGTTAAAATTTGAAGTGCAAGTGAGGTTGGCTAGGTTTCCGAAGATGGTGTTTGGAGCCCCTTACGCTCGTAGTGCATACGATGCTCATAGGGAATTCTTGCAAGACAAGGTTTATTAAGAATAGGATCAAGCTGCAGTAATGAAATAAAATGTTAATACTGACCGGATAAAATCGGCATTAGTTTTATAAAATAGTATTTTCTAACAGTTAGTCCAACAATCTTTGCGCTTTGGACGCTCTTAATATATATTTGATTATCAGAAAAAAACTATTCATCGATAGTACAGCAATGGAGAAGAAACTATTTTAAAAGTCTATATCCGATTAGATAAACTAGAATTAGGTCACCGCAAAAGTCAAGTAGGCCCATTTTAACGACAACATTTTATAAAAAGTAAACTTATTATACGGATGTAGTCCTAGTGGAACGTATACTTATGCAAAAAAATTAATGCGTGTTTAGAGAAATGATGTTGTTTTTAAATTAAGATCTTCTGCCTTGTATAGCGATGTTAGGCAGTCATTTGTATTTTATCACGATAGCAGATTGAGGTAGAATCCACTTACATTTCACGTACGACAATAACTAGCGCCAATCAAAAAACTGCAGTAATTCTCTTTACTCAGTGGAATATCCGTTTTGGCAGAGGGATTCGCCGTAGCAAATGACGAATGGCATTGAGCGAAGGGCCTCTTTATCTATCAATGTGATATAGAATGCAATTTAAAAAAATCAATGCGAATTGATACAGGAACATGTTTAACAATTTTGTTAGCAATGTATTATTAAAGTTCAGATAACTACTAAACCGTTTACGAGAAAATATTTTTTTTAAAGAAGTATTTTATACAAAAATAATAATGTTTTATTTTTGTTAAAATCAAAAAAAATGACAAGCTGCACGTGCATAACGCATTTTTAAAAACAGATATATGAAATGTTAAAAGTGTACTAAAAATATTTTTATCACCAAATGAAGTATATCAAACACTGAAACTGTTTAAACAGGATATTAAAATGAAAAATTGGACTTGCAAAACATTATTCTCAGTAATCGACGGAAGGAAGCATTGTCGCCGTAAATTTGTAAGCCATTACTGAATGGGAAGGCGCAAGGGGGAAGTTATTCTAAAATATACGTGCGTTTGAAATCAGTTTGTGTAAAATAAGATTTCCTATCGATTTAGTATTACAATTTGGGACTAACTGTGCATATATAGGTTTCAAAAACAATTTTGCTCAATTAGACAATGACAAACAAAACGTAATTTTTGTTTACAAAAATGAGCTATTCAAAGTCCTTTTCTGCGCGCATTAACTTGAAACAAGTCATTAATTGATTTATTATTAAAGAAGTCATAGGAATTTTTTTATTTTTTATTGGATTATAGAATACGTGTCTGTTACACACGACGACTCTAAGGATATCGCATACGCAGCATTGACGCTAATGTTAGGAAATATGAAAACCGATTTAAAAAATTTTGTAGGTTATGTATAAAAAACTATAGAAAAAGGCATAAGACCAATAACAGTAGGGTAGTAAAGTTAATAAAAACGCTCCAGAACCAGACAATTGACATTTCATTGCTTGTTTTAAAACGCCCTGTACATCATCATCCTTACTTGTAAAAGCAAACAATTTATTGCAGTTATACGTCTTTTGAGAGATGAGCATTGATGAACATTAGGCTAAAGGAACAACTTCCTGTCTGGGCCTAATATGGAAAAGAACAACAATGACAACAATGAAAAATGACAACTGTATTAACGATATTTATTTCTACAAACGTAGTAGAAGGTGATTGAGGTCCAATATTTATATATTTATTATGTATATCATATGTGAATTCCCATTAATTTACACGAAGTGATTAATTTATTCCTATACTTAAATATTCGTTAATTTTAGTAAGTGCATCTTTTGAATAATTTAAACATATTTGAATTCATTATTATTTCTAAGGTAAACTTTTCTATACTTAAGGACTTTTGTTGTTTTGTTTGTATCAAAAGTTGAACAACAAATCAATTCGGGTACATTAATCATTTTGTCTTAGTGAGTTCAGCAAACTAGTTTTAGTTATCAAAATGAACCATAAATTCAATTCAATCATATGGTTAAGTCTTATACTGAGCTTTTGTCAGTTTATCATGAGTTAGACAAAACACTTTTAATTGTTATCTAAAATGATACTTATAAATCCTTCAAATTCTTTACAGAATTATTTTCAAGTGCAGTAAAAAATTAAAACAATAGGAATATTATATATCGAAGGCCTAACGTTATTTATTATTAATTTAAAATTTCTGAAAGCAAACACAGGATCAACGTAATGAAATAACGTACACCGTGCCGGCTGATTCCCACATCAATTGCAAAATATCTGCTTTAATCGGATTAAATAGCAGGGTTAAGGGAATGTCTGATCTGTTATTTGTAATGTTTCATTAATTGCAAAACTTTAAACGTAATAATTCTCAGCCATTCTTTGTATTTAATAACTTTTAAAATAAAAAATGCGATTTAAAGTTTAATGAATATACGAGAGATAATATTAGTTTTATTTACGCGATTATTATACATATGAAATGCTTATACCCGGTACTGCCACACTATTATGTCCCTGCATTTTAAATCTGTAATTTTAATTAACATTACATGCTATTGATACGGCAATTGATTGATATAAATGATATTGCATTTAAGATACTTAATTGGCTAAGGGTCAATGCTGTGTTTCTCAATGAATAAATAAATAAATGGTTATTGTTAGTTATCCATTAGCGATTGACATATACTGGATAATACTGCAGCTCATCATTTCAATTTATCTAGTGGGCTTGCGTTTATTGTGTTTATTTACGACATCACAATCGACACCTCTAGATTTCACAGTGCATATTGAGGGACGGACAGGTAGTAATAGCGACTTTGCTTAAAATTTGAAAATAACTCAAATAAAAAACACCAAAGCAATAGCTATTACGCACTCCGTTGTTGTAGTTTCTAATAGCAAAGATGAAAAAAGGTCCACGACACTACAAGTTAGCCAAGACAGAATGATGATTCAATTATGCTAATAGCAGGATAATTTATTTTCT
The DNA here is from genome assembly GCA_029286875.1 of Lamproptera curius. Lineage (NCBI taxonomy): Eukaryota > Metazoa > Arthropoda > Insecta > Lepidoptera > Papilionidae > Lamproptera > Lamproptera curius. Next base: position 1,313,691 of record JAGSMT010000107.1, on the reverse strand, counting down.
GTTGTATTATCCTGCTATTAGCATAATTGAAACATATTAGTACATACGCAGTTTCCTGTTGTTGCGAACGTAACCGTTGCAGATAAAGCATTTAACATACGCACTTTCAAAAACAAACTCAAAAAGAAGATATTAACTATTATTACAACCTTTTTTGTAAAGCCTGCTTACACTTAAATAAAATACCTAAGGTCGTGGGTACAAATTCTGCAGAAACTAGACCACTGTTTATTATTTTAAACCAACTAGATTAGGGCAATGCATGGCCAATTACCCGATTGCCTGTGAATTAAGACGATTCTTGCATCGGAGTTACGCTTGTAAAAAGTATGTCCTCCGCGTTATCTTTCTTCTGTCGGGTCGGTTATCTGTACCTTAAAAATCTGAGGGAGAAATGAAGTGAGAATACCTGTCTTTGTGCATGCTCTTGAGTAGTATAATATATTTTGCGTAGATAGCTTTTATCTAATATAGATCGGCTGCCAAAATGAATTCCGACTCGAAGGATGTCTACGATTACAAACAACACGATCGTTCTGTAACCGCAACCGAGTAACACGGTTGTGGTGCCTATCACTTATATATTACTACTACATACTTAGTTTCCTATGGTTTAAAAAGGCATACGCTTTTATAAAACAGTTAATAAGCAGTCAGCAACACTCAGGGACACTATTTCATGGCCTCATTTTATTCGCGTAAGTTCCTATAACGCGAACTATCTACGGACATAAAAATCATCTTAATACACTTCTTTGAAATTTTGTGGTTTCAGCCTTGTATTGCTTAGAAGATTCTTTTTTATACTTCCAATCACTTACATTTCAAAACAGTATAAATAGCTTTTAATTTAACTATGTATTCAATTTTATGATGACATGTTTTGAATTTTCGCAGTATTTTCTTTAGTAATTTTATTATTTTGAAAGTTAACCGTAATTGTCTTGAAAGTTAGCCGTAATTAGAAAATATAACTGTAATTCAGTTTTTTATACTAAAACAAGTATTTAAATTATTAATTTTAATTTTTTCCTATTGTGGACTTTAGAACTACATTTTTCTTACTCTTGAAGTTTAAGGTATTAAAATTTATTTAATTAACTATGTTGAAAATGTTTATAAATAACTACTAACTTAATATATGGGTATCATTTGTTATTCTTTATTCTGAAACAATTCTTTTTCTTATAGCATTGCTGGACTGATTGTGCAAATACTTCAGCCAAGGCTCTTGCACTTAATTACTAGTTGGGCTCGTTTTTTCTCTGTTTTTATACTATTTATTAATAAAAGCGAACAGGCAAGGGAAGAATCTATTGAATCGTTTGACTAATCAATTCCGATTGTTTAAATTGGAATTCATTGAATAAATGACTTCAAAAGCAATTGCGCCTCTTTTATCTGAAGATTTTTATATTTTATTTGTTAAACATTCTTTACTTAGCTGTAGTAAAACTTGTATTCGTGCAATGTGCCGAACAAAGTCACATATTGAATTTCTCTTTCTAGTAAGTAGTTTAAGTAGCAGAAATTGAAATATATGTGATGAACAAATCGTAAATAAAATCGTCCTACTTTTATTGTAAAAATTCTTTCACTGCTAAAGAAAAATATAAAATTTATTCGACTTATGTATACAACTGCACATGCATAACAAACTAATAAAATCTTTCGCAAGCGGAATCCAACTCTGCAAACTAAAATAAATTGCATAAAAAGTTATACAATACTCCGGATTCAAAATCCTTATACAGTTTTCTATAAGCATTATAGTTGTGGGTTACTATGATATTTAATTATGATAATTATTGATATTTTAAGCTATTTATTTCAACTTCCAACCAGGTCGAAATGTGTTACGGTCGGAGCGAGGAAAAGTAACATTGCTTAGTGTTTGTTCTCAAAGCATCGCTGGTAGCGTGTTAATGTGAAAGTCATGTCATTTATATTTACAACTTTTCGGTAAATTATAAACCATCATTTCCAAATCTTACTAATAAAAAAACTACAAGCCTGTCGTACCGTAAAACGCAACAAACTTACCTTCTTTCCAATCTCACAAATACATGATGAAACCTATAAAGTTGAGATAAACTTACAAGGTTACAGTAATTTAAAGTTTATAAAGTGTCCTGTAAGGATTCCATTACAGTTGAACCCCGTTTAAGAATAACTTTAAATGGAATGAAGCTCAATCTGACTCAGTTGCGCTAAATACTTGTCCGAGCGCAGTGGAAAATTGAATTTCTGAAAGTTTCTCCATTCAAAACTCAGTGCACTTTTAATAATTTATGTTTACGAATTAATGTTAACGAATACTTATACTTATTAGATAGATGTAATTAAAATTATAAAATTTAAACGTACCTAGTATTTTTAATTAAAATTTAATCATTTGAACTAACAAACATATATTATGCCGTACATGAAAGCGAATAAAATTTATAAATACGAAGGAACAATTGGGGTAAAATATAATGTCTACTATGTATTACAGGTTACATTCTTATATGGAATGACCGTTTAGGTAAAGGGGGTGGAGGAAAATTTTGGTTTCGTCCTTCCAAACTATAATTCGGATTATGTACATTTTGTCATCTTGGGCGATTTTAATACCAATATCTTTGCAATAAACTCCTCTCGTACCCGCAAAGTTAAAAAAGTAGTCGAGTGATAATAGCTGTTTTTAAATATTACCTCTACAACCAACCCATTATAATATCTCTTGTGAAGATACTTAGCTCTATGTAATCCTCTCCTCTTATCCTTCCTTGATGTCTTTCTATGGATAACATCCTGCTCCTGGGTTTTCACATCATGACCTTAAATTCCTGTCTCATGCTCTAAAACCTCCCAAACCTAAGCCTAAGATTCTGCTCTTGCGTTTTTCTTCTAAATTTCATTGTGAAAATCTTAAAAAAGATACTGCTGAAATTGACTGGGACCCACTATTTGAGAAGCATAACAGTAATGCCAAGTCATTAATAAAAAATATAATTTAATTGTATTATGTTCACGCATCTTTAAAAACTATTAAAATAAGATGCAGTGTGGCTCCATGGCTGCCGTAAATAATTCGCGTAGCTAGATAAAGAGATCGGGCCTTTCTTTATTTTCTTCAGTCTCATCTGACGACGATAGAAAGTTCATCCATGCCATTGGTTGCGAATACCTATCCTTGATTCTCTTCTTCCAGTATATAATACGCTCTGGTTCACCCCCTTCCCAAATGTTCCAGTCTGTCTCATTACCGATCTATCTTATCATCATCCTCCTTTCTTTTCAAAGACGCGTTCTCAAGCAAATTCACATTGAAATATCTTTATTTAATTTAGAAGTGTAACACTCGCTTGTTGATTGTCAAGGACGCTACTACCGTTTTAGAATAGGACGCCTCCGACGTACCTATATTAAATTGGAAATATTCGGAGCGAGCGTTCCATTGCCAGGTTGTGTTATGTTATAATAATGTTTAACACATGAACATTCCTCTACTATTTACTGGGTTTATTGTAAAAGCGTATACATTATCCTATAAAAGATTTTTTATTCTTCTCAGTCTAGTTGCTGGAAGAAATAAATTACGTTTTGTTTCTAGTATTTATGTTATGTGCATCACAATGCCTGCGAAAATCATTTTTATGTTTCTGGACATACATATTAGGTTTTAGAATATGTATAGAGTAGTATCAGGTGGGGTTTTAATCTCTTTTGGAGCCCAGGTTAAATACCGATCGAGTAGCTCTTTTTTGGAGGAGAAAGATCGTATAAGTATCCACTGCACTTCCCCACACTAAAATGCCATAAGGCATTACACTGTGGAAATAGCTAAAGTATATTAACTGCCTCCGTAGTCGAGTGGTATGAGCGTGGGCCTTAGGAACTGGAGGTCGTGGGTTCAAATCCTGCGGGGACTCAACAATTTTTCATTGTTGTTTCCTAGTTGGTTAGGGCAATTTGGGCCGATCACCCAATTGTCTGAAAAGTAAGATGATCCTTGCGTCGGATGGGCATGTAAAAAGTCGGTCTATCCAACAACCCGCATTGGACCAGCATGAAGGGATGCGACCCAAAACCCCCTAATGGATAAGGGTGTATTAGGGGAGGCCTATGTCCAGCAGTTGACTATCACAGGCTGATGATGATGATATTTACCGGGCTTTCTCCACGTCAGCTAATTTTCTGATTTTCTTGGCAGCAAATACATTATTCGCCAGTCCATAAATATGGGGGCCCCATTGCAACCTAGTATCCATTGTTATCCCCAGAAACAAGGTTGACTCAACAACTTCAAACTGTTTCTTATCTATAAACACTTCATATTTACTCGGTCTTACATTTGGAATCATAAATTTAATTCATTTTATCTTTTGGTTTAGTACCAAATTATTGACGCTAAACCAGTGCGCCACTCTAGAAAGAGTATTATTTACATCGTCATTTATTGATTAAATTGACAAATTAACAATTTGATAAGTCCAGTACATTTTGGATTTCGATCTGGTCACTAGTATTATCATCGCTCTCCTTTAAATTGCTGACGACATTAAGGTAGGCGTGAAAAATAAAATGGTAACTGTGTTGGTTCTAATTGACTTGTCTAACGGGTTTAATGTCCGCAGTAACGATATCCTCTCAGCTATCTTATCGCACTTAACGGTTTTCGATGAAGCGCTGGATTAGTTTTCTTCATATCTTCAAGGAAGCCAATAGGCGATCTATTACGATGATTTGATCTTAAATTGACTAGACACTGCCAGTGGTGTCTCTCAAGGCGGTATTCTTTGCCCTATTCTATTTCCGAAATTCATAAATCACTTAAAAACACCCATGTACGTATCTTTTCTATGCAGATGATCTTTACACATTCAGTCAGCTATTAATTTGTTATCGCAACATCACATCACATCATCAACCTTTGATAGTCCACTGCTGAACATAAGCCTCCCCTAATACACCCCTATCCATTAGGGGTTTTGAACCGTATCCCACCACGCTGGTTGGTGGGTGAACTGACTTTTACATGCCCATCCGACGCATGGATCATCTTACTTTTCAGACAATTGGGTGATCGCCCCAAATTTCCCTAACCAACTAGGAAACAACAATAAAAATTTGTTGAGTCCCTGCAGGATTCGAACCTACGACCTACGGATTCTAAAGTACACGCCTATACCACTAGGCTACGAAGCAGTTCAATTCATGAATTAAGGTAAATTTAGACATTATCAAAAAGTGAAGCGATCAATTTAGTCTTAATATAAATAAATCAAAATGTCAAGCTATCGTTCTAGAAAGTTCACGAAATATGAATGCAGTGGATGTGCTTAATCATCAGTAAAATATCAAAACCAATGACTTATATTTGACAAAACTTTGAGCTGGAAAGACCAAGCAGCTAATGATAGTTATAGCGTACCAAATACCTTGCGTTGTCGCTATAGACTAAAAATTTTATTACATTCTGACACCAAGAAATTGCTCGAGCAGGCCTTACTTTCCTTTTAATCGACTTTGGTGGTGTGTGCTATATTGACCTGAATACAGTGCAATTCAATAAGCTTGACCGACGTCTAAATAACAGCGTTCTGTTCATTTTCAATCTGCATTATGACCACATATACATCTCGCTCGCAACTGCAGTGGTTGCCTTTGCGCAAATCGCGTTCGTTATGAGCTTTAACTACACTCTATTCATTTCTTGTTATGTTACTCCTTCTTACTTGACCTCCCACGTTAAATATCTTTGCTCTTATTAATCAATGCCCAAACCATCGCTCTGATTTCATACATTTCTCTTTTTCTTTATATTACCTCCGCAGATCAGGTTAGCGCTAAGTCGTTTTACTATAAAAAACGTATTATTTATTAAAAAAACTGTCCACGGAATGGTATAAATTTTATTAATATAGGAGATATACGTATTTTACAAAGTTTTTTTAGTATGAATGTATATATATTACAGTGCATTATTAACCATATTCTTATATGTATGTATATCATTTACTTAATTGTAATATACATAATATTACAATTTTTAGGATTATATGTGTGTTTTATTATTGTTATTTAAGGCACTTTTGCTCATTCTGCGATAACCATGTCCACACAGAATACAAAATACAGGTTGACTGGTAGACAATGTTATTGGCATTAATCTTGTACAAAGGCGGTAGAAGATTTGTGCATAAAGTGTAAATAAATATACATTTACTATAATAGTTTAGTTATTTTATAGTGTGGAACATCTATAAACGGTTATCGTTCAACAATATCATCGCAAAATAAAACATTAAAATAGCTATAATAGTCTAAGTAAAAGAAAAAGATAATATTTTGTTCCTTAAAGCCAAAATTGGCTATTATCGTAAAAGACAAAAGCTTCAATGACGTCAACTGAAAAAAGTAACAAAAATAATTATCGAATGTTTGCGACATTTCTAAATAAGTGTCACCTAAAAATCAGTAGCTAACGATGATTACGACATTTCAGAAGCAAAAGCATTAAATCCTGTTTTTTGAACAAGGAACAATGAGTTGTTTTTAAAAAAATAATTATGATCAAAGAGTTCTTTTTAAAACAATACATGCAACGCACATAGATATATTTATAATATATGTCGATAAAAATATTTTTATTTTCAACTTACGATAAATTCAAATCAAAAAACTATTCAGTTTTAAATATTATGAAAATGCAATTTAAAAATTATATTAATGTACATTGACAATTTCTTTGTTTATTTATTAATTGTAATCTCTGTTGTGTACATGAAATTATTTATGGTCATCACGAACTTGAAAACATGCTCGATGTTGAACGATGTAAAATAAAGCAATCCATTTTGCGGTCGCCAATAATATTGTCTATTATTATTTTTTTTTATGGTAATATTAATTACTTCTAAACAAATCATTAAAAATGAATAGCAATTTTCAATGCTTTAGGTGATATCTAAAATTATCAAAGTAGTAATTGATCTTTTACGAAAATACTTTAGTTTTCTATCATTACAACGTAATTATATTTTGGTAATGTAAGTTATGGTAACAAATGTGTTGAAATAAAATATGAAAGTAGTCTTTTATAAAGAAATGTTGCGTTAGCTAATTAAAATATTACTAAGTTTTATTTTTTACGGTTTACCGGAACGTCTATCTTATTATTTATTGATAAATATATTAGTCATATATTAAATCAAATATAGTTTCTCTAATTAAAACTTAGTTAGTCAATTAGTTTGACACATGAAGAGTTTAACCGTGTCTTCATGTGTCAAACTGACCGAGTGTCATCAGGAAAAAAATATTTTGGACAACGTATCAACCACTGAAGGTAAGTCAATTACGTTTCCCATGAACAGAAAAGGTGTAAGTATCACCCCTTGAGGCACTCCCATTCACACTGTGGATCCAGAGAACCGGAGAGATCAGACCCTCGCATGCCATGAAAGTCCAATATACTTTTTTTTTAGAAATAAAATTATATTGTGTTAATTATCATAAACTGACCTTCCAAAAAGGGAGGTCTTTACTTTGGAGCGTACGTTTTTGAAGACCTGCTTGGCGCTGTAGTAAGTGATCTTGCCTGTTGCGCCAACGGTTGTGGTTACGATTTTCACCACGGGAGAAATATTGTGTGATAAAATTGTGTTTTCCTCGTATTGGGTTGTTTGTATCTATGTAAAATGTATTTAGTCACAATAGAAAAGTAAGTTCATTTATTTATAAGTCATCTAATTTCTAAAGTACAAGCTTTTCTTAGTTTGGGACTCGATGATGTTGTGCTATTCGTCCATAAAATAATTTATTATTTTTATACTTAGATGAAAGTAGTAACTTATTTAAATAACAATAAAAAGATGGTAAAATATTACACCGCCAATTAAATTTTAAGATTAAAAAATAATACATTACATATTCTATATAATACGTGAAATATATTTTTGTTCTATACCTAACATGTGTACTAAATTATTATAAACCTTTCCTATATTGCAAAGGGTGTATTGTGCCCCATGAACAACCGGCTTAAATTATTTTTATTAAATGTTGTACGAGATACATGTTTCTTTTTTAATTTTACGGCTGTCTTCACGAAGTCAAGAGTCAGTCGGAGCGACGTCTGACATTGAAGACACGACGGCAGCGGTGCAGAAACGTATTGATAAATTATATCCAGTTAAAATATTTATCCACTTCGCTGGAATAGCACATTAAATCACTTTTTCCTTGCGAAGAAATAAGTAGCATTTAGTTTGTTGTAAACCATTTTTACAAAAAGTATACTGTTTTTAATTTAATTTCTTTCTTGTGGAAAAATTAGTGAAAAATTTTGCATTTTCAAGAACATATTGGGGAATCTTAAATTATTCATTAATAACAAGATAAATATTATATGATTCAATATATAATAGATAAAAATGTCCTGTGTTAATAATTGTTTTTTCATATCTTCTCTAATTAACGAGTTTGATCTTTTATTGTTAAGTAAACTTTTTTCCGCTAGCTTCTTTCATTATAATGTAATGGTAGACTTATTTGGCAAGCAAGTATACTAAAAGTAGGATGTCCCATGCGCTATGTTATTGTAGTGACGATGCTATTTTAGTCAATGGCGCAGAATTTGTTTGTAATTTTGTTAGTTGTTGATCTTGTGGAAAATAAATTGTAGTAAATATTTTGGTGTTTTATATATAAATGTCTTATAAAAAATTTTCAGACAGATTTTTAGTTTACTTTATGAAATCGTGTCTGTGTCATTTCCATAGCTTTTCTAACTGCGAAATTGCATTATTTTATCATTAGCCTGTGATATGTTTATGTGGCCTTTGTCAAGCAGTGGACTCTCCATAGATTCTGGACATAGGCCTAAAGTAACCACCCCTAATGTACGCCCACGACCTCGGGTTTATAAAGCAAGGCCGCTAGGCCACGATAGCGGCATTATTTACTTATTGCCAATTACCCTTGTAGCTTTGTAATTGTTTCTTACCCTTTAGAACCAAAGGTCGTGGTTCATAGTATACGAGTTAATGCGTATATTGTTATAAACTGAGTTAAAATATTACTGTCGTTTGACAAAAGAAACAATAGAAAGATATTACTAAATATAGGTTTAAGCGTAGTAAAGTAAGTAAATAGCGATTTTAAAGTATCATGATCTGTTACCGCCATTAATGAGTGCTCAAAATCAAAAACCCCGAAATTAAGTATGATCCTAAATATGTCAATATATAAAAAAATTAAAAGCGTGATGATGTCTTTTCGATTGCTTATGTACCTGCCAAAATTAAAAAAAAATATCTTTGTATGTGAGCTGCTACAATTTTCGCGATTAACAAGTGCGTACATGTCTTATCCTACCTAATGGGACAATTTGTTGTATGGATAGTCAAATCGACATCTATTAAGGATATATACACAGTATAAAGGTTATAGTTTCTCAATCGGATAACATAACATAAAATCTTTTATTACGTACAAGCCCCAAGAAATTATTCCGACATCAGAAATAAGGTAAAAGTATTATTGTAAATTTGTTAAGTAATAGTTAGAGTTCTGAAATAAATTTTGTCTTCAAATAAATATTGCGAAACTGTAACATTATTTTAGCCTAGTCTCGGGCACATTACTTACTTTCATCGATACACCCTGGTATCGGAACTAGCACGCTAGCGTTGGTAAGAGAGTTCCTGCGAATTTGTTTGCCGTGAGTTATAAGGACCTATGAGTTACGATAGCCTATAAACTTTAAAACAATGAATGGAAAAATAATTTTTTATAAAGTTTTCAAATTGTATATTAATAAATTAGTATTGATCGAAATAAAATAAACGACCCCCACCCCTTTAGTTGGGGTCTTGACGACTTGTGCAAATGTGAGGGGAGTAGCTGGTAGCTCAGGTGTAAAGAAACGAGGTAACAAATTTAAAAGTAAATAAGATTAGCAAAATTAAAAAGCTTTGTTAAAGGAGGTTAAAAATATTTTTGGTTATTTTGCGCAATCAATTTTCTCAATAAAAATAATAATGAAACATATAAATTGTATGCAAAGTATTATTTATAATTTACATATATACAATATTTTATATATAAGGTATTTATAATTACTTAAAAATTGAGCAGTAACGTCGTACGTGGTATGTAAGAAACATAAGTTATAAACAACAACAATCATCAACATTACCTTATTACGTCAATGGAATATTCTAGTTCATGGATATCGCGGAACGTCCAATGAGAAAATGACAAGAAAATTGCTCTATTATACCAGTAAAGTGAGAGAAGCATTTTAAACACCTATTTGTGAGTCATTTATGGAGCTGAAATAAATTGCCATTGCATATAATGTACTGCTTTCATTGCATAGAAGTATATTTCGTGTGTCGTGCGGTGTTTTCATACATAAGTAATTATTTTTTAAACCTAATTTAATGTTGACTATAAAATATGATAGAACATTTGGAATGTTATAATATAATACTTTCTCATTTAATTATTATCTTAGTCTTAGTTGTAGTAAATTTAACAAGCTTACAGTATTTATTGAGCAAATAAAAAAAATGTAAACGTTTTTCTAATGGCAACATCATAAATATTTTTGTTTCGAACCAGTCAGTATTTTGATATCCCGTACTTTATCTTTTTTTTGCGTCAACCCGTTGCGTTATCTTTTTTCTATATCGATTTATGACATTAATGCTGATTATTTATGATAAATATATCAACTACCTGAACCTAAACTAGTCAATAACTTCACTGACAATTTTTCATGGAAATACCATCTAAGAATTCAGATGTAATAGTAAATCGGCGGGAAAATTATTCAATGATAATTAGTTCTATATAAGATTAAGCAAAAAGTAATACAAATGTAGAAACGAAACTATTAAGTTTCACTTTTAAGAAACATTTTCATATTCCAATACCAAAATTTTTGTCAAAAGTGTACTTTTTCGATCAGTTAAAATAAATTCCGCAGCCAATGCAATTTCACATGAGTCAAAGCGCTCCTGAATCAACTAAACTGCACGCTCACAGAATCGAATTACGAGCTTGCCAATAACAGCTTTTTTGCTCCACCCGATGGCCATTGGCCAATTTGTGCGTTATCTCAGCTAATTCAGTTTAAAATACATTCCCATAATGCCGAAGTCTCATACATAAAACACGAAATATAATTGGCAAATAAATTGCAAGATTACCGCGTGAAAATGTTATTGATATATTGTACGTATAATTTATTTTAAGAGTCTACGTAAATAAAAATATAAAGTTGAAAAGTTTTTTACCGACATCAGTTTGAACACCTTTATAAAAATACGATGATTATTTTCTTTAATTTTTCTGTACCTTTTTATGTCTTTAATTCGTTTGTTTTGATTAATGATGGTAGTGACTTTAAAAGCTGACTTTGACTATTGCAATGGATGTTTAATGGGGTAAGTTATTTGCGAAGCAGTTATTTGATACCAAACAATTACATGTGCTAGCATCAAAACATAATAAAAAAAATATGTAAGCTATTGAAATTTTGTTTCTGACCTAAAAGCGTCTTCCTCGCCCTTTGTACACATTATTTACAATTTCTTACATGTTTTTTCAGAAACATGTTGTTTTAACACACAAACACAATTTTATTTAAATTCTTTATACGTAGTTTCTGGAACGTATCATGAAAAACTTTTAAACGTGAAACACACCTATGTGTACTCATTAAAACGTACCTATTTACGTTACGCGTAAGGGCTTTATAATTTTTAGTCTTCGGATTTTCTATAATTTATTACCAATTTTATTATGAAACGTGAATACTTTCTATGTTTTAATTACTGAAAAAAGGATTTAAGTTATGAATACTGTTCAAACTACCAATGCCACTCGACGCTGTATGCTTTTCTTTACACAGGCTTTTGTACGAATCCAAATAAGGCTTGAAATATACTATTTACATAACAAGTATTAACTGCTTTTTCTCTAGAACAATAAAATAATCATAGGATTCTGATCACTATAAGGATACAACGAGCTAATTATAGCAAAATTATAAAAATACTCTAAAGTTTGCCTTTTACTAATAGAAGAAACTCTCTTAAAGCTGCAGGTGGTAGGTCCCCTTTACAAGAAACGTCCGCGGTACCTATTTCTACCGCAAATTATTAGTGTATAAATACTGCTGTATTATGGTTTATGGGGCCCTTTTGCCAGCCTTAGTAGTGAGTACATAAGACTTAGCATATTATGTCTTAAGGCGGGAGAAGCATTTTAAATACCAATTGTTGAGTAATTCGTGTAGCTGAAATAAACTGATCACTACAGTACTCGTTGTCTGAAAATTTCGGTTTTACTTCAATGAATTTTAAAGATCTATTTTGCAGTTTTTTTTTTAATTTCATAACTTTTTTTCCTTTCAATGACTAGCATAGCTGCATTTAGACACCGAGTAAAATAATGACCATTTAAATAAAATATACATCTTCACCATTTCAGCCAAACAAAGTTCACTGCTGGACATAGGCTATATTCTATGCACTGCTCATGGGGTAACCCATGAGCAGTGCATAAAACACCGTTAAATCATTAGTAGACCTCAAAATTAAATCTTCTTATTATTTAACTACAGTGCAGTGCTACAAATTGCACTTCAGATCTAAACATTTTCCAATGTAATATATGAATTGAAACATCATTTTACCTGTCATTAGTCGAGGTGTATTATATCAAAAATGGTATTTAAATGTAAATAAAAATAAACGTTACATAGTGTAAGAAAACACTTTTTACATGTGCCTTTTTATACCTTTAAAAGCCTTAAATAAGAAACTACGACAAGTTGTCCATTGGAAATATATTTTCAGCTACATAACAATATTAGTCAAATGATTTCCTTTATCAAAAGCTGCAAACTGGTTTCGGCTCTGATGCAATTTTATATAAGTCAAAGCGCTTTAGTATTAACTTAACTGCACGCTCACAGAATCGAATTACGAGCTTGCCAATAACAGCTGTTTTACTCTACTCGATGGCCACTGGCCAATTTGTGCGTTAACTCAGCGGTTTCATTTCGAACTAACTTCTATATTTTGAACATGTTATATTATCTGAGTGAATTATAATAAAAGCAAAATTTAGAAGCAAATATATTGATAAAAGCAATGCTTGCTATCTGTTGAATTATTGTTACGTATGACGTTGTTAAGTTTGTGAAGTTAACAAGTATTTTTGGAAACGCTAGTTTGGAACATGATATTGTTTAAAATAATCTTTCTATTCAGACATTGACATTTTTGAGCTTGTTAAGTACTTTTTAAAAAAAAATATTAAAAACTCTTTACAGTTAGTTCAATATTGGAGCATACAATTTCCGTGCTAAATATGGACTTCTCAGATTAAAAGTTATATTAGGAATAAGATGAAACTTAGCAACGAGATAAAATATTAATACTGACCGGATAAAGTCGACACTAGTTTCAGAAAGCAGTATTTTATAGCATTTAGAACAACGAAATAGATTTATCTTTGCGCTATAGACACCCTGAATAAATATCTAATAATCAGAAAATACCATTCATCGATAGTACAGCAATGTAGAAGAAACTATTTTGAAATTGCTATTTCCGATTAGATAAACTAGAACTAGCGCGCCGGAAAAGCTCAGTAGAACCATTTCAACAACAATATGTTACGGAAGAAACTTTTTAAACAGCATGTGTCCTAACAAATCCTATAGTTATGCCTAAATTTTGTAATGAACTGTGAATGCTGATGTTTCCAAATTAAGATCTTTTGTCCTGTTTAGAAATATTCGACACTAAACAAACTAAAAGTATTTTATCAATTAGCAGACTGAGGTAGAATTCACGTACGTCATTAACTAGATCCAATCGAAAAATTGCAGTAGTTCTCATTACTCTGTGAAATATCCGTTTTGGTAGAGGGATTCGCCGTAGCAAATGACGAATGGCTTTGAGCGTAAGTCCATTACAGTTGGCCTCTTCATCTATCAATGTGCTATAGGATGCAATTTAAAAAGTAACCGTAAAAACAAGAACATGTTACGATTTAAAACTCATGCATTTTTAATATTACATGCTAAACCGATTGCGAAAAACAGTTTTTTCATTTTTTCATAAAAAAAATAATTTGTCAAAAATACTCCATTCAAATTCGTTTAATGAAGTTTTATAGATAAAAACACTAATGATTAATCATTGTTATAATTAAAAAACAAAATACTGCACGTTTGTTATGTATTTGTAACAGTCGTATTAAATAGTAATAGTGTACTAAAAATGTTTTAATCATTACTACCGAATAAACAATATCAAATACAAAACTGTTATATTGTTGAGATAGGATATGCAATTGCAATCTTTCATTTCAAAAATGTTCTTAGTAATCGACGGAAGCAAGCATAGTCATCGAAAATTTTTAGCAATAAATATCAAAAGGATAAACAATAATGGCGCATGGATAAAGTTATTCTAAAGTATACATGCGATTTAAATTAGTTTATGTTAAATAAGAATTCCTATTTAAATAAATAGGAATTCTTATTATCTATTATAGTATCGCAATTTAAAAAAAAAATTACAGTTCAAAGACGAGTGTCCTCAAATTGACTATAAGCTTTTATATTATTTCGTCCAAAGCTCTTGTCTCGCGAAGTTTGTTAGGATAAAAAAGAGAAAAATAAAAATTTCGTGTCCAAGTATTGCATACGTGTCTAATATGTTATGTCAATATTTGCGTTATAATCGATAATGAAATATTGACCGTCAATATGCTGTTGGAAGTGTAAATTATTTATACGTTTGAAAAATAACGTTAGTAAGTGATTTCGAAAGAATCGCATCATATTTCAGAGTTTTAAGACAAGGTCATTAGCGTAAGAGAAACTTATAAGACATGTTAGTAGTGTCAGAATTGACTTAGTATTACTTACATAACAGAGCTTTGGCTAATAAAAAAAACTAACTGTGAAAATATACTCAATTAATATTATACTGTGTGTTCTGTCGTTACCACATAGCACCAAAAACGCAAAGCGTTTTAATTTAAACTCGATTAAAAATAACGTTACAAAAGAAGTATAAAAATGGGTGCGTGTACTTAGTACGCCGTGAGAAGATATACTTCTTGGCATCATTAAAAATAGTTTTAATTACATGCAAATAATTAATTACAATACAATAAATAATACATAGGATAGTTAACCTCAATTATATTGGAGCACTTGAAAAGTAAGTAAGAAAAGGCACTTTTTCACTAATATTCACAAATAGTAAGTAATATCAATCAAAATAATTAAGATAATTAAAGATGATAGATTTACAAAATTTAATCATAAATAATTGATTAAGAATTTATGGATTCACAAGACGTACTTTGATATATCATATAACTGGTAGTTCAGCGCCATCTGTTGCTTACAAATGTAGAATTCCTAAGAGATGTTGGCTTACTTGTCAGCTGGTACTATAAATCAGAAGCTTTGATTATGTGTGACTAGATGGCGCTTATCTAAAACGTATTACATAGATAAATCACAATGTTGATATATTAAATGAATAAAATATTACCATTATATCAAGTTGAATAAACATCATTACAAAAATTAATATATTTATAAAATAATATATTTAATATATATATTTAATATAAATTTAAATAATATAAAATATATTATTAATAATAATATATATATATACCAAAAACGAACCTTAATCCTAACTCATAGAGCACATTATGTAACGACTATCGCAAATAAAAAACGACAACTCCATTATCACTACACAAAAATCAACCTTAACACTATGTAATATGGACCTTATTACATTTTCACCGTTTTCATTATAAACTGATATAAACTGTTTCAATATAACTTTTCATCATTTTTTCATAACGCGCCTAAAGAAGTATAACTTCAATAACTTTATAAAAAAGGGCTAGAAATGCTCCACAATCTTAAAACTGGCTTATTTTGTGAGGCGCTGTACATAATACTTCTTTTGGTGCATCAGAGACAATGATAAGAGTTAATTTTTACTATGCACTCGCATACCACCACGGAAACCGAAAACATAAAATAAGGCTAAAGAAAAAAAAAAATATTTTCAATAGTGTTACGCCAAAAAGTTATAACTTCTAAGGTGTACATAAATACACATAACCTTTTAAAAGAGTTAAATTTAAAATTACTATGAATTTATCCTGTGTGTGTGCAGTAGTCAATGCAGTTTAAATTTTTTTCGTTAAAAATTTACTAAGATCTGAACGGAGAAGTTCAATTGGAAATGGCTGTCTCGGATTATGTGTACGACAACTTTCGTTATTAGGGAATGAATTATTGCAATCTTTTAAAAGTGTTTAGAAATACTTTTGTCGTCAAAAATCCTTTAAATTTATTGAATAACCTTAACCTTGACTGCTTAATTATAATATATTGCTAAATTTATCGCCTTTATTTACTATTTGAATTATCATTAAAGGAAAAATATATTTTCCTAAAAAAATTATTATGTGAAAACAACGGGCCAATTTCCACCGGTAAATGCTACATACTCCTGGTATTCCGTTAACTACTAAGACCGTACTTCTTTGAGTAGTTTAGCTTACTACCTTGACTTTAGTCAGCCACTAGACAGCATTACATAATTAGCTTGCTTGTGAAGTATGACAAGCTAAATACTTTTAAATAAGAACATATTATATATTAAGATATATTACAGATCGTAAAAATTAACGTGACTTCGTATGACATATGTTGATAGTAGTTTTATTTAGTATGAAGTCATTTGGCATGGATTATCCCTCTTTACAGACAGTCGAGGCCAACTTGGAAACAACGATAAAAAGTTTTTGAAGGATTCCAACTGACAACCTCTTATTTCTAGTGCGCAACCTGACCTGGCTCCGGAAGCAGTAAAATATTTTATAATGTTGGTATTTTTTTTTATTCGTTTTATTGTAATAAATTATAGCTGAGTCATCGTCAGTACTTCTCTTTCCTTTCAAAAATAATTCTCACGTCTTTTATGTCCATTCGGGTTATGCCATATTCGTGCTAAAACATTTACAATTATAGGCTGAATATGAGCGCGTTTTGCTTTCATACGGAATAAAGGGAATCATTCTGAAAATACCACACATCGTATTCATCACAGCGGGAAGCTTAACGAGTTTCTATGTTAATACAGCTTTCATTTAATATTAGCGCATAAGTAGCTCAAATGTTCCAAAATAATTTATGCCTTGGTACTTTTTAACGCAATTTTAAGCAATGCGTTAGCATACTAAAATAATGTTTGCGAAAGGATTTTAAAATTAACAAGAAAGTTATTAAATTGATTAAGTTTGTATATTCATCAAGTAAACATATGAAATCCCTAAAAATATGGATTCATTACAATTTGACTATCATCATTACTTAAGTAATAATAATAATAATATTGTTACATTTTATACGTGGGGAAGAAAATCATATAAATGGGGTCCAAAATTTATACATTTATGATGTATATCATGTGTAAATTTCCACTTCACCTGAACTTTAATTTATGCTTATGAATGATTTAGAGATATTTAAATTCATTATTATTTCAGAGGATAACTTTTTCATACTTAAGGACTTGTTGTTTGTTTTGAATGGGCCAAAGTCTTAAGTAGTCAGAACATTTCAGTAACAACTAAAACTCCGCGCTTGCAGAATCGAATTGCGTTAATACTTCTAAAAGTAGAGGGATAATTTGCATTGATTTTGTTAGTTTAACGCGTAAGTTTTAAATTTTTAATTAAATACAATTTTTAAGATGTAAAAAAACAATCAAACAAGTCAATTTTAATAAAGTATTTCGTAAGTATGAATGGAACACATTAATTGGTAGTTATTTAAAATCTTAAAAATACATTAGAATTCAACTTCTTACAGAATTATTTTTATGTGGAGTAAAAATTTGAATAAAATAGTAATATTATGTTAAAGGCTTTACGTTATTTATTATTAATTTAAAATTTCTGAAAGCAAATACAAGATCAACGTAATGAAATAACGTACGCCACTCAGGCCGATTCCCAGAATTGTTGCAAAGTATCTGCTATATTCTGGATTATGTGGTAGAGTTAAGGGAATGTCTGATTTATGATTTGTAGTGTTTCATTATTTGCTAAACTATAAATATAATACTTCTTATCCATTCTCTGTCGTCAATAGATTCTTCTTTGTTACATTAAAAGCCGCCTGTAGTAGTCAGCGGCCCGTAAGGTCCTTATCTCTACGGTCCTATAACTTATTTGAGTAACAACTTGCGAACCACAAACTAATGGAGAAGGCTTGTATTAGGCGAGGCTTGTGTCCAGCAGAAGGCTAAGACAGGCTGATGATGACGATGATATATTTATTATTATTATTAAATTAATATTAACTGTGTTGAAATAACTGCCTTCGTAGCCTAGTGGTAAGGCGTGTGCTTTAGAAACTGGAGGTTTTGGGTGCAAACCCTGCGGGGACTCAACAAATTTTCATTCTTGTTTCCCAGTTAGTTAGGGAAATTTGGGCTGATTACCCAATTGTCTGAAAATTAAGGTGATCTATGCGTCAGATCAGCATGTAAAAAGTCGGTACACCCGAGTTTACCCCACCGGATATGGTTCAGAAACCCCGTAATGGAGGTAGTAAGGGAGGCCTATATCCAGTAGTGGACTAACACAAACTGACGATGATGGTGATGACGATGTCGAAATCAAAAAATTTAAATAGTCTCCGTCTGGACAGTAATACGACGAACCAGGTTTAACAGGTTAACCTGGTTCGTCGTATTAATCTCTTATACAATCTAGAAACTATTCTTAATCTGTTACCTATTACATATACGAGCTAGAAAGAAACCAAATTGTTAGTGGCTTCCGACCTACACCAATAGTTTCAGAAGCAGAAAACAGATACATTTACCGTGCTTAATCTTCATCACATTGATTCTATATAGGATATAAGATACGAAACTTGGTTATTAAAAATTAAATAGTCCTTTTACTATTGAAGCCGTACCTAATTATCATATTAGTTCATATTTATTAAAGCCATTCCTACTCTTTAGGTATGCCAGGTTTTCATTAACTTACACCGGTCACTATATTTCACCCAACCCATTGGAAAAAAATTGTATGCTTAAGTGACAGCAACAGTCATTGCAATATACCAATGTTTTGACCTATTAAAGTTAAGGACAATAAAAAACCACTAGAGTTGATTTTAATTTTTTTTTACTAATTTGCAAACAAAATCGGCCCATACCTTTGCGCGTGATTGTAGATTTTAACCTGCATCTTAATTCTATTCTCTACAGACTGACATTATCATGTTACTGTATAAAATCCAAAAGACAGCAAAAAAAATTTAAATACACAAGCGTTTATGTTTGTTTGAGATTGCTCGAGGTGCAATTTCGTTAAAGTTAAATTTGATAAAGGGTCTGAAAGTGTGTCATCTTTAATAGTATATTATATTTTGTAAATTGATAGAACATATTATGATGATTGCAATTTATATACTTTACAACGATTTTATAATGTTCATGAAGCCGTTACTTAAAACGAATTAAATACTATGATAGTAAAATTGCACAATATACTAACCTTTTTTAAATAAAGAAAATTGTTAAATTCATGCAAGAAATCTAGGTCGATAGCTTAATTACTGTTATGTTAATATTGCAAACTTCCCTGTAACGTTTCTATTAGTATTGGATCTGATTGAGAATAATTTTAAAAATAATGAAGCTCAGTCTTACTCAGTCTTCCTAATTACTTGTCCGAGTGCAGAGAAATTGAATTCCCGTGATGACCGACCCGTTTCAAGACAGCGATTTTCTAATGAAACCTTTTTAAATTTCCTTAAGTATATTTCAGTGCATTTTTATCTATTTTCTAGAGACAGAATTAATGTAAACGTCTAATGTCAAACTCAAATGGCGCCTTAAACTCAATCCCTCATATAGTTTAAACATCTCCAGGGGAATGAAAGTGGCTACGGTTTACCAATAAGCAAGAGGAGTCTTAATTAGCTATACTTTATACATTAATATTATAATTACTACTAACTTATGAATACACACACACATCATCAGCCTTTGATAGTCCACTGCTGGTCATAGGCCTCCCTAATACACCTATCCATTAGGGGTTTGGACCAGTATCCCACCACGCTGGTCCAGTGCGGTTGGTGGGTGGACCGACTTTTACATGCCCATCCGACGCATGGATCTATGACTTTTCAGACAATTGGGTGATCGGCCCATATTGCTCTAACCAACAGGAAACAATAATCAAAAATTTGTTGAGTCCCCGCAGGATTCGAACCCACGACCTCCGGTTTCTAAAGCACACGCCTATACCACTAGGCTACGGAGGCAGTTAACTTATGAATAAGTTAAATAAAATATGAAGTTAATATTTGTGTACAAGTTTTGCTCCTTATAGCACTAATGTAATTAAGACTCCATTAATGAAATCGATTTTGTTTTTCCATAATCAATATCTCGAACTCTTTTTCATGTTAGCCGTCAACAGAGCTAGTGATACCGACAACCGTTTGGTAGAAAATGTTCCTGAGTAGCCTTCATAATCGCTGTTTCACTATAGGATGACCTCCACGAGATGTAGAAACGACCTGTGAAAATGTGCACTGAGTAAGCGGATTCCGAGAGTGCAGCTTAGCAATGCTTATCGGCTAATAGGGGAGGCCTATCTTCAGCAGTTGGTTTTAAGAGGCCGATATAAAAAGGCAACTGTAAGACTCTTTAATGAATATAATTGTGATAAAATTTTTACCAAGTTATGTCGCATTAAATGACTTTAAACTTTATCGCAGATATATGTGTCAAGAGTATAATGAAATAAATGTGCAAGTGATTGTGGCCAAGTAAGTTTTCCCTTATATAATGTACAAATATATGGGATCATTAATTTTGCAATAAATATTCTTCAGGACATATGTTACTTTTTTTCATTTTACGGCTGTCTTCACGAGTCAGAGTCAGACAGATAGACACTGATGACACGATGGCAAGGGCGAAAAACGTATGTAAATTATATCCTACTAAAAGATTTCTTTAAATGGCTCGAATCGAAAATCTTATTTTTTCATTTGGAAAAAATCCGATCAAGCTAATATTTATAACCTGATAAAAAACGTAAATCTTCAATTGACATTTTTTTACTTATATCTAGTCTAAGCTGAGGCATGAACAAATATTTTTTCAGAATCAATGCATTTTTGATTCGTATGTTTTATCAATGTAATATATCATTATGAAATTAAAAAACTAAGACTACTTTGGCGACCGATCGTTAAACCCAATTTATCGCGGCCGCTTTTAATACTCCTATCGTAGAAAATATTTTACGAAATACCTACAACTACATACGAATACGTTCCAAAAGCGCCCCAATGGAAAAGGCGTGAGGCCTATGGCCAACAGTGGACTAACACTGGCTGATGATGATGACAATGATGATGTAGATGACGATGATGATGACTAGCTGGAATTAAAAGTATATAATTGTAACAAATAACTTTCAAGTCATAAGTCATTTACGTACCCACAGCAAATGATTTAAGATTATATTAGGCTTATGTCGCTGAGGACGTCGAAACAGTCATAATACACTGGTTAATTTTAAAGTCAGTCCTATTTTGATTAAGTATACCTGACTATTAAACTACGTACACCGTAATTGGCTTCCCTTTCGGTAATTATTGCTTCCTGTTTCGTAGCGACGGAGCACGCCGTCGTCGATAGCGGAAACTAAGTTTGTGGTTACAATAATTATTCATTCTAAAGATAGCATTTGGTACATATGTGACTATGATGTTTGTTTTGTGTAAAAGTTTTATATACGAATTAGCATAATTTCTTTCGTCTAAAATAGTATGTAGCATGAAAACGGTTATGCCATTTGTAGCAAGATAAAATTTTTACCACGTTTTGTGCGTGTTCTAATAAAATGCATAAATATTTTTGAAAAATTAAATCAGTTGTTTGACATAATTACCATTATTAATCTTTGTTAGGAATATTAACAATTTTAATAAAATTATTACTGGATTTTATCCGTTTATTTTATTTAATTCCGACGTTTCGAACCTGAGCGGCATGGGAGACTGGAGTCATGGTCTTGTTAAGCTAAGGGTTTCAGATCTAGTTTATTAATATATTACGTATGCCATGCAAACGAACTGATTTACTTACGCAGCAGTGGTATATGTGCTATTTAATTATTAATTGATCGGATCCCAAGCAGGTGTAGAACCAACCATCTTCTATTGAAATTTGATGTTTAACCAATTGCTCACGGATCATCCTTGAGGAATCGTTTTTAGGGTTTAAATCATTAAATTATTAAAAATTATTAAACAAATCTAAGCTTAAGAATCAGTTGAACGTTCAAACGGAACGCAACCTTCAAAGTGACACGTAATGACGACGCGGATTTGTAATCTGTCACAACAATCACTGGATAATCGACATTGAAGTATTATCAAAAGGTTAAATGCAGGGTCAAGCATGAAATACGTATGAAACATTGTAGTAGATTGGGATTGTTTGTCAAATAATCAATTGCAAAAGGAAGTATTGGAGTAATCCGAACAAATTTTTGTCATCATGTTTTCGTCGAAGCAAAGTCAAACTAATTCAAATTTTATTTACTTTCTCATAACATTTTACGCATTATTAACAGAATATTATTCTCCGAAAAAGTTATTTACGAGGTGATGATCAATGACAGTCGTTAAATTTCTCTAAATTAGACAGACGTTATCGGATGAAATAATTTTAGAATTTGCAGGTTTTTACCTATATTAAAACAAATAAATTACTATGCGATCTTTTAAAAATTTTTCTAAAAAAACTAATTGACGTTTAATTAAATTGATAAACTTCAGTCCCAAGTCTACAATTTGTAAAAAGTTACATTAAATAAAATTATGTTTCAATTGGCCCTATTCTAGGTTCAAATTGATCCACCTTTTTTACAATTGCTCAATTTATAAAACTTTACACCGCTTTCTAGAGGAAAAAGGAATTAAAAGATTCAACCATTGTGTAGCGAGTAAAACATCAATCTAGTGACAATGAAACTTGGTAAGTGGTTTGATTCTAATTTTGTTTATCTAGTTTCACTAATTAAAATATCAATATTGAACAAGAATAGCTAGAGAAAATAAATCTCAATAAATACATTTACAAAACATTGCAACATTCTGCTATTTGTATTTGAAAATGATTCTAATTAGATGGATGGTTTCGATGGTTCCCGGTGTTCTATGTTGCTGACATTTATAGTGGAAGATTTTGAGATAGGCATCACTCTCCCAATCAATTCCAAAGATTTATAAAGTCCTATGTGGATTTATTTACCATCTTACCATATGATAAAATAAATGCATTTTTAAACCACCTTAACTCCATTAATTCAAAATACAATTTACTATGGAGTTAGAAAATAATAATTTTTAGCTTTTTCTTGATGTTTTAGTTATTCGCAATCCTGATAACACTTGAGCCATACTGTGTATAGGAAACCAACCCATAAATAAATATTTAAATGGCAATTCACACCATCCATCCATCCCAGTTAGCTACCGTGGGCAAATCTTTGTTTCAGAGAGCACGAGGGATCTGTGATGATGAACACCTGGCGGCTGAGCTTACACCATATTAAGCAAGTACTGACACACAAGCTCGTGCGCCACGGCAGCGTCACAGTGACTGAGTGAAGGCAGCCACAGTGGAGCGAGTACCTGCTGTTCTACCTTTGTGAGAGGCGTACCTGACAAGATTGGCTACATTTGAGGCGGGCTTCAATCAAAACTTATTTCAAGCCGCTGAAGAAGATTAGTCAATTCCACCACCCTGTCAAGTGCAATATTCCTCTACAAGACCCAGGAGTGTACAAGCTAGATTGTGACTCAGGCCTCTTTATATTGGACAAACAAAGGAGCAATAAGAACCCGCGTGAAGGAACATATAGCTGACATTAAACATAGAAGACCCAACAAGTCGGCAGTGTGGACCATACCTTAAATCACCCAAACCATTACATCAGATTTGATCGACCACAAATCCTCGCTAAAGAACACCGATTCCTACCTAAGGATGATCCGTGAGGCTATTGAGATTAAAAAACATTTCCAAATTTCAATAGAGAAGATGGTTGGTTTCTACCACCTGCTTGGGATCCTATAATTAATAAATTAAAATTGAAACCCAAGCATAATACCACTGCTGGCTGTAAAGATAAAATCAGTTCGTTTTGCATAGGTCGGAGTAGCAGATTAAATATAATTCATAAAAACTAAGATCTGGAAACCTCGCTTTCAGCACTGGCAACAAGACGCATGACATCTCAGTCTACCCTTGACCACGGCCGTGGAAAGTGTTCGAAACGTCGGGAATTAAAAATGTAAAATAAACGCGATAAAATCCGTAAAGTAATTTTATTTAATAATAACTACCATTTTAAATGTTGATAAGATTTTAACAATTTTTTAAAAATACTGTTTTATACCCGGTTTCTAAAACGCTGACCAACATAAAAATTAACTAATCAGCTGTCAAATGGCATGTCAATCGCTATTTGAGTTGCCGAATGAATGGTTACACTGTTTGAATTGATCATCCGGTCAATTGAGAGATCTGTTAAATTTTGCTTCAAAATTGTATGTCAAGCGACCTTTTGGGTTTCTAAAACAATGGTGGTCAAGCGGGTCAAGATGATCATCGATTAAACTAATTTCAAAAGCAGTGTCAACTAATCGGTGCTGCTTGGCGAATTATCTCATGTTTCAAACTATATTACAACTTAAAATGAAACATATTTCTGTTTCTTCATATTTTTACGTATGTATAGCAAACAGTTTTTTGTAAATAAAATGTTGTTATTTTTCTTCCATAAAAACATTTTGTATATGTTTATTAACTACCTTCATTTATTTCAACATTAACGTTTTTAGGAGTGATGATGAATATCAAAGAGGCCGTGTATTTAAAATCATTTAATTGTCCTTCATTTTTCATGGACTTTGGATTAAATAATAATATTTATTATTTTGCTGTTTTTTAATATAATTTTAATGACAAATGTTCCTGTGCAATTTGATGTATTCTTTAATTTTGTCGCAAATAAACACATAGTTGCATCTGATATAGAATTAAGTAAAACGACCAAGGTTGGTGACCGGTTCTATACAAAAAATAGCATTTTATATAATCAGCATTATGTTTGAATAAATTTATGCATCCTAGGTTTTGCTATATCATACATGTTTTTATTTTACTATACTGCTTACTAGCTTTTTATTGTGTGGAGATGTGAAAATAAAAAATCAACACTGAGGTGCATCTGACATAGAATTTAAGTAAACAAACAAGATCGGTGACCCCTTGGTAAGTAGGTAATGACACTTCTATATGATTATTTGTAAGTTTCTACTAATTGAAATGTATAATTTACAAATTTATGCCACAAGAAACAAATTCCAAGTGAAAAAAAACAAAAGATAAACAACATTTAATTAAAAATGCATATAACATATTTAATTATTTTTAAATTACATATTTTTCATTTTACCAGTTGCTTTGAGCTCTCCGTACTTAATAATAAGTGTGTGAATTGGATTTTGATTAATACTAAATAATTAAAAAATAATTGATAAAAAGTTTACCCTGAATAAAATAAGAGGTAAAATAAGATTTGCACAAAGTCCAACTTAAAACTATTGATATAACTATGGCATGCTTATAGCGCTTAAGTTATTTAGTACCGACTATGTTCATATAATATTTTTACAACTATTCATTTTTTGAGCCACTAAATATTTTTATTATTATCTTAGTTATTATCCTATTACAATATTTTTAATATTAAAAAAATGTTTTTGAATATAATCAATACAATCCAGGTATCAAATGAACATAATCATTGATTGGTAAATTTTACGTTGAATGACGTTTTAGAAAACCAAACTGATTTGACCGTTCTGTTAATTTGACACGAATTTTACTTGATCATTACTTTGAACGTCGTTTTGAAAGCCAGACTTTGAAAATATATCACGATACAACGTATAAAAACTGTTTAACGACAACAGGTTTTAAAAGAAGTTTTAAAAATAGTATTTTGACTAGTTATAATAAGGTTTGTTTCAAAATTAACACTAACTACCGAGTATTCAACAAAACTTAAATAACAACAACCTAATCATTAAAAGTGCGATTATAATTTTTGTACTTTTAGTTTACTGACAGGACATCCAAAATTTTTCTTTTAGCCTCTTTTCAAGATAGTACGGGTTTGAACTATTATCTATCTACCTGATCTGATAGACAGTTTTTACATAATACATCATCAGCCTGTGATAGTCCACTGCTAGACATAGGCCTCCCCTAATACACCCCTCTCTATTAAGGGGTTTTTGGACCGTATCCCACTACGCTGGTCCAATATTAGGTGAACCGACTTTTTACATGCCCATCCGACGCATGGATAATCTTACTTTTCAGACAATTGGGTGATCGGCCCAACTACCCTAACCAACTAGGAAACAACAATGAAAATTTGTTGAGTCCCCGCAGGATTCGAACCCACGACCTCCGGTTTCTAAAGCATACGCCCGTACTACTAAGCTAAGGAGGCAGTTTACATAACATACAACACATAATTTATATAACGAATTACTTTTTTTTCATAAATATTTAATACCTTTATGATATCTATACTAGTATTATAATTGGGAAAGATCTGTTAGTATGTTTGTTTTGATCAGGCTCCAAAACTTTTGACCAAATTTAATACATTCTTTTATTACTAGAAAGTTTTAATATCCTTGAGATAAGATAGAGGATACTTTAACCCTAGGAAAATCCATCCAAAAACCAATCAAAAACCAAAAAAAATATATTTTCTTGATAAACATATTTCTGTATATTTCCATGAATACCATTCATGCTGTATTCTATAGAAGATCGATAGATAAAAATGGCCGACTTCTCTGGCCTTTCACTCAAAGCCATTCGTCATTGCTAGTACGAGTCCCTTTTCAAAAATAGGTATTTCGACGAGTAAACAGAACTACTGCAGTTTTTCGTTTTACACACGTTTATATAGCAGGGTAAGTAAATGGTTATCACAATCAACATGGTAACGTGCGTCGGTGAAAAGCTCTCGGATGATATTAAAAAAAGTTATTATTTAAAAAACACTACCTATAAGTTTACTAATACCGATGATATAAAATTAATTTTCAGGTAAAATAAGTGTAGCTTGCGCGTGAGTACTATAGGATGAAAATATCAATGTCAATATAAATACCTGTTATGAAATTAACTGTATAATTAAAATTAATAAAAATATTTTTTAAGCCATTAAATTGTACAAATACCATTCCGATTGGAATATTTGAATCTTTAATAGTATTGTCAAATTGAATTATTGAAAGGTAAATGTTCTTCTTAGAATTCCATCCTCTACGGATCGGAACCTTTGACACTGCTGTTCGCAATGAAGAATGTCTGCTCTTGTTATACCACAGGCGCAGATTTTTAACATCTTGGCTAACATATATGCGCCAGTACTAATTCTTCTTAGATTTCTTTTTTTGTATCTTTTCCTGTATGATTAACTGTAATAATTTTTACTTTTAGCCTCGGATTAAATAGCCAAAGTACTCCAACTTTCTCCTTTTTACTGATCTTAATATTTTTAGTTGTTTTCCCATTCTTTGCAGCATTACTTCATCGCGTACTTTATCCCTTTTCCAAGGTGTACTACGCATTCTTTTGTAAATCCACATTTTTAAAGCTGTACTCTTTTTGCACAAAACTTCTGTCAAGGTCCAACCTTCGATCCTGAACAGAATGATAACGAAGATGTAGCAGTGTGCAAGACGGGTTCAAAGTTTCATGTTTAGTTGTCACAGAAGTTATCTCATTTTGTTAAATGCACTTGTGCAATTCTACATCGAAATTTGATGTAGTATGGCATAACATACTATATTTAAGTCTACAAATTATACATAAATGTGATTTATGTATACTTTGTAAACTTCTTCTTTTATGTAACATGTTTAAAAGTGATACCACTGTGCTAACATTCAAATTTGCTTGAAGCCATCGGGCAGAGCAAATAATCTGGTATTTTAATAGTAATAATTTAATTCTCTTAGACTGCAGCTCATTTAATACTAAGATGCTTTGACTGGTATGAGATTCCCTAGACTCATTTGCAGCAATCAACAAAAGAAATTTAAACAATAAATATGACCAACTTCAAAACCCAGTAGATTTTCACATTTTCAATTTAATCCAATAGCTAATTCGCCCATAAACTAAAGACATAAACATTTTTTAAAAGTAGGTTAAAACCACAAACTTTGCATCAGTAAAACTATCTTAGCTTTTTGAACTTCACACTTCTATTCTATAGTACCGACGTCAACCTGAGTACAAGCTCCCAATCTAAGAATTATTTGGAACAACAAACTTAACAAACCTGTAATTCATAGATACTTCTTAGTAATTGAGATAGAAACGATCATATCAGCATATGGTCTACTATTTCACCAATTTGTCAGAGTAAAGAGTCCTGAAATAGCCCATGGATCTGGACAGACATATAGTGTTAACGTAGATTCGCACTCAATTACAAAAAGGTAACAGACATACATTTAGAGCAAATACAAGACAGTCATCTCATAATTACCATCAACATTATTTTAACTAACGCCATTTCCATATTTATGTTTATCTTATTTTTGTATTTCATATTTTACTTCCGCATGTCGCTTACCATCAGCTAAACGTTTCAGCCGTTTCAGCACTGAAACGTGTTTCAAAACATCAACAAAAGCACACATACAAACGTTTTCAAAATAATTGCTAAAGCCAAACCAGTTTTGCCAATGCAGAATTGTTTCGCAATTGTATTTTTTGTTATAGTTTGTTGGTTCTAACAAATTCATTAATAACTCGTCAACAAAGTTTCGTTGATTTTTCAGTAAACCGCACTGCGGATAGCCATTTTATGTTTTTGCGTGAAAGCAACGTTGTAAAGTCTTTTTGTTATTTAATCAATAAATATATGTATTTTTATTTGTAGTTATAAAAACATAGTTAAGTAAAGTCAGTACATTACCAATATGCATGAAAACCTTAATATAAAAGCTTCCGTAAAGTTAAACCAAATATTTCTCAGTAAACTTTTTTATAAATAACTAACATTCCGTTCACGGCTCTGCCCATGTTATTTTCAGTTTGTTCGAATCGGTTTTCTTGGGGTGAAGAGAAGCCACTATAATTCAAATCATGTTTCGGAGCCACAAACATACCAATCTTTCCACTTTCTAATATTATTTTGATTACTATCTTAGGTGCGGGATTAAGAAGTTCTCAAATCGCTTTCTATAATAGAACCTCACTGAAATCAATAGGTTCAATAATAGACTAATTGTCCGGATCAATTAGAAAAAGCTTAGAAATTGGATCTGAAATTTTCAATAATTATTTAATTAATAAGTAAAATTTATATTTTTGGAGGTGGGAGGTCCCCTTACTTAGAGGTTTCCCCCTTCTTTTATAGAGCGGTACCACCACGGTGCTTATTTCTGCCGCTAAACAGTAATTTAAAATACTCCCGTGTTCCGATTTAAAGGGGAATATAGCCACCGTATTTACTGGATATAAGAGACATAACATCTTATTTCTGGCGGTAGGCAGCTCGTTAGTGATACCTATGCCTACTGCCAATGTCCATTGGCGACGATGACCACTTTCCATCAGGATGGCCGGACTGCTTATCTGCCTCCGTATGCAATAGAATAAATGTTTCTGGGTATTCGATCTATTATTACTAATATAATGCTAATCAATTAAAGCTGAGGATAGAACAATTAGAGAACTAATAATTTTTTTTAAAAACATTGTATTAAAATATTTTCATCTTATTTATTAAAATCTTGTTTAATATATTTTGGAAAGCAAACAGAAAATTTTAATGTACACAAACATTGATATAGATAATTAACGATATCTGAACTTATAACTCTTTACACTATCAGCTAAACTAAGTTAAAAAGTGAGGTTTAGGAGAGATAAAATTTTAAAGCAGATTATTCTTCGTGGAGTATAATCTTTCAACCAAAAGCAGGATTAGTGTTAGGAGAAGGCATGGACATGCGGAATGTACTGACATAACTATCATTCCGGTCTGAAATTTTAACTTTTTTTTAAATGACTCTAAACATTCTATGAAACCAATATTTCAAAATATTTTAAAGTTAATACAATTTTAACTATAGTCCTTGGACTGTAGCTTATTCTACTCAAGCTTATCAGCCTCAAATATTCGCTGTGAAAAATCTAATAAAAGTATAACTTAAAATAAAAAACAATGTCCTTTAATTTAAAAACGACACTATTTTATTACAAAAACTAAACAAGTGCTAATATTTAATTGTGCTTCTGATTAAACAAATGAATTAATGTGACCTCTAAGGCACCCTGAGTACAGTAGACCATAGGCGCCAAAAAAGGTTACCTCGGTGACCCGCGCGGGTGGGGTTGCAGAAAGGTGCGATTATGTCTCTGTACACCCCAGAGGGTTGAGGGGAGGGCATTTTTCCACATAAAAAATGTTTTATTTTACCAGTACTTACATTAGCAACGGTGCTTGTTGAGCTTAAACTCGAAAACATTACTTTTTTAAATACAACAGCTTAGTAGCAGAAACCAGCACCGCGGTGGAACATAATTTAACACTCAGCTGCAAAATGTGAAAAACACCGGTGGTAGGTGCCCATTTTTACAGGGGACCGTCTGCGTGGGTATCACCGCGGTGTCTATTTCTAACGCAAGGCAGTAGAGTGAAAGCACTACTGTGTTCCGGTTTGAAGGGCACCGTAGCCAGCGTATTTACTGGGTAAATGAGACTTATCATCCTATGTCTCACGGTAGGCAGCCCGTTGGTGATACCAGTATTGCCAATGTTTATGGGCCTTGGCGACCACATTCCATCAGGTGGCCCGACTGCTCGTCTGCGTGCGCAGGCAAAAAAAATTGTGACCTACAACCTTCAACAGTTACGGTATAATTCAATCATAAAGCACTAACATCCTTTAAAAAACAGGAACAGAATTCAACTTTAATTTGTAAACATTAGGTTACAATAAAGTAAATTTTTAAATGTTTTTCTGGACTAAGCCCCTATAAGTCACTCATAAAAACTTTTTAACCCTTCTAAGTTATGCCGGTGCTGAAAGTTTTGTTAATGTGTATATTTTTTACTAAAGTTTGCGGATGGTACGCTCATTAATTGCTCGTCAGATAAATTATGTTGAAATTTCACGGGATACAACATGTTGTGACGATGATCATTTGAGTGGGCTTTTGGTGCCAGAAAAGCTTTTTCTGATATAGAAAAAGCGTAGAAAAAGAAATATTGTAATTTCGTATGCTCTATTTATCATTAACTAGCTTTGCCACACGAATTAACTCCCTTGGTAATTGTAATTTGTGATATTAATCACTACGCATATGGTTAAAAGCCTTAAGGTTTTCACGGTTCGTGCCGATGTGAATAGTTTGCGATAGCAGATTTTTTTTTATACATAATTTTCGTATTATATTTAGAATCAACTACACAATATCCTCATATATTAAAGCCTATAATATATTATGTGATATTAGGTATGTTATTGTAAAGTTTAATAAAAATCCAAATTAATAGTTTTTAAGAGAATAAAAAACATACATACAAACTTTCACATTTATAATTTAGTAGGACGATTTTAAAATTTACGCTACTGTTTTAAAATACGTGATGAGTAACATAACAAAATATGTGGTTACTTAAAACGAAATTATCTAAAAATTAATAAAAAATAATATGAAAAAAAAACTAGTTCTTACAATATCCTTTCAATTTTTTTTTAAATTGTATCTCAAATTGAATCACTCAGATAATCATGCTAAAATAAAAAGTCTATACGTTACAAAGTTTTAACTGAAAAGTGCATATAATACCTTAAAGTTAAATTATATTATTTTATGTTACAAAATTATTTTTGTTACTTGCATTCAACTGTTTTTTGGCTCTAAAATTGGCTCAAAAATTTTTTTTAATAATTTTACATATTTATTATGTACTAATCAAATTAATGTACGTGTTGTACATAAAAATTAACTATAATCATACATAATATAAAGATCTGCTTTAAATTTCTTAATAAATAGTTTTAAATATTAACATAACATATATTAACATGCATATTAAAAGTAATTGAATACTATGGAAAATATAAATTTTCAGATCCCAGGAAATTAAATGCATATTATCTGTCACAGACCGAGAGCTTGCACGGAGGCGAGGATCAGCCTCGAAAGAACGTTTTAGACGTATGAAATAAATTCAGCTACGATCCAATCTAGGAATGTTCATTCTTAACTGGGTTTAAGTCTAAAAACTATTCTGATATAACTGCTACGACTAAATTAACTATAATAATATTATAAAGGGGATGGATTTGTATTTTGTGTGTATTTGTAATGTATAAACTAAAACGTACTGTACCGATTTGAAAAATTTTTGGGCCATTAGAAATGTACATTCATCCAAAAATCCATCTCGAAAATACAAAATGACACGGGCAGAGCCCTAGACGAACTGCTATTTAATAATATTGAAAAAAAATAATGTTTTGGGGTTTTCTGCCTCCGTAGCCTAGTGGTAAGGGCATGTGCTTTAGAAACCGGAGGTTGGGGGTTCGAATTCTGCGGGTCTCAACAAATTTTCAGTGTTGTTTCCTAGTTGGTTAGACCGATCACCCAATTGTCTATATATAAGTAAGATAATCCATGCGTAAAAAATCGGTCTACCTACGAACCAGCATTGGACTAGCGTGGTGGGATACGGTCCCCTAATGAGACGTATGTTAGGAGAGGCCTATGTCTAGCAGAGCACTAACAAAGGCTTATGGTGATTAGATTATATAGCAATTTAATCTTTAACAAAAATTTAAGGTGACTCCAGATCACAGCAGCGCCTGTAGTATAATTTTAATTCCTGTAACTGACGTTTTCGGTTGCACTAGATCCGTCTGGGCTCTTTCTTTCTATTATTATCTATTATTATATTATATTCTTATTTCTATTATTATATCTATTTCTTTAAACAATTGCGACATATAAGATATTGCAATGAATAATCGTATACGTTCGACAAATTTTTGCACAAATTTAGAGAGGTACTCGATTTGAAGTGTATTTTTTATTTTTGTTTACGTAATATGCTATATTTAGTGCTAAGATTTAAGTTTTTTACTATTTTTATTATAACTTTTTTTTTTAATTTTTAGTTTTTTATTATTAATTTTATGTATCGCATGGACACATTTTTTTTCTGACATATAAAAATAAAACCCGTCAAAAACATCCCTCTGGAATTAAATTTAGAACGCTTCAAAAAAGCTTACTAGAGAGGCTACTTAATTTAGTACATTATAAATCGTAATGCATTTTAATATATTGCCCATTTAATTGAGATCAATGCTTTTGGTATATAGTATAAATGTCAGTATATAGTAAAAATGTGAATGAATATCCATAATACAAATTGTCCTGAACATAATCAATAATATCATTTAATTACGCTATTCCTTTATGCAGTGTGTTCGTCTAAAGAAATATTATGGTCAGTTACATAATTAGATTAAGCTAACAAAACCACTTAATATTTAAAAGACATATAAGGTCGCCAAAGCTTTATATTATTTTAATATTGTTTAAGCCTAGTGGTATGGGCGTGTGCTTGAAACCGAGGTCGTGTTGAATCTCGGACAACAAATTTTCATTGTTGTTTTGTTGGTTAGGAATTGCTGATCACCAATTGTCTGAAAAGTAAGATGATCCTCATCGGATGGGCATGTAAAGTCCACCCACAACGCATTGGACCAGCGTTGGTGGATACAGGTCCAATACACCCTAATGGATAGGGGTGTATTAGGGGAGGCCTATGTCCAGCAGTGGACTATCACAGGCTGATGATGTGATTGTTTAGTTTAATTGTATTTAACTATTTTTTTTCTAATTGTGAAAATTTTATTCTATCAAATTCATTTTTACTTTTAACTACTTAATGTCTGTAAATTAAAGCATGTTGCGTTCTTTGAAAAATATAATAAATTTAACGTATTTATAGTGCTCAACGCTAACTTTGAACTCACGACCTTTCAGGCTCTGGATCGTAGCAGTAATGTGTATGTTCCAAGCTAACAATGTTACAAAACTATTAATAGCAAAAAAATATTGCTCGCAATAGAGTTTTTACCCTACTAATTGATTTACACAACCCATCGACTAGACGCTTTTTAAAACTGGAACATGAACCCTTGTTTGAATTGTTAATAACTTCACATAGATAAAAGTTTGTGATAATTAACCTGTAAAACCAGTCTTTTGTTTACGAAATCTGCCTAAAGATATAAATATTCTTAATTTTTTTTATTAATACCGAACCTCTCTAAAATCAATTAAGATGTATAAATTTCTTGCAATTTCCTTCGTCTAAATGCAAGTTTAATGTTATCTACATTAACCTTTTTTATTGATAATTTAGTATGTTGTATCTTTGATTCATGTCTTCCAAGCTTCTTATTTGCACTATTTCCCTTTGTGTAAACCACGATAATTTGTCTTCGGTCTTAACAAAAACTACTCTATCTAATTCCAGTTAGGTGCATATTTTTTTTAAATTTTTGGTTTCAAAAAGAATATGAATGTCATAAAATGTTGATCCCTCGTAGCATTTAATATACATTCAAAATATGTTAAAGCACATACAGATTCAGTGTAATGAAATAGCCAACATCCAGCTGGTCAGTTCCCACATCAACTGTAAAGTATCTGCTATAATCAGCTTAAATCTGCAGAATAAAGAAAATATCGGGATCCGTTATTTAATGCGATAATAAAAAATGCTTTAATGCAGTTGGATTAAAATTTTATTTTTGCTTTAAATACTTTTCAATGCAAACTTTTTTAAAAATTCGTAATAATGTTTTGTGACAATAAATAATAAATTTTATTATATTTTTTTTTTTGGTTTTTGAAATCATTTAAATTAATTAAAATACTTTATTAGTCGCCTGCGATATTCCTTCCTTTTATCACCAACGCGCTGCGTACCGTGAGACCTAGGATGCTAAGTCTCGTTTACCCAGTAATTACGCTGGCTACGGTGCCCTTCAAACCGGAACACAGTAGTGTTTTCACACTACTGCTTTGCGGTATAAATAGGCACCGTGGTGCTATCCACCCAGACGTTCCCATGTAAAAAGGGGACCTACCACTGGTAAAAGGTATATTATATTGCATATTATAACTAGTAATAGAAATCGAAATCGTAAATTTACTGCCTAGTTTTGAGGTTGCTCCTATTTTTGGTAAATTTTACTTGTATTATAGGCCCACGTTTGTCACCATCATCAGCCTGTGATAGTCCACTGCTGGACATAGGCCTCCCCTAATACACCCCTACCCATTAGAGGGTTTTTGGACCGTATCCCACCATGCTGGTCCAATGCGGGTTGGTGGGTGGACCGACTTTTTACATGCCCATCCGACGCATGGATCATCTTACTTTTCAGACAATTGGGTGATCGGCCCAAATTGCCCTAACCAACTAGGAAACAACAATGAAAATTTGTTGAGTCCCCGCAGGATTCGAACCCACGACCTCCGGTTCCCACGTTTGTATCTTAGACAATTTTACTTATGTACGTTTTTATTTAATTTATTTATATAATAACTTACGACCATGGCACCTTATGGCACGACCTGACGATTCTTGCGACTTCATCCGTGAGGCAATTTAAGAAAACCTGTATTTTTATAAGCAGCCTAAGTAAGTCCCATTTAAATAGCTATCTTTTAATGAAAATCTCCTAAAAATCGGACCATACATTCCAGAGTATATACAGACAGACAGACAAAAAAAAAAAAATATGTTGTTTTTTATGTAATACGTAACTGGTATAATATATTTCACAATGTACTTATTTGAAAATGTTTATTTTATTGTTACACGCATATCTCTAATTTTATTAATTTGAATAGATAATTTAGTTTTATTTGAATTCCAAAAGGTAAATGAACGAGATAAAAACCTTAAAAAGACATTTTATTCATTTGAAACTATCTTAAACTCAAAAGAAACAAAATTTTAATTTTACGACATGGTTAATGATAGATTACGACAAAATAAAAGAAGTATTATTAGCAGTTTAACATCCCTTTTAAAGTTACTTATTTCACACGACGTTAAAGGCGCAGCGCAGTCTAATCAAAATATTGATTTTACTTTTTTTTTTACACCTTTAGGCGAAAATTATTTAAATCACATTTAAAACGTATATGACAATGGTTGCCTTTACATTAAAATTTGATTTGAGTGTCACTATTAAATTATGCTTGAAAATAATAGGATCATCATTAAGTTATTTGTTTGCATTAACATACTCTCAAGAGATTTATTTTATCATTTGATTTTATTGGCTCAGTAAGCTACATGAAGTTAAAATGCAGATCACGGTTCCGAAACGTAATGAGGCAATTTCCTTATCATTTCCACGTGGTTGAAAAGCTTTTAACTTCAAGACATTTAGTGAAGTCTTTGTTCTTATTCTTCAGAGTATAGTAAGAATTAAAAATAAGAATAGGAAAATAAAACAGACTGTATAACATCCTATATAAAGACATTATTACGACGATAGTAGACGCGTAATTATTAGTGTGATTAATTTAAATAAAACTTAAAAGAAATAGGCGAAAACCTGATTGGTTTAAAATACTAGTACTTTCATTCAATATGGAAGTATTACACTCGCTTATTGGTTGTAAAGGACGCCACCACCGGTTCGGAATAGGACCCACTAACCCTGTAAAAACCGTCTAAAGAAACTCAGCGGCTTTCTGTCACAACTGCAGCCACCTTTTGGACCATCGTGTACAACGATTGCTCGTTTTATTATTTTGCACCTGTATTGTTTGGCTCCTGATGCCAAGTGATCTGCCCATGAGCTGAGGCAACGTAAAGCGCTAAATATCCGCTCACCATCTTGGGATGCCTTTATGTCAGCCGTGTTTGCCCGTTGGTTAAAAATGTTCAAAACGGCGGGACTAAAAATATTATTAAATACTCAAATAATCACGATAAAATCTTTTAAAACACTGTTTTTCAATAATACCTAACTGGAAATTAACCGACATGGTATTACACTATAAATCGCGATTCTAGCAGTAAAAATTGTTTAGCGGTATTTGCCATTATTTCATAAACCGGAGGTCGTGGGTTCGCATCTCGCTGGGTATCGATGTTTTCTGTTTGTTAGAACAATTTGGGCTGATCACTCAAATATCTCAAAAGTAAGACGACCAATGCGTCGATGGATATTTAAAAAGTCAGTCCACTCGCCAACCCGGATTGGACCAGCGTGGTGGGGTACAGTCTGAAAAACCCCTAACGAAGAAAGCGTGCATTAGAGGAGGCCTGTCTCCACTAGTGGACTAACACAGGCTGATGATGATGTTGATGTATTATGCCTTCATTTCTCTTCGTGTAAAAAAAAGTGTGGCTAGTTTATAGTTCTTGTTTGTATTTGTTAATTCTTCGTACATATTCATAGTTAATAATTGTGACGACGTAAAGTGATTACAATTATGAAGAAATAAAACATATTTTAGATATAAAACCATTAACAATATAATGCATTAATAACGAGTTCTTGGCATTTGTGCAAATTCATCGCTAGAGGGAATCAAATGTGACTGGCTTAATATGACGGAACGGCAAACTGCCAAAGTTAATATAATTGACGCCAAGTGGTGAAATTTAGTATGTCATTCAATAATTTGCACATCGCATGAATTTGAAGTACAAAATGCATTTTGGTAAAATTTAATTCGTTAATAAAACATCAATTACATGTATACTACAAAGTAAATGCGATTAATTAGACTAAGACAAAAAATACAATTTATAATATTGAATCATATTTTTGTTATTATAGACGACCTAATAGTCTCGTTTAATTCTACAGTACTTTTGAGAAGCCGTCTGCGGCGCGTCCAGCGCGGTGTCCATTTTGCCACAAAACTGTAGTATGAAAACACTAACTATAACACTAGCGTCTAAGCCGATTAAGGATAGGAGAAAAAAAAAAGAAATACGCGCTCGGAATTGAGTACCTCCTTCTTTTTGGAAGTCAAAATGTAGTAACGAAATATTATTGAAATATTTGGGTTGCTTTAAACCTAAAAATGACAAAAAATACGAAAAAAGGTAGAGCAAAACCGCTGACCGCCCAGGGTGCTTGGGAAAAGGCCAAGAGAACGCTTTGACTCATGTCTAAATTAATACTTTCGATAGAGGTTGTAAAAAAGTACATTAAGTTGAATCTTTCTGTCATAATTTAAGTAACTGTAGCAATTAAAAATCTTAAATTTCCCTTTATATTTTTGAATAAATATATTTTTGACGGACTTCCCTAAAGAAGGAAGTACCCAATTTGGAGTGTATGTTTTTTTATATTGCTTCACACCTAGTGCTCCAATTTTGTTGATTTTTTTTTAATCATAAACTTTGTTTTATCTAATGAAACGAAACTTTACTCTATTTAAACAGAATTTTCAATTTCAAGTTTTACTTACGGGTCATATAAAACATGACACTATATTTACTTACTATATTACTGAAATTAAGCCATAGAAAGATATTTCAGAACCATGGATTAAATTTGAACGAACAATTAAAACTTCACGTGAATTATACATAAAACTTTTCAGCAACATAAAGAAAAAACATATCGGGCAAAAATTTACGTAAAATTGTTTAATACAAATTTAAACTTTGTCCAAAACATTTTATCTTGAATATTTCATACACTCCTCTTAAATAAGTACTCGAATAAAACGACATTGCGATGGTAAGTATTAAGCATACACGTTCAGCGTATGACGAACTACGGGCATTAAATGTTACTCATTTATAACTAGTTATTTAATAAAACACCAAATGAAATTACTTTTATGAAGTTCATAATTTGTTTAAAATTTTACTGAATCGTAAATAATATGATAATTATATATATTATTTTGTGGATACTGAAGTTATTTTTAAACTGTAATACAGTATTCCCAAAAAAAAATGTTACAGTCAAAAACTACAATTTATTAATGTAATGAAAACGTAATTGTTTTGATTTATGTATTTTTTTTCATTACAGCACATTAATTTATTATATATGTATAAAATTTATGTCCCTTTTAGTATATCATAGAAACGTAACTTAAAATATGCAGGTAGTATTCGTTGGTGCTATGTGTGCGTTCTCGTCATGAAGAAATAAGTTACTGTGCGTAACTAAATTATTGCAGTTATAGGTTTGTTTTAGCCTGACAGTTTAATATTTTAGGTGCTGGCAACGTTATTTTCAAACCCGTAAACAAATATCATAGTAATATTTCTCGATTGCTAAATCTGAAAATCACTAAGATTACCTTTAGAATAAACTTCTTTTCGTGTTGTTTTAGAAAAAAAATTATTACCAAAAAAAGATCACTTCAAAAAACATTAAGGAAGTGTATAGTATAAAAACAAATCTATACATCACATTTTAGTATTTCTATTTCAATATTGGTTACACACAAAAGTACTGTAGGATTAAACAAGGCTAAATATATTGTTATTATAAAATAAATATGATTTGAAAGAATTTAAATATTATAAATTTGATTTTTTGTCTTAGCCTAATTTATCGCATTCGCTTTGTAATATACATGTAATTTATTTTTATTAACGGGGCATTTAAATTTTAACGAAATCCATTTTGTACTTCAAATTCATGTGATGTGCAAATAATTGAATGACATACTAAATTTCACCACTTGGCGGCAATTATATAAACTTTGACAGTTTGCCATTCCGTCATATTAAGTCGGTCACATTTGATTCCCACTAGCGATGAATTTGCACAAATGCCAAAAAGGCATATTGTCAAATCACTCGTAATTATTGCATTATATTGTTTAATAGTTGTATATGTAAAATATGTTTTATTTCTTCATAATTGTAATCACTTTTCGTCATCACAATTATTTGCTATGAATATGTACGTAGAACTATAAACTAGCCATATTTTCAAGAGAAATCAAGGCCTAATACATCATCATCATCATCATCAGCCTGTTTTAATTCACTGATAGAGATAGGCCTCTCCTAATGTACGCTTTCTCTGTTTGGAGTTTTTTAGACCGTATCCCACCACGCTGGTCCAATGCGAGTTGGTGAGTGGACCAACTTTTGAAATACCCATCAGACGCATGGATCATCTTACTTTTTGACAATTGGGTTGACGAGCCGATCGGCTAAAACTGTCCTAACAAACCAGAAAGCAACGATGAGACAATGCTGTTTTTCCGTGGATTCAAACGGTCAGCAGTTTATAAAGCTAGGGCCAATACTGCTAGACCACGGAGGCCGAAGGCCGGAGGCCTAATATACAAATACTATTTTTCCTGCTAGTATTGCGATTAATAATGTAACGCGTTTATTCACGTGTTTAAAAATATTTTAAGTCCCGACGTTTCAAACATTTTTAACCAACGGCTAATCACGGCTGCCGGAAAGGCATCCTAAGGTGGTGACCGGATTTTTAGCCCCTTACGTTGCCTCACACATGGGCGGAGCCTATTACTTGGCATCAGGTGTCAGTGCAGGTCTACTTCTCTGTTTTTGTTTCATCGATTAAAACAAATCATTAAGCGTGCAATCATCGTACACAATGTTCCGAAAGATAGCTGCAATTGTGACAGAATGCCCGCTAAGTTTGTTTCGCCTGTTTTTATTAGGCCAGCGGCGTCCTATTTTGAGCCGGTAGTAGCTTCCTTGACGTTCAATAAGCGAGTGTACTCTGAACTAAACGCATTTTCCCAGTCCCTGATAACAGCATAGGTGTTTCAACGACTATTTATAATCACTGATATGTATTTTATGTGAACTAAACCATCCACAACAGATTTTAAACGAAAGGATTTTTTCTAGGCTTTTGCATGCGTAACTGAATCTCTACAACTTAATATAACATTGTTTATGTATATCACTTTTGGTAAAAATTAGACCAAATTACAGTTTCTACCTTCCGAACGAAGCATAACTAGCAAAATGGGTTCAATAGAAGCGGAGCAGTGACGTTATTTAAATAATAAAAAAAAAATATATGACCGACCGCAATATAAGGAAATAACAACGTGCTATTTGGTGCCTATTTTTTTATTTCTCAAATTATCTATAAAATATTGATAATTTTTACTTTATACTACATCATCATCATCTTCATTGGCAGCCTTCATCCGTCCATTGCTGGACATAGGCCTTTATCAATAAACGCCAAGACGGCCGATCCCTTGCTACTCGCTGCCAACTTGAACCGGCTACTGCACGGAGATTATTAAAATACGTAGGATATAATTGAATATTTTTATGACTACGCTTGTCCTGACCAAAATGGAATATTAATTTGAACACAGTCTCTACTTTTAATCAGTTTTGAATGTTTACTTGGTAAGTTTACATTTACACGGTTAATATAAATTATCATTAACAGACTACTTTTGTTATAAATTAATTCTATGTTGTATGCTATAAAAAAAATTAGAATTTTTAGGATTACGCAGTGAAATGCTTGGTACGTAAGCGGCGGCGCTTCGTACAAATTCGTTGGGATGTTGCGAAGCCGAGTCAAAGTATCTGATTGATTCTTGTTTAAGAAATTCGCGGATGGTGGGCAATTCCAGATCCATGTGCAGCTCGAGGTTGCGAAGATAGTACGGCGCACCCGTAGCCACGAAAAAAAATGATTGTGCGAAGCTTCTTTTATTACGGAGAATACAACATAGTTATTGGGTATGTAAGGAAAAGCATCCCACACCTAATGAGATCACTTACCGTCAAGTAAGCATCGTCCCCGTCTTGTTAGTTGATTAAATAAAAATCTTAAATATACCATAAGTGACAGAAAAAATATAGACCAAATAACAAATATAACTTTTAAATAAAAAATATTTGTTGAATGCAAAATGAGCATACGCGGCGAAATGTGCTTTATAACAAAAACCTTAGAGATATACGATTTAACATAAACATATAATGTATTATTACGCTGTTTGGAGATAGATGTGAAGACAGAAGTCACAAGTACGGTTCTTTGATAGATCCCTATTGTGAAAGGGTTATGTGTGTTCGCGTGATTGGGCTAGCGTATTGTAGGTTAGTCTTTATTAACTTCAACGAAGTTTATTATATGGCAATTTGTTATTATAGCAGAAAGCAATATATATTTATTATTATGTTTATACATAACATTTTAAATTTAGATTTATGGATGTATATATAAAACAAAATTATATAATATCCGAAAAAAAATGTTGCGTATCTTAACTATTATGGTAGTAGCTGAAAAATCAAAACTTTACTTATATAAGGTTCTTTGAAGTTAAATGAATATATGCAAATAAAATTATATTGCTGTGGGAAAAGATATCTTACTACTGACTAATTGATTTGCACAACCCATCGATCGCGTTTTTAAAAATGAAATATGAACCTATGTTTGCGCCGTTAATAACTGGATGTAAGGTAGAATTTTGTGGTAATTAATTTCTAAAAGGTTAGGTCTATATCTAGTAGTATATATTTACTGTTACAAGAGTTGTTTTTTTTATTATTATATGACACACACATTTTTATATGTAATAAAAATTGGAATGTTTAAATTAAATAGCAAGATTAAATAATCGATTGAGATATGTAATCATTAAAAATATATATTACGTATAAGTCTAGTTACCCAATCACTAATCTAAAAACCGCTGTTTTTTAAAAAGATATGGCTTTGAACTGCTAAACTTTAAATTAAGTTTGTTATATTTGGTACTATTAATAGTTATTAGAAGACGTTAATTGTTCTATCTCCTGTAAAAATTCTGCCAATTATTTGATTAAAAGAAGAAGAAAAACACATTACTGTTTTTCTTCTTCTTTTATTCGTCG
This sequence comes from Lamproptera curius, assembly GCA_029286875.1. Classification (NCBI taxonomy): domain Eukaryota; kingdom Metazoa; phylum Arthropoda; class Insecta; order Lepidoptera; family Papilionidae; genus Lamproptera; species Lamproptera curius. Next base: position 1,270,533 of record JAGSMT010000107.1, on the reverse strand, counting down.
CATTCTTTACAGAGTGGTCGTGATCTATATTTTATAATGTCCTGTTTAGATGACGCTCGCCGTAGTGTTCTCGGCATCTTGCGCGGTTCCTTGAAATTTTAGTGTGTTCGCGCAACGATATGTTTATATTTAAAAATATATGGAAATAAATATAATAAAATTGTTGTAGAACTAATCGTAAAACATTCTAAACATCATTCATAAAATAAGGATTGTTCGTGATTTGATAATTATGTATTTTAATTTACAGCAATTTGTTAAATTTATTTTATCCGATCTGACTAAGCAAGAAAATTATTTATAATGCTTCTTGCTTACATAACTATTAATCTAAATTATGTCGAAACAAAAATTGTTTGAAACTTAAAGTACTTTTTAAGTCTAAAAACAGTTTTTGTAGTATACTATACAAATACTGATATTCAATAAAGTTAACAAGACTAGGTTGTATATTACAAAAATATTAATATTAGTTAAAAATATTTATCTGCGGCATGCTCCGCCGCGGGTAGCTAAGAGAAACCTGGTTGACCTAAAGAGTAAGGCCGGCCATAGAGCTGGCTGCTCCAAGCTTGCTACATAAGCCAGCGTTGAATGCGCCCTGTAGGGTGCGAGGGGCGGGTTGCAGAAGGCAGGTGTGCCGCCTTTCTATCTTTCGCAACCAAGGTAGAGTACGGGAAAAGAGGAGTGTCAGTACTCCGCGACTCAGCGGGATTGCCCGGCTGATGCAGTGTGGAAGGGCCGTGAGAGGAGAGCTCTTTCGGCATGGTGTCATCGATCTCTCCTTTTTCTGTGGCCAAGACAGTGCTGCCGCTGGGAGTCTTGTCTCTGCGTGGGTTGAGATATCCTGGCTACCATGGTCCCTGAGTAACAGACTTGGTGGAGTCTGTTACCTGTGTATAGGGGCCGAGATGAAAGACACGTTAGTTTCCACGCCCCCAGAGGCAGACAGATGGCCGTATGGCCTATCATGGGGCTGATTGATGGCTAGCACTGATGGGGTCACATAAGATTGCCAAAGAGTTCCTGTGATCCCATCTCTGTGGCGCCAAGAAGGAACAACGTGGTGATTGTAGTCAGTGCGAGTTCGACAAATCCTTATGAGAAAAAAGAACACAAAATTTGCAATGTTTTTCATTAATAAATTTTGAATTTCCATTTCATATTTTATATAATTAAGCTATAAATCTACGATCGGTACCAAAGCCAAATTATGATATAAACCAATCCTTTTGTATCTTGTCAGACACTTTAAGACGGTTAACAAATTATTAGAAAAAAAAATCCACATAGTTTACTTTAGAACATGTGGATTTTAAAAGATTTAAAGCCTAAGGTCATCAACTATGTCTCAGTAAAATTATCGTCAAAATTGGACCAGCCATTTAAGAGATCATCCAGACAGACAATAAAAAAGAAATGTTTTTTATACGTATCGGTTATATATCATAAACTTATTTTATGTATAAAGTAAACACTTGATTTTATTTATTAGTATAGATAATATTGGCTCTTTTACAATAATTTTAAATGATATTTAATATTTTTATTTTTTTTATACGGACACAATTAAAAAAATCGGAAGCCTTACATTGATTTATTGCCGCTTAAATTGATAGGATAAATATAAAGAAATAATTTTGATTAAAAACGGTCCAATGTATGGCAGTAAGAATTTAGTAAAATTTGAAGTATATAATATAATTTTTTTGAATATTAATAGTTTCAAAACGGTATCATTTTAAAAAATGCACATTGCACTAATACAATTTAGCTATCTCAAATTACAATTTAGTTACATCTAAATAGTAGTGTACAAAACTTATTCCTTTTGACATATAATCATCGCATCTCTATAAAGTACTTAGCAGTTTACGTTTTAATTTTAATTGTGTGCTTATCAAAATAAAACCTCGCATAGCATCCCGCTGTGATATATACCGTATGTGGTCTTTACAATGATTCCTTTTATTCAATCTGAAAGCCGGCAGCGTTTATATTTAGCCTAAAATTGTGATATAAAAAAGTTTGAGCGTGGATACGGCTTAACATAAATTAACGCGAAAAGACGTGGATGATATATATCAACGGATGTGAAGTACCGACAGTAATAAATAAGTAATTAAAATACCAGTATTATAAGTCCAAAACTAACTCTGTCTGTCTGTCTGTCCGCCCGTCTTTACTGTCTTTATTACTGAACCGATTTATTTATTCATTCTTTCTACCAAACTATGTACACAGGCGAGCTTAATGCCTTAGGCATTATCTAACAGCCGACCTTTAGATGGTTACGAAAAAAAAAACAGTTTATATATATATCTATATAAAACTAATAAATAATTTAGTAATCCACGAAGGTAATCATACCACAGGTAGTTCTTCCAGAAGATGTTGCCGAAGTTTACTTTTAAACTAAGAAATGTTCTTAGCCGTCCTTACTTCGAGAGGCAGCGCATTTCAAAGGAGGATAGATTGAATAAAGAAAGATTTGTGAACAAAATCGAAACGATGTAGGGGACAAAATAGAGAAAGGTTATTATTTAAACGAAGATCTTTATTGCTGATCGAACTAAAATTTTGGAAATAGGAAGACAGTTAAGTTGGTGAAGGAGAATTAAGAATAGAAAAGAGAAAGGGTAACCACTGAAGCTCTGAGCGATAAGATGGTCATATTTGCGGAGATTGAAAATTAATCGAATGCAGCTATTCGGAATTCGGTCTACTTTATTGAGTTGATCCGCATTCAGTTCAAATTAATATATGTCACCATAGTCGATTAAGGGGAAAATTAAATAAGCGTTACCTTATCTTGGACGGGGAAAAGTTATTATATCTACAAACACACCTAAGAACACCTGTCACTTTTTGAAAAACGCTTGCAACCTGGTTCTTTCTAACTTAGTGTCGTATCAAAAAGCAAACCACGATTTTGACACGCACCATCCTAGTGTTTCATCAGAAACTATCAAGTTGGTAAGTAGGATATCGTGATTGACGGTATTAAAAGCATTGGATAAGTCTATAAGGATTAAAACAGTGATTTCAGACTTCTACGTGTCTGCTCGAATATCGCCAGTCACTTTAAGGAGAGCAGGCCTGATCTAAATCCAAAATGAAGGGGACTGATGAAAACCCCCTAATCGATAGGGGAGTATTAGGGGAGGCCTATGTCCAGCAGTGGACTAGCAAAGGCTGATGATGATGATGATGATGATGATGATCAAATTGTTATAGACAAAGAAGATGGAGAACTGCTTTACAACGAAGGGCTCAAGCTCCTTGAAAAGGAAGGGTAGGATAGAAATACGATGATAATGGCCAGGTGCAATCGGGTTTGAATTTTTAATGAGTGGACGGACATAATCTTCACGCATAATGAAGGAAAAGATCCACTAGATAGGAAATAATTAATAATATAGGTAAAATCGGGAACGAGGTAATCAAGGACAGGAAGAATAATGCGCCGACCTATATTGTCACATCCTACAGCATTAGACTTAATTCCAAGGAGAGTTTTCTGGTTCTAAAGACACTGATAAGAAGTAGAACTTGTTAATGTTAGGGCGCGTCAAACCTTTTAAATAAGAAATCATTCCAGATTTTGTTACACAAAAGTTCGACATAGAGGCATTGGAAATGTTGATTAAGGACTTCTAAAGCAATTGAGCTAGGAAGGATTGACAAACGCGATTTACTAATACCTAGAGTTCCGAGACACTTCCAGATATTAGCTGAGATGAAAAAGTAATATTATCTAGAATATGACGGCTTTTTGCGTTATGTATCATCTGATTACAACGATTCTTGACCAGTTTAAACGCATTCAAATATTCACCTGACAGACTTTCTTTAATTTTTTGAATGCACGGTCCCTTCGTCTCGTAGCCATTATATTTATATTTATTGTCCCTTTATTAAAAGATATATTTATGAATTGTACTCTTATATTGTGTAAACTACATAACATTTAGATTTCCTTATTGTGTATTATAAGGCATTACGCAAATTTTTCATAATCTCCTAAGGTTGGTGTTAGATAATCTGGATTGCTGCCTTTTTATATATTATTGTGCAATAAGAATTTAAAAATAAACAAATAAATAATATGGTTGATTCCTAAAAAAACCCTTGCAAACAATAAATTAATTCACAGAAATGCATCACATTATAAAGTAAAAAAATATAGTGCCTACAATAACTTCAACAACATTATTGCCGATCAAAGTTTTCTTGTTAAAAGTTTTCTAAGGCGAAACGAGAATTATAATTTCTTAAATCATTTCTTGTTAAAATACTTTTAAAATATTTCTTTTCTCGTAGGGGCTAATATTTTTCCAAATAGATAATCCCATTTAATTTTAATGCATTAAACGTTTTTGTGAACAATTACATATAGTCCAAAATTATATTGCTTGTGTTATTCTTAAAATAATTTCTGTTAGCTATAACACAAAATAATAAATGAAGAAAGATAAGACGGATATAATTAAAAGATGAGTTTATGTCCTTTACTGGAACTATGTGGTCAAAGATATTAAAAACAGGTAAAACTATAGTAAACTTTCATTTAATTTACAATTTTTATTAATATTGTTATATATTTCTTTGTTCAGATATTATTTTTCCTTTGTTAACTATTCCATAGTTTGTACTACAAACTAAATAACTTTTATTAATGCAGTACAATCGCAGTGATACGCGCCACTGTAAAGTTCACCCGGATTATGTGACTAATATTCTAAAGGTCTACAATGTATACAATAATAATGTTTAACGTATCAAAACAAGCGAAAAAAATACAAAAATACTTAAAGTCGTTCTGTTTTAATTTCTGTATAATATTTAAGTATGATTGTACACAAAATATCTTCGTGATTATATTGATAAATGTATCAATAAGCAAAAGCAAAGAAGAAAAATTAAGCAAACTAGTTTTTTCTATAAAAAAAATATCGTCTATATTAACATACTATTGCTATCTTGGCAGCATTATTGCTATACCATTTATTTATGTTAAATATTGGATTTGTATATCATGTTTGATCGCGAAGAAAATGATTTCTATCTGATCTTTCGTTTACTGTAATACATATTTAGAGTTCATTGGTTTTATGTTGATTTGTACTCATGTGTATAAAAGTATAATATTGACGATATTTTAAGAACAAACCATAAAAATAATATCTAACGTAAGTAAAAATTGGACAATGAAGCGGAATAAAAGTTTAAATAATATGAAATGTATTATATAATATATGCTTATCTAGATTTATGTATTTTATATTTATACTTCGTTTGGTTAAGAGCAATGCTCTAATTTTTAGATTTATATTTCAGTTTATACCAAAAATGAGGCTTCCTACACCTAATAACTCGGCTACAGAAGCGAGTAGTTGAATTTCTTGACATGTCAATGACCGCATGAGAATTATTTCCTCTCGAATAAAAAACTCATAGAGATAGGAGCGGCGCAACGCAAAAGCATACGCTGTAAAAGTACCTGTTTCTTTTAGGGAAAATGAATGAGTGCAGAAACACTTTGACAATGAGAGAAAGAACAAAAATTTTGTTCTTTCTCTCATTGTCAGATTCATCAATCATCAGCCTGTAATAGTCCACTGCTGGACATAGGCCTCCCCTAACACGCTTTTGGACCGTATCCCACCACGCTGTTCCAATGCGGGTTGATAGGTGGACCGACTTTTTACATGCCCATCCGACGCATGGATCATCTTACTTTTCAGACAATTGGGTCATCGGCCCTAACCAACTAGGAAAGAACAATGAAAGTTTGTTGAGTCACCACAGGATTCGAACCCATGACCTCCGGTTTTTAAAGCACACGCCCATACCACTAGGCTACGGAGGCAGCTAAGGGTAGCCTAATAACAAAAAATTAAATGAATACATATAAGGTAAACCTCCGAGCCAAACATTTAGAGCCAATTACTGTCAGAGAAAACTATACAGTCCAAGAACTGCATGTAAAAATTTTCAATGCTATACATAATAGTCTGAAAAAGCTAACGAACTATCAAAGCAAAAATGTGAATAATCTATATAAACAAAATAGTTATTTCTTCGATCTGTAGTTCACAATTTCAATGTTTTGTCCCAAACAAACAAAATAATTATTCAGATTTTTTTGGGGCAAATTTTTAAGATTTTCGAAAAAAGTTCATTAAATAGTTTTAAAAATAAGAACTGTAATCTATTAAAGTAAACAAGTCATCTAAAGTAAATATGTAATCTATGGGTGGATAAGCTACCATCATAAATATTTTACCTAAATTATCTAAATTTTAGTTGAAATAAAAAAAATATATTTGATATTTGTATAGATTAAATTATTAATACACATAATTATAAATGTAATAAGCTTCTTTATCCGTTATTTTCATTTTAGCGAATAATATAAAAGGTTAAATAAAAGCTAACTCAGTGCAAGTTCTAGTCTGTTTTGATAGTATGGGCAGCAAGTAACAAGAAATTGTTCAGGTCAGTTTTACAGCGTTAATCAGGACGCTAATTAATGTTTCTAAAATATAAATTTTATGAACAAAACGTGATGATAATGATTACTTGTAAATTTTTTAATTTTTTAAAATAATTTCTAATCCAGTTCATAATATTCTCTTTACTTTGTGTATCTGTGCTTTGAGCTGATTATAACAGATATTTTTCAATCGATGTGGGAACCAGCCAGCTTGCCATTATAACATTTCGCTGATCCTTTTTTTGATTCCCAAAACTTACATCGATTAATTATTCAATACTGTCATGACAAGTACAATCCGAAGCCAATTTGTTCGGGTTTGCGCTTTAGAAACCGGAGGTCGTAGGTTCGTATCCTACGGAGACTAATAACTTTTCATTGTTTACTCACTTTTCACTCACTCTCAATCGGTCTCAGTCCCTCTGTGTCCCTGTGACACTAAATATCGTTTTGTCCGTACAAATTTTACTACCATGCGTCTAAAGAAGTTTCATTTCATAAAAGGTTTGTTAATGAAAAATGACAACATTCTACAAGATAGTAGAAATAGATTAGTTTTGTTCTGCTAGGACTTTCGTTGTTATTTTAACGTAATATATAATCATTTAGTTAAAAATAAATAAGAAAAACTTACTGATAAAGAAATACTATAGTTTTATAAACAAGAAGACTAAAATATAATAGTCTTTAATAATTGTTTTAAAACAGCACTTTATACATTCCGAATGAATGTTAAAATATTACCACGATACGCCGTCCCAATTAATCAGCATTTAATTTGTCTTGGGGCGTGACCTCAACAATCGTGGATTATCAACCCCTTTGAGGAGAAGAGGTGTCGGAACAGTGTTCGTATCCTTAGGTTACCTTCAAACTATGGTTGGGTAAACCTTTTGTATAGTAATATATCAGATATTTATTAATCGGCATATATCTACAGGTTTACTTTTGTAAATTTGGAAAAGGTTGTGTGCTAAGGCTTTTAAATATGAATTCACAAATTGTTGATTATTTTTAAAAGCTATTTTAAAAAAAGAATTTTAGAAAATAGTATTTTATAAAAAATTTGTATATAAAAAATAATCATAATGAACAATAATTCAAAACCACCCAAGTTGGGTTTTTAGTGATCTTTCATTGAGGATATCATCGACAAGTGTGTGAATGTCATATTATCAGGCCGGAGATTGACTATCAAAGAAATTACAGATTCCAGAGATATTTCTTATGAATAAATCCATAAAGTTCAATAAAATTTCATTTTCGTCATATTATGATAGTCATGATCTCGATATTTATTGCGAATTTATGAAATTTATTTTGTCTAATTTTTATGAAATTGTTGCATGGTGGAATTATAATGTCTTTTTTGTTTTTAACAAACCATGATTTAATATCGAACAACCATGCTTAGGAAAAAACAAAACCCAGGGATAATACTAATTTATTTCTACTATTTTATACACTAATGAATTCTTTTTAAAATTAACCTTTTATGAAGTGAAAGTTCTTTAGGCGCATGAAAGTAAATTGTTTACGGACAATAATATATTTAGTGTCACAATGATGCAGGTTTTCCAAAGAGGAGGGAGAGGATTGAGACCATTGGGAGAGAGGAAAAGGAGGGTACAGAAAAAAAACAGCCATTGAGCGAGAATAACTAGCAAGCAAGTAAAATATCGAGGAAGAAGAGAGATAGTGATCGTATCATGCACAGTGCCAATCTAAACTTTAAACTTATAATGACACAAAACTCGTGGAATTTTTTAATTGATTTCAATAAATTATTTTGCCTAGAATTTAAAATAAAAATATTTTATAAGTTCTCGTCACGATTTATTTATTTTAAAAATAGAATTTTTTATAATTATTAAATATTTTTAAATTAAATTTTAGGTTGGTTTTTTACTGTGTACAATAAATCACATTATATATTTATATTTTACTTTTGTCTATCTGATAGGCAAAATATGTTTACTCATAGTAATTATATTTTGCTATAGCAATTGCAGACATGATAATTGTAATAATATCCTCCAAGTCAATTACGACTACGACGGCCAATCTATACAAGAGATTAGCCAACTGTGTTTATAGTGCACAAGTGTACATGTAAACACAAGTTCACTCCCTATTCCTTTATATTCTCAAAGCCTGATCAGGCGCATAATATAATGTTAATGTAGATAATATGATGTTAGTCCCCGTAGGATACGAACCTACGACCTCCGGTTTCTAAATCGTAAGCCCGAACAACTAGGCTTCGGATGGTACTTGGTCATGACAGTATTGTTATGTTATATAATTAGTCAATATACGTTTTGGTAATCAAGTAAAGGATCAACAAAATGTAATAACAGCAAGCTGGCCTGTAAAATATCTGCCGTAATCAGCTTAAAATAGAGATTTGCAAAATAAAGGGAATATTATGAACTGGCTATAAAAATTATTTAAAAATGTTTTACAAATAACCATTATCTTTACGTTTTGTGTATAAAATTTATAAATTAGAAACATTACTTAATGTCTTCATTAACGGTATAAAATTTACCAAAACAATTTGCTGGGATTTGCTTCCCATAGTTACAGAATGCAATGAATCTATTTCAATTTTTGAATAATTCGTATTAATTTTATTTAACTTTTTATTATTCGTAACGCAAAAAAAGAATTGGGGTTTAACAATTATAATCATTACAACAATTTAACGATCAAATATGTATATGTATAAATTTGTTATTGCAACTAAAATATAGGACAAAAATATGGTAGCAACTATTAGTTATCTACCCATGGGTATATACCCATATCTTATACAACATATTCACTATAGATGACTTGTTTATTTTAATTGATGATTGTACTTGTTTTCAAACATTTTTACATAAAGTTCCCAAAAAACTATTTTAATAACTTGCCCCAATAAAGATAAATAATTATTTTATTACTCTGGGACAAAACATTGAGGTCGTGAACTACAGATCAAAGACTTAGGTTAAGAAAGATTAAAGTTGTACTGTATAATAACAAAAAGGACGAACGAAATTATAAAAATTAATTTTAATTTTAAACGTTTAATCTCTTTGAAGAATCATTATCTATGTACATTATTAAATTTATCACAGTTCTATTTATTGAACTTTTATAATTATATATACCGTTATATTCATGGAATATTTTTGTTAAGTAAGTAGTTTTTTATTCTTATTTGAATTAAAAATTTATCTGTGTGTCATATGGATTACTAATAAATGGGTAACATAAGTAATTCGCGCTCGTGAGAATAATGGAGCAATTATCCTCTCCATATTTTTCCTTTTGCGTGTCTTATGAATGCTTGAAGATGGACAAAAAGATGATGTAGATTTGGCAAACAAGTTAGACATCTGAAGGTGAATCAAAAGTTAAACAAATAGTTTTGGTTTTTTTTTTTTAATAATTTTTATATGATCATCATCATTGATACAAAACGGTAAAATTTTATTCTCAAAGAATATGGAAATTTGCCAAAATAATTAAGTACTTCGGATTATAATATATTTTTTTTTATTGTACTGCTGGGCATAGGTGGAAGGCGTTTAATTCATTCAAAGTTTTGCACTTTATTAAACGATCCGTCTTAATCATCCCGCCACCTCTAAGGGACCTCCCACGGCGTCGGCGCCATTCTGACGTCCAGTGGAAAGTTATTTTTGCCCATCGATCGAGATACATATTTGTGACGCGGCCAGCCCAATCCCGTTTGAGTTTCGTGATTTTTCTGCCCACCAAAATGAAGCCCGAATTTTTTTCCATTTCTGAAAATCGGCCAAAAAAAGACCCATCGGCGTAGTGTTTGTGCCTATTCACTTCATAACAATTTTTGTGTGTTACTTAGTTTTTGTTCTGTTCATTTGCAGTCCAACCTCAACGCTGTGCTCGGGTTGGGAAATTTTGAGCCCGGTGGCAGGGGGATAATATCGTCAACAAAGGGTTAGGTTAGGTTAGATTAGGGTCCGACAATAAGTCCTCGAACAGGTTCCCGCTTGTCGAGCGGGGGCCGCACCCGGGCTTCCTGCTGGCCGCGGGAAGCAGGGAACCCGGGCCGGAAGGGGCCGGTTGGGAGGGCCCGGGCAGGTGAATTTCCCGCTTTGGAGCGCCCCAAGGGGGGGAGGACGGGGTTGCAGGAAGGGGCGCTCCCGTCTCTCGCAACCAAGGGGAGTCGGGGGAAAGGAGGTCGGACCGAGGGCCTTATCCTCCGCGACCAGGGGGCCTACCGCTGATGCGGTGGAGGCCGGGGAGGGGGACATTCCAGGAGTCGTCGATCTCTTCCCACGGCCGAAATGGAGCCAGCGGCGGAGCTAACATCCGGGCCGCCAGCTGGGGTTGGTCCTTGCGAGTCAGGAACTCCTGGCCCCATGGTCTTGAGTAACAGACCGGGGAGTCTGTTACCCTAACCAGGGGCCGAGACGAAGGGTGCGCTAGTTCCGACGCGCCCAGAGGGAGGCAGATGGTAGGCCGAGATGGGCTGTTGGCGCCAGCGCCGGTGGTGGATGAGGCAAAACGTTCCCGCGACCCCACCCCAAAGGCGTCAGGAAGGAACAACGTGGTGGTTTTAGTCGGTGCGATCCGACATAACCTGTCTTTGCCCGCGAGGACGGTATGCGTAGGCATTTCCACGGTAAAAAAAAAAAAAAAGGTCCGACAATAAGTCAGCCGCGGGGAAGCCTGAAACCTGGCCGGCCTGATGGTAAGGCGCCTGTGGAGGAGGCTGCCCGGGGCCTGGCCTGCTTTGATGCGCCAAGGAGGGTGGAGGGACGGCGCGGGAGGTAGACGCGCCCCTTCCGTCCCTGCAACCAGGGTGGAGTCGCGGGGAAGAGGAGGTCGGTATCCTGTAGGCGCCTCCCATCCTCCGCGACCGAAAGGGCACCGCTGATGCGGGTGGAGGGGCCGTGGAGGGGGACTCGGCATGGTGTCGTCGACTCTCCTCCTTCGTGCCGAAATGGAGCCAAGCGCGAGCGCAAATCTGAGCGCCGCTGGGGCCAGAGTTTGGTCCTGCGTGGTCAGGAACTCCAGCCCCATCCCCGAGAACGACGGGAATCTGTACTGAACCAAGGCCGAGACGACGGGCGCGCTAGTTCCGACGCGCCCAGAGGAGGCAGATGGCCGTAAGGCTGAGATGGGCTGCTGCGGCCGCGCCAGGGGTTGCAGATGAGGCAAAACGTTCCCGTGACCCACCCAAAAGCGTCAGGAAGGAACAACGGGTTTTTAGTCGGTGCGAGTCCGACATAACCTGCTTTCGCGAGGACGGGTATGGAGGCATTTCACGGAAAAAAAAAAAAAAAAAAAGATCCGACAATAAACTGGGTGGGAGTTGTCAGATCTCCCATCCGGCGCGTCCCCAGGTTGTGGATAGGGGAACGCCCCCAGATATGGGGGTCCTGGGCCGGCGGACAGAAACTGACAGGTGCTGCATCTCTGCCCGTTAAAGGGTGGAGATGTGGCGGAGGAGCAGTTGCCCCAGAGGTGAGCCTTGTGGCGGGTTCAGATTCCTTGTACCCCTTGCTAAGAGGAACACGGATGAGCGGTTCACCCCGCGAGTGCGTCAGAGCCCGCCGAGGTGATGTATGAAAGAGTAAAGGTATGAATGTGTGTGATGGCAAAGGGCAAAGAGGTGATGTAGAATGAAGTCCCTGAGGACGGTGGATTGTTCCGGGGTTTGCACTGGCTTTGTCGAACACCGGGCGATCTCGGCCTGTCGGCCGGGATCACGTCTCGGGCCGGCGCTGAGGGTCCCTGCTTATTGGCCGGACCGCGAGGAGACAACCTCAAAACCAGATTCGGCGTTGTGGTACGTGGGTCGGGTGCCAAGAGGGCTGGAACGATACACCAGCCATTAGGGCCACCTGGGAACCTCCGCCCGGCGTATTTAGGTTACGGTGCTACATGGTCCCTCCGTGGACTTTACCTAACACTGTGGGATTTGATATGGAAAACGAAAAAGGAAAAAGAAGCAGGATCGACAAAACGACGACATTGGCGAGAAAACGGACACCGAAATCTTTCGAAGGATCAGGAGAGGAGAGGGACCAGGTGGGCCGGCTCCGATAAAGGCGCGGGGTTTTCCTCAAATTTAGCAGGAAGCACGAGAGAGATACGGCTGGACCAAGGAGTGTTCCACAGGATGAACCGGGCAAAGGGTTGCGGCGGAAGAGGAGGGCGACCCTGCTTCCCTTCAGAGAGAGAACGGGCGTTCTTGAAGCCCCTACCGCGACAGCTACGAGATCGCGGTCGAAAGGCGCCAGCAGGACCCTACCACGATCTGGTCCTGCCCAAAACGAGGAAGGCCAGAAGCTGAGCGGTGGGAAAAGGACCGACGCCTGAAGAAAAGGGAAGCTGCCTGTGGGGAGGAGGCTGGAGGAGGATGCCTTAACGGCGGAGGATGGGAGATGGCGCCGAAATTCGGAGATCATCTCCAGGTTGCCCAAAATCAGGACCTGAAGGGGTACGTCCGTGCCCAAAAGAGTGCCCCGCGAAAAACAGGGGACGTGATGAGTTGTTTACCAGTCGGCCGAGATACGAAGTACTGGCCGACAAAAGGGCAGCGAAGAGAGGCTCGAGGAGGAGGTGCGGCGTCTGCGCTCCTGGAAGGGAAACCGGGAGTTGAGGGAGCAGGGGGAGAGGTCCAGCCCAACCGATGTAGAACAAATACTGGCGCCTCATCGGACATTGGGCCCGCTTTCAGGCCCACCGCGACGACAATCGCCGACCGCCCACGAAAGCGGTTTCGTCCTCGCTGCCGCCGATAAAAGGGGGCCCAAACGTTTGCGGGGTGAGGCAGCTGTTGCCCTGCTGTCCCTGGCCCCTGCGCCCCCTACGTGCAGCCGGTTACCGCAGCGGCAAAAAGGACCGAGACGCAGGATGGGCCCCTCAAGTCTTCCCCAAAAAAAAGAAGGCTAAAAGGGAAGAAGGGCCCCGACCAACCCAAGGTTCGACCAGCGACGCAATGGCAGCAACGGCGGCACCAGGGCGGTCCACGGATGGGTGGACGCTGCGACGCGCCGCAAAACTGCCAAACCAGGCGCTGGTCCAAAAGGACACCGGCGGAGGGTGGGAAACAAGGCCCCTAGTCGTCAGTTGAGGATCAGCGAGCCGGCGCAGCTAAGAAAGGGTCCGGCCGACATCCTCCCAAGATGCCAAAAAAATGCAAACTGGAGGATATCGGTATCGATGGCCGCTTCGCCATGGGTAACGGGGCCTGGACCTCCAGGTTCCGGGCTGCAGTGGAGAAGGCCAAACATTGGCTGAAAAGCTTCGCCAATGGTTGGCCCAGAGGGTTATACATCCAGGCCCGGAAAAGTGCGCGGACTCGCATCTCGGGCCTGGATGATCGGTGGAAAGACGGAGGTCTGAGGCGGTGGCAAAGGCAGCGCCCTGGTCACCTCGAAAGTGGAGGATATCCGCCCAGACCGGACGGGTTCCGAGTAGTGGTGCGCCCCGTGGCAGCCACCAAAAATAATCGATGGTGGGCCTCCTGATCGGGTGGTGTCGGGCAGGTGAAACTTGCGGCGCGTCCGATGCGCGGCCTTGCGCTCGAAAAGGGCACAGCAGCGGAGGAGCCCAGGCGTCGACCCGCAGTGCCTGTTACTTGGCCAGCTGGCCACAAGAGCAGAGGCTTGCAGGCCGCGCGCACTGCATCCCCTGTGCGCGGTAACAAACCGGCTGGCCACAAGGGGGGGGCCTGGCACCACCAAACCGATAGGAGGCGGCGGAGCAGGAGGCCTGGGCCAAGCCAGGTGCCTGGCCAGCGCTTCGGCTGAGGGACTCAAATGGCCATCCAACAAAGATGGCCACGCTGAGATCCTGCAGAAATGAACCACTGCGCCAGAGCTCAGAATCTGTTTCCAGAGCAGGCGAGTGGTCGATTCAGGGTGGCCGGGCGGAACCGTAACGTTCCCCCGGAACAACTGGGCCGTGGGACCTGGGCTGACACTGGCGGCAGGGTCTGGGGATGCTGGGGTCCCTCAACCGAGGGATGTGAAGAAAGTGTCCAGGCTTGTCGGCGCTCTGTTGGGAGATATTGTTGTTTCAGCGTACTTTTTCCCCAACAGATCTCTGCCGACTGAGGGCTACCAGACCGACTGGGGTCACTGATCCGCTACGGACCCTTCCCGTGCTGGTCGGGGGATCTCAACCCAAATCACCGGTTTGGGGTTCACCCGGGCAGACGCACGGGAAGGACACTGGAGGAGTGGTTCCGGAGGTCGGGCTGTCGGTCCCAAACAGGGGTTCGGTAAACACGGAGAGCCCAGGGCGGGCCGATCGTTGATGTATCGTTCGGTTCGCCCCTGGCTCGCCGAAACAGGGCTGGAAGGTGGTGACGGGGTCGACCCGTCGGATCATGTTACATCCGATCCAGGGTCTCCGCTCCCAGACACCTACCGCCCTTTTTTTTTTTTTGCCGTGGAAAATCCAGCTTACGGATTCCCGCCGCCAAAGTGAGGGGAGCAGGAATGGGCCCCGACCAAGATGGAGCGGCCGGTATACCCACAAAAACCAACGGTTGTTCCTTTTCTGCGCTTTAGCTGGGCCGCGGGCACCGATTACAGTCACGGCGACCCTGGCCGGACGTGGCCTCGGCTTCTCACCGGGTGCGAACCCGAACGTCGCTTTTAGGCGCCGTGCCGAACAAAAGCATGGCGCCCCTCTTGAGCCCTTTCTCGGGCGGCGGGCACCCTTGCCGGCGCCCAGGGGCTCAGGTCAGGGGAAGGTGCGCGACGCCACTCTTCGGCGCCCTGGCCTCTTCTGCGGATAGCAGGCGCCACGGCCTCCTGTCCTTTCCGCGGCCTCCTTCCGGCCATCACGTCCCGAAAAGAAAGGACGTCGCCCCCAACGACCTTCGTTTCAGCATCCTGCGACCACAGCAGGAGGAAAGGTCGGCCCACGACACACGCAGCCTCGGCGTTGCTCGACCAGGCGGGCACCTTCCAGCGCATGTTGGGCCGTCTCTTGGCACATACGCCCAGTGGTGGACCTCTGTGGGCCCCTACCACGCGGCACAGGTACCCCCGAACAGTTGCCTGAGACTCTCGCGCGGAACGAGGGTCCTTTCCAGCCACCACCTAGAACGAGGCTCGCTCAGATGGTCGGCGTGCCACTCAGTGCAGCGGCCCCAGCGGCAGGACCATTCTCGCCCGCCTGAGGCTCGGCCACCCGCGTGACGCCGGCCCAGAAGGTCGCACTGAATTCGCCGCGCGTGGTCACACGCAGCCCTGACGGGCAGTTCGATCGGCTCCGTACAAAGTACTCGGGCCTCGGCGCAGTCTTTTCAGCCATACCTCCAGGTCACCTCAGCCGCCGAGTCTCGATGCGTTCTCCAGTTGGCGAGCCCCGGCGGTGGCGCAGACCGGCCTGCGATTGTCACGGGCTTGAGTCGACGAGGCGTCCGCGTAACGGCGTCCGACAGCCGGCTGCAGCAGCCGCTTCCTCGACGGCCACTTCAGTCCCACGTCCGAGAAGCGTCCCATCCGCGACCGGCGTGGAACTCCGCAGCCCCGATAGTGGTCCGGAGCTCCGCTATGCGGACTCGACCGTCGCACGTGACAGGTGCGATCCTTTGCGGTGGCGAGGTCACCCGACTCCGGGCCCATCTTATGCCGGCCACGGATTGAATCGACGTTGCGATGTCGGGACACCGCCGATCACGCCCTCAGGCCGGACACCGCATCCTGCGTCGGGACCTGACCCGCAGCACCGCGTGGACGGTCGACCGGCCCTTGAGCAGCGCACTCCGCCAGATTTGGATCCGACGGCTCCAGGTGCTGACGATGCGGGCCGCACGATTCCTCAAAGAGTTTTCCACACGTCAGCACGATCGGCCTAGGCGGAGGGCGAGTCCCGGACGCCCTCCTTTGATGAGACGGTCGCCTGTCTTCCACCTCGTGGATTAAGGCCTGAGCCAGACAGGCAGACATCGTCTCCTCTGGCTCCAGGGCGTCCTGAGCCACGCCAGCACGCGTCCCGGAATGTCATCGGACCCGGGCGGCGCGTTTGCCCTCATTTTGAGGGCTGCACCGAACTCTCCCGGCTGACTGGCGCTTCCGGAACTGGGTCGACCTCATCCGTCATTTGGGACCATCGAGGTGCGTAGCTCCCGCTGTGGAAAAGCCTCGGCGATAGCCGCACAACGCGGCGTCAGACCTCGGTGAGCGGGGGCTCCAGGCGAGCCATCATCACCATTTGAGGCCGCCCCACGGATCACTGTCCAGCGCCGTTACAACTTCCTCAGCCGCGGCGATCGCCCGGCTATTCCACTTTTGAGGCCATCCTTTTGCTGCCGAAAGAGGCGAGGCATCGGCCTCAGGGCCGGGTCTCTGCGCCGTCGTCCCCGACAATGGGTGTGATGGCGCCGTGCCACGATGCACTCTCTGCGCATCGCGGCAATTTCGATTCCACCAGTACACCCGGCGTTTAGGAGGAGACGTTTGGCCCGGGACATCGACGCGTCACACACCTGTGTCATTGCGTCCCGGAGCCATTGTGCTCCCCTCCACATCGACAATGTACGCCGCCTCCAACAATGTACTCACGGCGCCAGTACAACCCATTGTCGGGGACGACGGCGAGACCCGGCCCTGAGGCCGAATTGCTCGCCTCTTTCAGCAGCAAAAAGGATGGCTCTTGAGTGGGAATAGCTGAGGCGATCGCCGCGGCTAGGAGGAGTTGTTAGCGGCGCTGGACAGTGATCAGTGGGGCGGCCCTACAAAATGGTGATGAATAGGTTCGTCCTGGGCCCCCACTCACCGGAGAGTCTGGCGCCGCAGTTGGTTGCGGCTATCGCCGAGGCTTTATTCCCACAGCGAGGGAGCACACGGCACCTTGATGGTCCCAAATGGCACGGATGAGTCGACCCAGTTCCGGAAGCGCCAGAAGTCACCCCGGAGAGTTCGGTGCGGCCCTTCTTAAATGAAAGGAAAACGCACCGCCCCGGGTCCCGATGGCATTCCGGGGACGGCGCTGGCGCTGGCCCTAGGGACGCCCTGGAGCCCAGAGTGAGGGCGATGTTTTCGCCGTCTGGCTCAAGCCTTAATACCACAGAGGTGGAAGACAGGCAGACTCTGTCTCATCCGAAAGGAGGGGCGTCCTGCGGACTCGCCTCCGCCTCAGGCCGATCGTGCTTATGGACGATGGGGAAAACCCTTGAGAGAATCGTGGCGGCCGCATCGTCCAGCACCTGGAGCACGTCGGTCCAAACCCTGGCGGAGTGTCAGATGGCTTCCGCAAGGGCGGTCGACCGTCCACGCGGTGCTGCGGGTCAGGTCCCCTGACGCAGGATGCGGTGTCTCGGGTGAGGGTGTTTTGGCGGTGTCACCGACATCGCCAACGCATTTAACACCTTGCCCTGGGCCCGCATAGCGAGGCGCCCGATACCACGGGGTGCCTCCTCACCTGCAAAGGGTGATCGGCGCTCACCTGTCGCATCGACGTGTCGAATTCCCGTGCCAAGATGGGCCCGGACCATCGAGGCGTGTGGAGTTCCAAGGGCCAGGTTGGGACCGCTTCTGTGGAACGAGTTTTGATTGGCTACGTGGCAACATCGAGGGTGTCGACGTCACTGTCACGCGGACGACACCGTCACCGCCCGTGGCACCAATTTCCAGGGCTGCGATTTCGCCACTGCCGGGGTCGCTCAAGTAATTGGGCGCATCCGGCGGCTAGACAGAGGTGGCGTCGAAAAATCCGAGGCCTTTACTTTACGGGCCTCGAACGCGCCACCTGGTGACGCCCACATTATCGTTTGCGGCGTCCGCGTCGACGTCAAGCCAACGATGAATTATCTCGCCCAGTCCTAGACCGCCGATGGAAGTTTTGGCTCCATTTTGAGCGCCTGCGCCTAGAGTGGCGAGAGCAGCGGCACTCGGCAGACTACTCCCAATACCGGGAGGACCCAGCAGCTCCTGTCGCCGCCTGTATGCCGGGGTAGTTAGGTCCATGGTCCTGTCGGGGCACCTGTGGGCTGACCCTCCAAAAGGAGAGCACGGCAGTGCTGAAGAGAACCCAGAGGGTGTTGGCGATCCGGGCCGTACGGGGCTACCAGACCATCTCCGGCGAGGCGGCGTGCCCGATGGCTGGCTCTTGCCCTGGGACCTAGACGCAGAAATCTCGCGTCACTTTTCTTCTGGCGCGAGGAGGGAGGTCTCGGGGCTGCAGGCCAGCCCGGAAGAAATAAGGGGCGCAGAGAAGAATTGGCCCTTGCAATACAGGAGTGGGAGCTGGGCTGGAGCACCCCAGGCGGCCGTCATACCATACGCTCCGATTAAAGTGGAGGCTAGAAAGAGGACACGGCCCCTCAACATTCCGCGCGACGCAGGTTCTCTCGGGACACTCTCCTCCTTCTACGGCCGAAATGGAGCTAGCGGCGGAGCTTAACATCCGGGCCGCCGCTGGGGGCTGGGAGTATCGTCCCTGCGTGGGTTGGGAACTCCTGGCTCCCATGGTCCCTGAGTGACAGACTCGGGGGAGTATGTTACCCAACTACAGGGGCCAAAACGAAGGGCGCGTTAGGTTAGGTAGTTAGGAAAGGCTTATCCCCAGCAGTGGACTAACACATGCTGATGATGCTGAACCACCTCAACATCCTTTACTGTTTCTTTACGAAATGATAATGCAAAAATCATAAACTACCTGAAAGTTATAAACATGCTGCTCAAAGTTTCTTTGAATATGACACTAATAGTCGTATGGCAGCCGATAAAAAGGAATTAATAAATAGAAAGACATCAAAGACAAGTAGTTGGCAATAAATTATTTAAAGCTAAATCTACAAGACAAGTATGTCCTACTTCACTTTAGAGATGTTTAGAAAGTTACTGTACTAGGTGTGCAGAGGAAATACTTATACACCTATGACACCAATACAGACCTTTCATTTCAGTTCAATTGAGTCTGCACACCGTAATAGTTTACCTATAGGATTCAATCCGTTCTTTAGTACAATTTTTGAGAATATATCCCATTCACCTGCTGCTTTTGGACACATGTACGACCAATTTTCAAAACTCTTTCATGCGGCATTAAACACGTACATTTTTTGATCAATGGCCCTGTTACGAAATACAGTAATAAAACGATGTTTTTTATAATGATAACTAAACTCGCGAATAAATTCCAAATGTTAAAAACTTTACTTGGAACTACACAGAAAGTGAAGACTGCAAAGGCGCACCAGACGGAGTTGGAGCAACACGAAAAAGAACAGCTGATTTTGTGGTTAATTCTAGCTGTGATATTAACAATATTGATCAATTTATTCAATCACTCCAAGACCGATGTCTTGGCACCACATGTATCAGTTGACATTAATGACATTCAAGCTATGATCGATAAAGTTGAAAAGAAAGCGTCCGATTAGAAATATTTTACAGACACCTTAAAAGTGCTTGACTTTATTCTTGCTTCACCGTCGGTCTCCCAACTAAATATAAAACTGTAAGAATGAAAAGTATCAGCTGCTTTGGTGTTGTGTGGGTATAGTAAGCACTATAAGATAGGCAATATTATCTTTAACCTAAAAGCTAGATGGATAGTAGATGTGTTTACAGAATCTGAATCGGAAGAAGACTTTGAATACGCAGAACTGGCACCAAAACGAAATAAACCTCCTCAATCATAAGGTGATGCAATATCTGAAAGCAGTAGCACTCACATTCACTTTATAATACTGCGGACTATATTGTTGGTAAATTTTGAGTGAAAAATGCGGACTATCGTGATGTCGCCGTTATTAACGATATTAACGAAGATGAGAATGAATTACGGGTTACTTTAATGAAGATCTAAAAAAAAGAGTAAACCTTTAAAAATAAATGATCGGGACATTTCAGACGTGTCGTTTGACCGAGTTATCCAAAAATTGGACAATCCAGACTTGATTTTAATAAGGAAGAAAATATTTTTCCCTAAAAT
This sequence comes from Lamproptera curius, assembly GCA_029286875.1. Taxonomy (NCBI): domain Eukaryota; kingdom Metazoa; phylum Arthropoda; class Insecta; order Lepidoptera; family Papilionidae; genus Lamproptera; species Lamproptera curius. The sequence goes on along the minus strand of JAGSMT010000107.1, from coordinate 1,250,090 downwards.
TTTTTAGTTCCCTACCCAAGTAGATGCTTTCGAGCGTTAATGTTTTTCAAATGTGAAATTACGCTCATTGTAACCATATATTACCTTATTTTACTAATAAAACATTTTATGATATGTATATTTGCATATCTCATTTAAAATTATTTTTTATTATTTATTTAATAATAATTTTATTTACAGTATTTTATGAAAGACTTCTGCATACAGCATTTAATGTGGTATGAAAATATTTATTTCACTAAGTAAAAGTAAAATAATTAATGTAGAAAAAAAAATCATGTTTATTGTTTTATTTTTACTTAAGACACTTTAAAATTATAATTTTTGTATGTTGACGTATAAATATGAAAATAAATCAATAAATAAATGATTGATACTAATTAAATAATGTACTTATATGGTAAACAGTCCTCTGGCTCATTGAACAGTTACACCCTACAGTCCTCTGTCATGATTTATTAGAACATCACAAATAACGTAAAATTTATATCAATTCAATTGGTTCTTTTTTGTAACAATAGTAACAGTTACTTACCTAAGTAATGATACCATATTTTTACAAAAATGCTAAAATAAAATGCCTGGATAATATCTGTATAAGTCATTACGAATTTACAGAGAATCGCCCAAATATAGTATAAATTGATTTTTTTAATAACCTTGTATTAATAAATATGTTATAAATTTTGGTAAGCATATGTCAATAATATAAACTTTCTTATTTGCCTCTACGTCAAATTAAACCACAGTAACTTGATCCCCCCGTGGGGCAAAGTTACGCAAACAGCAAACAGGCGTATCAAGTATAAATTGCGCAATTTTTGTGTTAATAATAGAAGTTAATCTAGTATTTTTTTTAATATATAGAGTACAAATAAATAAGTTAAAAGTTTAGGGAAAAAATTTATGAAGATACTTTATTAAAAGAAAATATACTATTTATTGGTGAAATTTTAGTTAACTTTTTTTGTTTTCGGTGTAGGCTCTTTTCTTCAAAACACCTAAGCCATATTAGTGCGGATATAACGCTGACGAACAATTATGTTAAATGCGTTTCAAGAAATGGTACATAAAATTGTGAATGGGTTGAGGGCCATTGAGGTGGTGAGTATATTATATTTTGCGGGTCCATCGCGGTGGCATATTATAACGCTACCGATGCAACATGCGGTATAATTTGGTCGGTGACGATTTTATGAACGTATTACTGAAAGCATTATATATTAATAATTGTAAAAAAAAACTGATTTTCCCATCCTTTATACAGACAATACTGCTGATTCCAAAGATTTACCTCCACTTTGGAAACATAATATACATCAAATCAATATATTTACGGAGATTTAAAAAAAAATATAATATATGAAAAGAAAATTAATCAATTATCGGCTTAATGTTTTTTAATATCCTTTGATTTAAATAAATATATAAAATTCAAGAGCAATGTTACTTAAACTGTGAGCAATTATTCTGTTTATAATTAAATTTACAAAGTGAAAGTTTACCAAAGTTTAAAAAACGCAAAAGGTATTGCTTAAAATCATGACAATGCATATAATTGACAGTCTGTGATTGCCATATCAGATAATGTTAACATTTATTTTTTCACTGAAGTAACACAAACAAACATTAATATTACCATTCCAGTGGCTCTTTTCAATACTAGATTATAATTTACATAAATAAAATACCAATAATACTTTGGATATACTATGGATACTATATCTTTACATTATTTTTAAATGATTGCTACATTATTGACCAAATTCCTAGTAGAAACCGATAATCAAATTAGAGCGTATTGTCTAGTAACGTGGATACGGAACTGGACTCCTGAAATATTATTATTTTTGTTGATAGGTGCAGGCTTTAAAGTAAAAGTCCTATTTAAATTTGAAGTCACATGTTCTTAATCACTTTTAAATAGATATTTAACAGATTTTGTTTGAAAAATAAATTACATCGTCGAAAATCACAACCTTATGTGTGCTTAACTTGAAAACGCTGGATATGCACTATGCTGAAAAAAAAAATTGTTTGAAGGTTCAATTACTAAATAAAAGTTATAATAAATAGATATCCTTGTCGTCTTTTTAAGTAATGTATCAAAACCAACCTTATTATTTAATTTATACATACCAAATTCTATCATATGTTCCATTGTTATTTCTTTTATTTACGCGATTATTATACATATTAAATCCATAAATTTACGGATTTTTTGCGTTACTTAAATATATTTATTCACGACGTTTCGTATTTATGTTGTCCTTCGGTTTTGTAGTTTTTAGTTTTTATACTCTGCGTTTAATTTTTGAAATTATTGGTTGCATTTTAATCCCAGGAAGGTGGCAAAGACCAACCACCTTCTCTATTATGACATATACCAACTTAGTCTGCCCGTGATCATGGATGCTGAAAAGAATCCGAAACGTCGGGAGTAAATATATTTAAGTAACGAGAAAAATCCGTAAATTAGTGGATTTGATATATATATTCCATTGGTTAACAATTTATATATTTACTTCATAAAACAACTTTTGTTGGAATAAATAGAGAGACTAGTTTTAGTCTAAACGTTTTAAAAGTTAATTGCCACAAAAAAAGTTACATCAAAATATTAACAGCGCAAACATAGGTTTATATTTCATTTTTAAAAAACTTTATGGGTTGAAAATAAAGCAGTTTAGTTAGAAATTTTTAAGTTAATTGGTCTTAAAAATAATAAAAAAAATATTTATATTTATTTTTAATAACCTGATTATGGTAAACATAATATAAGTAAATTTACGTTTTTTATATATTATATACTTTTTATTAATTTAATTAATATAATAAATTTTTTTTTTTATAATTAAAGAATAAATATATATTGCTATTTGCTATATAGTTAACATTGTTAAAGTATATAAACACTTAACCACAATCATCATCATCGGCCTGTGATAGTCCACTGCTGGACATAGGCCTCCCCTAATACACCCCTATCCATTAAGGTTTGGACCGTATCCACCACGCTGGTCAACTTGGGGGTGGACCGATTTTACATGCCCATCCGACGCATAATCATCTTACTTTCAGACGATTGGGTGATCAGCCCAAATTGCCCCAGCCAACTAGGAAACAACAATGAAATTGTGGAGCTCCAGGACTCGAACCACGACCTCCGGTTTCTAAAGCATACGCCTATACCACTAGGCTACGGAAGCAGTAACCACAATACGCTAGCCCAATTAAGCGGCGTTTAATTTCTGTCTTAAGGACGTAACCCTTCAACAATAGGAACCATCAAAGAACCCTTAGGACCTTATTTGTGTATAAAGTACCGTACTTGTGCATAATGTGGTGTCTTCACATTAATCTTCAAACTGCGTGATAATAAATTATATCTGTAAAATAATTTCGTCACGTTTTTGTATATTAAGCCCGTTATACCGCGTATGTTATTTTTTGTACGAATTGAATTTCTTGAATTTTACCTCTTCAGCCGCTCCTGGTTGACCGATTTCAACACTTTATTTATTTTAATGTTGTAATGGTAAGTTTTCATTCATTTTTTATTAGATCAACCAACAAGACGAGCACGACGTTTTGCTTGACGGTAAGTAATCTCATGAGACGTGGGGTGTTACAAATAACATACCTAATAATTATGTTTTTTTTTCGGTAATAATAGGAGCTGCCTTTGCATTACAGTCATTAATAACGAGCCCCCCACCATCATATCTTATCAGGTTTTAAATAACTATCTTGTAGAAATCTCATACGGTTATTTTGAATACGCAATAATATCTTGAATAATTATTTAAATTAGAAAACAATATTCTACATAATTTTACGTCCAGAATTAATTTTGAACCAAGTAAAAAAATAATCAGTTGAAAATATAAATGTATTGCTAGGACTTCAAGTTGATAATTGTTGATTAACTTCTTAAAAAAAGGACGTGCTCTATTATTTAGACTAATGGATTCTTTTTATAAGTTACGTCACTGATCAGTTTCTAGCCAACCTAATTTGGTAATTATTTTGTACTCGGGTTGTAGTGATTCATCGTCATCATCGTAATTAGTCTATGTTAGTCCACTTCTAGACATAGGCCTCCGCTAATGCACGCCTCCACTATAAGAGGGTTTTTGGACCGTATCCTATCACGCTGGTCCAATACGGGTTGGTGGGTGGACCGACTTTAGGTATATACTCATCTGACGTATTGATCATCTTACTATTGTGATTGTCATTTAGTCTAATTTGTTTGTAACTATTACGTGGTAGCTATATTCTATTTACCATAAGTGATTGACTTAAATAATGTTATATGAAATTGTACAGTTTAAATTACACACTTAAAATGCCTAGGTTTTGGTTAAAAACTATTGTGGTGGGTTTATTTCATAGGTAAACCATAACAGTGATAGTAAATAATCGCTAAACAACTTGTTGTTATCTAGAATGAATATGAGGAACAGTCAACAGGTTACCCAAAACAGTGATAGTAATAGTCGAACCCACACCCTTTGGCGCAGCAATCAGGTTTACTAACCACTACGCCAAGCGGGTCGACATTCATTGAATAACTCTCTCATTGAAATGAAAAAGTTTTATGGTTCGACCCTTTTATTTCTAAGAGGTTCTAACAGATCGAAATATCTTTAATAGAAAAATGAGCAATTCAAACACGATACCGTACTTGTTCACAAACAAATCTTAAATTAAGGCCCAAAACGTAGGTTTTGAGTTTTAAATCTATTTGGAATTTTATTTTAACGATGTTTTAAAAATTGGGAGTACAGGTTTAAATGATTAACCGCTCAACTTACGCGCGAATTGGCCAGTAGCCATGTGGCGGGACAGAACAGCTGTTATTGGCATGCTCGTAACTTGATTCTGTTGCGTGCAGTTTTAATAGGTTCTTTGACTTCTATGAAAATTGGTCTGCTCGGACACGACTAAAAGGATTAAGTTAATTTACTTTCAAAAGAGAACCGACCGATTTTTTAGTACTGTTCGTTGGAGTATAAGCAGTTTAATGCTCCATTATTTCATGTTGATACAAGAATAAAAACTACGTTGACATCTTATACATTTCTTGATCAAAATTTATTGAAATATATAACTGTGGTTTGATTATTAGGATGCAGATCTGAACTATAAGACCACCGAGATATTTCAACTATTTGATATTAGTACTATGTATCTATGCTTTACAACCGGCGGTCGTGAGTTTTTCTTATCTAACCCCGCGGGAAAACGACATTGTATCATCGTGTTTTCTGGTTGATTCACAATATGGGCCGATCACCCGATTGTGTAACAAATTAGGTGAAGTATTCGTCGGATGGAAATGTAAAAAGTCGGGTCCGGTTTTATTCCATCTTTGGCCGCCTTTATAGGATGACAATAGATAGCAGTTTAAGGTGTTTAAAGTATTGTTTGCCTAAAAATATTACACAAATCATAATACACTTAAAATACTAATAAAGTACTATGAACGCATGCACGTGAAATTTATTTACGTTTCTCTTAATAAAATTAAAAAACAAAATCACTTTCAAAACCCAAATATTTTTTCTGGACCCCTGCTTATTGCTTGAATCAAAACAGGAATGTTCCATATTGTTTCAGCTTTCATTAGTTGCTAACATAAAATCACGCACCTTGTATACTCAGGCTGTAATTAATTAATTTAATTATATAGAAAGCTTAATAGGAGTTGTAATTTCGTAATTGTAAGTTAATAATTAAATGTTAATTTTACATGTAAATTAATTTAAGTTATCGTTGTGTGCTTCACATCAAGACATACTTAGTTTGAAACGATTCTGCTATTATTTTTTGATAAAAATATTAAGATTATTTTTGGGGTTTGATAACTTTGTCATATTTTTTGAAAATATAAAATATACCACGAACACCACGAAAGAAGCACTTTGGACATAGAGGAATGTAAAAAACATTCAATTAAATTCAAATCTATAGATTGTCATAAAGTCCCATTAGTCTATATATATGTGTATATGTCTATATATATATTTATTTATATTACAATTAAAGCAATAAGCAGGATAATGATAAATGACGCCCTGTGTGATTGATTTACTTTCTAATGGTGCAAGAAATTTTTAAGTCACAAATCTTTCCTCTGTATAGTATTAAATGGATGTTTTGTTATGATGGTGTGATATTTCATAGTCTGGTTTCATATCAAATCGAAAATTATAAAATAATTTTTTTCCACATTATTTCATGAATGTTCATGAAAGACTCAAATAATTTCAAACAGTGGAATCTTTGCGTTTTTAGACAAATTCATTATTCAAATATATATAATTATATATATACATATATATATATATATATATATATATATATATATATATATATATATATATATATATATATATATAATTATATATATACATATATATATATATATATATATATCATTTTTTTTTCTTTATCATTTATTTAATATATTTAGACAAGCAGTCCAGCCACCTGATGAGAAGTGGTCACCAATGGCTATAGACATCGGCAATACCAGTGGTATTACAAACACGCTGGCTACCGTGAGACATAGGGTGTTAAGTCTGGGTAAACGCCAGTAAATACGCTGGATACGGTGCCCTTTAAAACGGAACACAGCAGTGTTTTCAAACACCTTTGCGGTAGAAATAGGCACCGCGGTGTTACCAACCCAGACGGTCCCCTGTACAAGGGGAGCTAACATCAGTAAAATTGAATAGTTATTCCTAATGCACAAAACTTGTATAAAGGCGGCTCAATGCCGTTGGCATTTTTATTTAAAATATATCGTGATCAAATTCATTATTGAGGTTTTGAATTCATATAAATATAAACTTGGTATTTAGTCTTTTTATAAATATAATAAAAGAAACTTTATGCTCCAATGTCTAAAGAAAAAAATAACAACGTATCTGAATGTGGTGCTGCTTATTGCTTCAATCGACACGAAAATGTTCAACATTGTTCCAAGTTTCATTGGATACTAACACAAAATCATCTACTTTGTATTCCACGCATGGACGGAATTAAATTCCTTTTACAAAATGCTTAGCCAGATCTATGATTTTGAAACGTAACAAATTTCAATGTAATCTTACTGTTATAAAATATATATTTTTATTCATTGTCGTGATCTCTAATGTGGCCCAATTTATTCTACCTATTTACGGCATCTATTTTTTATATGAATAATAGTTTTACACTTTTATCATAAAACTTTTAGAAAATTCAACTATTATTTCTTAACTCTTTATGTTTTATTTTGATAAGTTCCTAATTACAATATTTATATGTATAAATATTGCTACGCCATTTTAACGTTAGTTCAACCATTTATTTTAATTGACGTTAGGCTGTATTCCGTATTGAGACCACACACAGTAAGAATATGGCAGCGGATTCCTTAGCGACGTTTTAATATGACACAGCTTGCATTTAATAAAGTCAAAGTCAAATCATTTATTCTGATCAGATGATTATTACTGATCCGATGAACGACAAAAATTAACCATTTACCAACGGTTCACAAACTCAGACCCGTCCAGAGAAGAACCGGCAAGAAACTCTGCGGTCTTTTCTTTTAATATTAGTGTTTACAAAATTTAACTAATACATTTTTTTTAAGTTACCAGGGGTTATGCAAGTGCAGAATATAAACTACTTCCGCACATCTCGGTCCTCAATATAATTTATAACAGAATAGTAGTTGTATACGAAGGCTCGAATCATTCAGTTGCGTTTGACAGGCATTTAATTTATTATACATTCTTATACTATTATACATGAAAGATTTGTTGGTTCGGTTCAGTCTAGATCTGGGTAGTTCAGGGGCTCAATTCGACCCCTGCGCGGCCTAATATCTTTATTACCCAACATATGAATATTTTGCCGCGCGTACATAATATTTTAAATATATATAGCGAGGGTAAAGTTAAAATTAGTTTTATTAAAAACATTACGTAAAGATTCCCGTGAACGCAGATTATAGATTGCCCTAACAGCCTGTTTTTGTAGTATAAATATTGTGTTCAAACCGGCTGCAGATCCCCATAATAATAATCCATAGGACAAAAGGTGAGAGTACGCGTAATAAACTGGTTTTGCAGTTGCCTCGTCAGTCAGCTGCCTAATCTTGCGTATGGCAAAGATTGCCGAACTTAGTTTCTTAGAGAGTTTCTCAATATATACTCCCCACTGCATTTTGGTATCAACAGAAAATCCAAGAAATGTAGTAGAGCTTTCGTAAGGAATGACCTCATCGTCAATTTTATTATTTTAAAAATCTGGCAACATACGAAGAGTAAAACGTAAGCATTTGATTTTGTTCGCGTTAAGTATCAAGTTATTGTACGCAAACCAGTTGGACATAATATCAATTGCCTTATTTAGTATCTCAACGTTATGGTCAAATCTTTTTACCCTTGGCAGTAGAGAAGTGTTATCTGCAAAAAGTGCAATTTCGGACAGCCTCTCCACTACCAAAGGCAAGTCATTTATATAGACCAGGAACAGAAAAGGTCCCAAAATTGATCCTTGAGGAACACCTATCTCTTACTCTATCCAATTGTTTTAGATGTGATAAGGCTGACTCAGAACTAGAGTTTAAGTGTTTCATAGTTTCATGAGCTATGTTTTTAAAGTAATTTTGGAACTCATTAGCTACCTCAGCGTTTTCCTTAACAGTTTTACCACGTATCTTTAGTTCTAAGTCATTCCTCTGTTTTGAGTTTCTTCCTGTTTCCGTATTTATAACTTGCCAGGTAGTCTTGATTTTATTAGAGGATGACTTTATTTTATGATTCAAATATATTGCCTTAGCCATCAAACAGACTTGTTTAAGTATTTTTGAGTATGCTCTCACATAGTTTTGGAATTTTACATTAGATGTTAATGATTTTTATCGTATAATAGATTTAAATAATCCCTGCTACGCCTAACTCCTATAGAAGCCCAGTCACTGAAATTCAGTTTTTTATTACTTATAATAACTTTCTTAGTAAAAACAGCATTGTATTCACCGAAAATAATATTAGACAATGCTCCAAAGTCTTTATCAGGATCCTGGTAATAGGTCTATACAGGATAGGAAAGTTATTCATAGGAGTACTTAGAGGGATCTGAATTTTCAAGGCTTTATGATCTGAAAGAATACCGCTTAAGATAGCCTGATCTATAATTTTACAATTTACAAACTCATTACCATTACAAGAGTAAATCAGTTAGAATGTCTATATTAAAGTCTCCGCATATAATAATATGCTTCTTTGAGTTAATAATTTTTCTAACAATATCCTTCATAACCATATAAAAATGTCCAACATCACCAGAGGGAGGTCTATACACACATAAAAATATGTACTTTTCAATTTCTCATGTCTCAGTAAAGCTCAAAACATCTACATCATATTTTTCATTTAATGATTCAATATCTAGTCTTTTGCCAGAGAAGCGATTTATACAAGTACATTGTCCGGAAAATACTTTTGAATTCCGGTAGTTTTAAATAACAAACAATAAAAAGAAAGTACAAAATGATACTGTCACTTTTCAGTCAATTCCTTAAAGGAAAAAGTATTCCTTTTAGACCGTATGCTTTTTTAAAATATTTCTTAAGGCGTTATTCTGATCCTATCGCTACGATTTTAATAATTTTCTTTATTCGAAATGAAACAGTATTCATATGATAATTGATACGTCAATAAATTCTACTTCTTGCTGCTTTAGTCGAGTTATTAGGTTTTTATCCATTTTTTTTAAAGAATGAAAATGGACCTTAAAATTAAACCACTGCTGTTTACCTAACAAATGTAAATTAGCACTTTTATGTTTTATTTTTATATGCTAACCTTTTTATAAAAAAATATGTAATTTATATATTCCACTTTAGTGTCCAACTTCTTTCTTAGCCTAATTATAAGAAATATCAATAGAACGACTTTTACCTTAGTCGAGCGTTAAAGGAAATTTACTATGTAAGCACAAAAATATTTACAGATATGTCATCATCATCATCATCAACCTCCGTCAGTCCACTGCTGGACATAGGCCTTCCCTAATGCACGCCACCACTTCAGATCCTCGGCTATTTTTATCCAGCCCACACCGGCCACTTTGCGAATATCGTCACTCATCTTGCCATAGGGCGTTCTACACTCAGTTTCCTAAATGCTAAATGTTTGTCCTAAAACGGAGAAATTTTAAACGCCACAAAGGAATAAATAAAGTGGTAAAAAAGTAGCTTCCACAAAGAGTGTAATAATAATATCAAAACATTTATCTGGACACTGTACTTATATGTTTAAAATATTCGTACATGAAAAGATATGTAAATAACTTTAATGTCAAGATAGGGTAAGAAGTCTAAAAATTGTAAATAAAAAATAATTGTAGCAGATTTTTAAACTTTATTTGAATAAAATAATGCTTAAATTAATGCTTAATAAAACATTGCTGACAAAGGCCTCCTCTTCTGCATTAGGAGGTTTTTGGACCGTGTCCTACCACGCTGGTCCAATGTGGTTTGGTGGGTGGACCGACTTTTTACATGCCCATCCGACGCATGGATCATCTTACTTTTCACACAGTTGAGTGATAAGCCCAAATTACCCTAACCAACTAGGAAACAACAATTAAAATTTGCTGAGTTCCCGGAGGATTCGAACCCACGATCTTCAGTTTCTATAACACACGCCTTTACCACTAGGCGACGAAGGCATTTTGTTCATCAAAAAGTTTCATGTATAAAAATTAATTGAGATTATCTGTTTAGAAAAAATTTTTCCCCTACAAGCAAAGAAGTATTTTAAGAGTATTTAAACTAGAAATTATAATTCTCCTTCTGCCTTAGAAGACTTTTAACAAGAAAACTTTGGGCGGCAATAATGTCGTAGAAGTTAATGTAGGCACTATATTTTTCGAATTTATAATGTTTTTCTGTGAATAATTTACATTTTTTTTTAAGATTTTTTAATCAATTACACGTGTATTATACACGTTCACCCAGAGCAAAGTAACGAAGTACCCTTTTTTTGTAAGTCGCTCAGTATTGTTTCATATTATTTAAAAATTCGTTGAGCGCAACACAAAAAAACGTACTTTGTATGCAACGCATATTGAATTAAATTTATTTAACGCAAAGGAAAAGGAATAGGAATTACAATAATTAGAAACGTAATAAAGTCTCTTATTAGTATTGTTATAATTGAAATATTTAATTGAACATTCTAACGTTTCTTACTACTATACAGTTCTTCTACTAATATAATATACTATTGTTACCTACACATTAGTAGAAAAAGACATTGACGCTCATATATCAGTATGTAAAACATAAAATTAAGCAATGCTTAATCGGGCTTATTTCACTTCTTCGGTGTATTTAATCGATTGATACATACTTCCTTTAACTTTCAGCATATTTATCTGCTCTTTTCATTCCCTTTATATTTTAATTCTATAAATTATTTAATGCTGTCAGTACTTCAGATGCGTTGAAATATAGAATACTCCACGGCTCTTCGCGTTAATTTATGTTACGCCGTATCCGCGCTCAAACTTTTGTATTTCACAATTTTAGGCTGAACATGAGCGCGGTTGGCTTTCAGAATAAATAAAGGGAATCATTCTAAAGACCACATACGGTATACATCGCAGCGAGATGCTTTGCGAGGTTTTATTTTGATGAGCACACAGTTAATATTAAAACGTAAATTGCTAAGCACTTCATAGAGATGCGATGATTGTATGACAAAAGAAAGAAGTTTTTTACGTTACTATTTAATAAGATAACTAAATTGTATTACTGCAGTGAACCTTTTTTTTTAATAAAGTAGTTTTAAAAATAATAGCACATAAAACTTTTGTGTATCCTGTCAAGACGCTATTCAAGGTTATGGTTCCAAAATTAATTGAGAACATTAACCATAGACACCAAAAAAATTTCGAAGTTTGGCTAAATACCTATATTTTTTTAAACAGTCTTAATTTTTAATAATATGGATAGGTTTTTTTCTGATTTTTCTCATGATGTTGACGATAAATCCTGTCACCCAATTTAGTTATGACGTTGAATTTTGGGACACCCTGTTTATTGTTCTTTAAATTTTTGATTGCAACAATTTTCTGTAGAAAACTGCATTACATTTTACAAAGTGTTTCTTATCAATTAGTTTAGTACGATAAGGAATAATACTACATTTGTTTTATTTGCGAGTAAGTAAAATTTGAAACTAATTATAAACCTTATAAAAGTAATTTAATTTGGTATTTTATTTAATAACTAGTTAAAAATAAGTAACATTTAATTCTCGTAGCTCATCATACGCTGAACGTGTATGCTTAATACTTACCGTCGCAATGTCGATTTATGCCAGTACTTATTTAAGAGGAGTGTATGAAATATTCGAGCTAAAATATTTTGGACGAAGTTTAAATTTGTATTAAACAATGTAACGTATATTTTGGCCCAATTCTTTTTTCTTTACGTTGCTGCAAATGTTACCTACGGTGGACGTGTTTTAATTGGTCTCATTCAATATAGCATCAAATGATTTCCAAAATATGCTTTTCTATCGGCATAATTTCAGTAAAAATATATGTTGAAATATTGAAATATATGACATATTTTAATAAGTTCCGTAAGTAAAACCTTACATAAAAAAATCCTCTTTAATAAGATAAACTTTCGTTTTATTACATAACACTAACTTTATAATTAAAAAAATGCAGTTAGCAATGGTTTTATTTTAGATACTCAATTCGGAGCGTATTTTCTTTTGTCCCCTCTCCTTGATCCGTTACTAGAGCATCGACTTTGGTCATTATTTTTTAGCAGGTACTAGCTGATTTGTGGTCCATTTTAATGAATTTTTGATAGCTCATAGTGTTTTTTGATAGATGTTTATTTATTTTTGTCAAATGAGGCATATTCAAAGATTTTATCATTTCATTAAATACATTAAAAAATTCTTCATTCATTGTTATGCAGACTGCTTGAATTGAATTTATATTATGTTTGTTGAAGCCCTAAATACCAGTCCTACGTTTCTAAGATATCTCGATCGGAAGTTACATATCAAATCATTAGACTATTACGATAGATGCAGACGTTATCATTTTGTTCCATTACATGTGCGGCGAAATATCAACGATGTATGCTTCTACTTAAATATTATTAAAGGATCCATTAACTCGGCCGAGTTGTTATCTGAAATTGTTTTAAATGTTACTTTATTAAGCCAAAAACACGTAAAATCCTTTGCATTCCAAAAACTCTTACTAACTATAGATGTAATACTTTTGTATTAAGAACAGCAAAATTTATTAACTTGCATATGGATATTGAGCCATTTTATACCTTGCCAACAATCGCTCGAACAATCCTTACTATAAATTACTTTAATAGTTTTAGTCAACAATTAAGTTAGTGTCTGCTAGCTATATTTTGTTACTTTCTTATTTCCCCTGTGTTAACTAGATTAAACCATATGTGAAAACTTGCAATTGGCTCTTTAATGTAACATATACAAATTATTATAATAAGAATATTAGATGTAAGTTTTACATATAAAATAAAAATAATAAAATATCTAAAAGGCTTCAAATAATTACATACCAGTAGAGTATGCTTCACTTTATTAGAGGCGTGTAATGCTTTGGCCTTTTAAGATGTTTTAATAATTAAAAATCCAAATAATACCTTAAGCAATTTAATATTTAGGAAAAACCCTGGACAAATAAATAACCCCCCATCACCATCCTTCACCGTTAGCTATTGTTGGTGAATACCTGTTTCAGAGACACGAGGAATCTGTGACGACCAATACCTGGCTACTGTGCTGCAGAATGTTAAGCAAGCGCTGTGAGATCTTACTTTTCAGACAATTGGGGGATCGACCCAAATTGAATTTAGAAAACAATCATAGCACAAAGTTCTTTCCCCGTGAGATTCAAAGCCACGACCTCCGGTTTATAAAATACCGTGCCAATATCGCTAGGTCACAAAGGATTTAATATTTTTTATAAAATAAAAAATGTTTTCATAAATATATAAAATAAACAATATAATCTGTAGAAACAAAGAACTATAATTCAAGACCACCTTCAAACTAAGGTGCCTTCGTGATCTTTTATTGATATTTAATGTCATATTATCAGGCTGGATATTGGCTATCAAAGAAATTACAGATTGCCCAAATAATTTCTTATGAATAAATCCATAAAGGACAATAAAATTTAATTTACGTCATATTATGATAGTTACGAGGGCTGCACTAAAAATATCGGAAATGGAATATTTCCACTAATCCTGTCATGTCATCTTTTAAATTGCAAACTCGTTGGTTTTAAAAATTGATTACCATTTATTTATTTGAAAAAAAAAAAAGATTCTCGGTCTTATCACAAGGTCTTGTCAAACTTTGACAAAACCTTGTGACGAGAAACTCGAAAATGGAATTGACTCGAGAAAATTCAAGAGCGATGATTAATAATGACTTTCGAAGTAGTGTAGTAACAGTGTATTGGCCCGATGATTTCTGCATTTGGTGATAAAGCCCAATCCAAAACCACAATTTATCGCTGTTTTCTTTATTATGTCATACGCACGCAGACGAGCAGTCGGGCCACCTGATGGAAAATGGTCCCCGATGCCCATATACATTGGCAATACTGGTATCACCAACTCTCTGCCTACCGTGAGACATAAGATGTTAAGTGTCGTTTGCCCAGTAAATACGCTGGCTACGGTGCCCTTCCAACCGGAACACAGTAGTGTTTTCACATTACTACTTTGCGGTAGAACTAGGCACCGCGGTGGTACTCACCAAAAAATGGTTCGTTCACGGAGTGTTGCAAATAAAATGGTGGCCACGTTTGTCTCTAAAACCGGCCACATTGCGACGATTCCTCTTGAGGGACAAAGAGCCATAGTTTCTGAACTTCGTAAAGAGAACTGCAACCACCGCACCATCGTCCATCACGACAATGCGAGTTTTTACACCGCGCACAGAAGAAAAGAGTTTTTAGAGCAAGAAAACATAGAATTATTATACTATCCCCTGTACAGCCCCGACCTGAGCCCTAATGATTTCTATACTTTCCCTAAAATAAAGAATAAATTGCGTGGTCAGAGATTTTCATCACCTGACGAAGTTGTAGACGCCTACAAAGCGGCCATTTTGGAGACCGAAACTTCCGAATAGAATGGTTGCTTTAATTATTGCTTCCATCGTATAAAAATATGTCAAATTTCTGTCTGTCTTCTAAAAGCAATAAATACATTTTTAAATAGTAACGTTTAACGTTTTATTATAATAAACAGTAAAAAGCAGTAATAAACTTCTGATATATTTCACTACAAAAGTGTTTTTAAGTTTTACCAACGCATAGTTTAAAGGTAACCGTAAGGATACTTGAACACTGCTCACGAGCACCTCTTCATACCATCATAAGGGTTCGTCGATAGTCCACGATTGATGAGGGGTCACGTACTTAAGACGGAAATTAAATGCTGATTAATTGGACTGGGGTATTGTGGTAAGTATTTACGTAACATCTCATATGCGAGAGAATACGAAGTGCTGCAGATATAAAAAAACATTTAATAAAGACTATTATGTTTCAGTCTCGCTGTTTATTAGACTTCTAAAATACTTTCTATTTAATTATAGGATTATGTACTTTGGAAAGAACGTAAAACTAGTGCTACTTTATATCTATATATATAAAAAGATGGATATAATAATTTACTTTAATTAACTACTAAATTACATTTTTGCAAAAAAACTTTGTATAATAAACACTTAAATTGCGAAATTCATACAAGATACGCCTATTTGCTGTTTGCGCAACTTAGTCGCTCGGGGAAACCAAGTTACTGCGGCTTAATTTGCCGAAGAGGCATCTACGAAATTTTATATTATTGACGCATGCTTACCAACATTTATAACATTTAGAATTTACAACTTAGTAGAAGGTTAATACAAAAATCATTTTATATTCTATTTATATCTAAGCTACGAATTTTTGTATTCTTTAAGAACATTTTACCGTTCCTACTTATAATATGATTCGTTACTGATAATAACGAATCATATTAGAATTATTTAAAAACTAAGAAACATATTAATTTGTTACAGTTTTCCGATTTACCAACTTGTTATTAGATATAAACTGAGGCAAACGTCTTTTTAGTCCATCTTCAAGCAGTCGTAAAACACGCGAAAGGAAAAATATGGAGAGAATAATTACTCCATTATACTTACGAGCGAGATTCACTGAAGTTATCCATTTATGTGTAATCCACATGACAAAAAGATTTTTTTTCTAAAACCAGCCATTTAATAAATACAACTTGCATATTGTTCAATAAATATATTTACGATAAATTTTAAAATGTTACCCTGTATATAATGATGCTACAAATAGACTTAACATATACTCATTTACCTAATAACGTCAATGACGTAAGATAACGTAAACAAAATTACGGCTTTTGTCATTGGCAAATAGTACGTACATGCGTAGATGCGTCTACTTAATTAAATAATGAATTTTGATTCAATATTATTTTCAATTCTACCTTCGCCAAAAATTTCACTGCAAACTTGTGAGAGTAAAATTCTATTAAATAATATGTATTCTTTTATTTTTTATTTTTTATTTTTTTATACATGTGATTAATTTGTTTTTTGTAACATATGACTATGAGCTGGATGTTAAAATATGTACCAATACTTTTTTAATGATCATTAAAAAACTATGACTAGATTATTTTCACAGATATTACAATGAAATGAAGATGTTTAATCATCAAGTATTTAATATACAAAATATACATTATAATTTTAAAAGTAATAAAAAATATATCATACCTAATTATGGAAAAGATTAGAATTAGTGATATAACGGTTACAAAACCACTGTTACAAAACTGCGACGAGTAAAGTATTGGAAAAAGTTATAACGATTTGATTTCTAGTATTTAGATTGACTGGAATTATTTCATGCGAATATTTTTGTGCAAGTGTCCGTATTCGTTATCGATATAGTTCATATCATAGGTAACATTAATATGCATCTAATTGCTCCACCAAAATTGTGTACGTAGTTAGCAAAGTCAACGTATGTAATGTCAATTTGCGCAGATTAGTAGTAAGATAAATGATACTTTTTTCAAACAAAATACTTTTATACTCACATAGCTCGTTTCGTTATTATATAGTGCAAACTAAATCATTCCTAATCTAAATCTTGATTTGTAGTTCACATCTCAATGTTTTGTCCCAAAGAAACAAAATAAATATTTAGCAACGTTTTAAAATAATTTTCGAGAACGTTATTTTAATCGTTTTGAAAAGAAGTAGTATTATCTATCGAAGTGAACAAGTCACCTGAAGTGAATATGTGGAAATGTAACTGGACTCCTAACAGATTTTTTTATTGATAGGTAGAGATTTTATAGTCCTATTTTTTCAAAAATCTTAAAATATGTAAATTTAGATTTAATTGAAAAAATAACCTTTGGCTAAGACTGTCTAGATTGACAAATTTATTTTGATTTTTTATACTTTTATAATTTTAACATAAAAAAATTTTGATCGTATAATTCCTAACAAAATTTAATAATCGATAAATGCTCTTGTTGACTCTGAAAGATTATCGAATCAATACCTAGCACAGACAATAACGTTTATAATTTAATTTAAATATTACACTTCATCATATATTTTATGAATAATAAATTTATATATCATATAAATACACCTTTATGGGAGTAAATATACAGACAAGATATAGACTAAAGACCTTTTAAAAGTTAATTACCACAAAATTGTACGTTACATTGAGTTATTAACGGCGCAAACGTAGGTTCATATTTCATTTTTTTAAAAACACCGTTGATGGGTTGTGCAAATCAATTAGTCAGTAGTGAGTGATCTTTTTCCACAGCAATATAGTTTCGTATACATATTTAATATATACTATAAGCAAAATTTAGAATTTTTAAAGTACTGTTATTATTATATATAAAAGAGCAGGCATATATTACTTTTTATTCTAACGATAATTTGGCATCTAATAAACTTTGTTGAAGTGTATAAAGACTTAACTACAATACGCTAGCCCAATTAAGCGGCGTTTAATTTCTGTCTTAAGGACGTAACCCCTTCACAAAAGGGAACTATCAAAGAACCCTCAGGACCTTATAAAGTACCGTACTTGTGAATAATGCGGTGTCTTCACATCTATCTCCAAACTGCGTGATAATATAGTATCTTGTTATAAATAATTCCTAACGTGCCTAATAAACACAAATGTATCATGAGCCCATTTTTTGCATGTATTTGACGTCTTTGTCAGCTACTGATAAGCCGATTTCGGCAATTCCTTTTTTTTATTTAAAAGTTAAACCTGCCTCCAGAGACTTGGTATGGGCGTATGATTTAGAAACTGGAGGTCGTGGGCTAGAATCCTGCGGGGACTCAACAAATTTTCATTGATATTTCCTAGTTTGTTAGGCAATTTGGCTGATCACCAATTTGTCTGAAAAATAAGATAATCCATGCGTCGGATGGGTGTGTAAAAAGTCGGTCCACCCACCAACCCGCATTGCACCCACCACTCCCGCAAATGGAGAAGTGCAATAGTCCCCTATTGCCTATGTGCTGCAGTGGACTAATACGGGCTGATAATGATGATGATGATATCATACTATACAGCATACTTCAATACATCTCGCGTATATTTTTTTTATTCCACTCGGACGAAATCGCGGGTTGGCTTTTAAACTATAAAATAAAAACCATTAAAAATTTTCTTTATGTGTATCACTTAATTCACTTGATGTTCATAAAATGCTAAAAAAGAAAACATTGTGCTTACATAACGTCATGATGTATTGTATATTATTTAGGGTGACCTATGTCCTGCAGTGGACTACCACAGGCTGATGATGATGAACCCGGGTGAACTATACAGTGGCGCGTTTTACTGCAATAGTACCCTTTGATAATTGTTATTTAGTTTGTACTTATCATTAACTAAGGGACTATAATATCTGAATATATTAAGAAGTTAGTGTAAATATTAAATTGTATTGAAGTATTTACATACCTGTTTTTTTTTAATATTTAAATTCTTTTTAATGCATACGTTTTATCTTTCTCAATTAATTTTGTTTTGCTAAAGTTTGAAAAATAGAAATTATAAATTTAGATTAACACAAGCCATATAATTTAGAAATATATTTATTCACAAAAAAGTTTAGAAAATAAAATTAACGAGAGAGAGAGAGAAATGAAAATTAATGAATTATCTATTACGAAAAAAATTTGTTCCTACGATAAAAGAAATTGGTTTTATATACAACGAGTTAATTACGTATTACAAAAATTGTTATATAAAAGAGACCATATAAAAAAATATCTAAATCGGTTCATCAGAAACGAAGTAACGACGGACATTTGTAAAAATAATTATGTACGTACGTACGTATTAAATGTACTCCGAAACCTCCTTCTTTTAGTAAGTCATTTAAAAGGGCTTAATATTATTCCAATGTTCATTGAGCGCTAACACGAAATCATGCATTTAAAATGCAACGCATACTGAATTAAATTTATTCAACGCAAAGCTTAGTAAGATCTTGATAAAACGTCTTATTCTTTACATCGAAATATTTTATTATTTATGCTTAGTGATATTTTGTTACCTACAAAATAGTATAAAAAAATCCAATTGTGGCAACAGTCATTACGTAAAAAACCAATCATTATTGGTTTATTTCAGCATTAATTCAATCGTTTTATTACCTCCTAGACCTTTCGGTATAATTAACAGCCAACTTAGTTAATGCTTCCGGTACTTCATATGCGTTAATATAATAAAAATATAATACTCTAGGTCTTTTCGCGTTAATTTATGTTACGCTATATCCGCGCTCTAATTTTTGTATAACACAATTTCAGGCTGAAGATTAACGCAATTGGCTTTTAGATTACATAAAGGGAATCATTGTAGAGACCACATACGGTATACATCACATCGGGATGCCTTGCGAGGTTTTATTTTTATGAGCATATAGTTAATATTAAAACGTAAATGTCTGACCGCTCAATAGAGTTGCGATGATTATAAGTCAAAAGAAATAAGTTTAGTGCATCACTATTTAATGAAATAACTAAATTGTATAAATGCAATATACATTTATTTTATTAAATCAGTTTTTAAAATAATTATGCTGAAAGGTATAATTACAATTTTCCTAATTTTTTACACACAAACATTGGACTAAATAGTCTGCGTTACCGTTTTTAACTAATATATGTTTTTAATATGTACTCTATATATATTAGCTGTAATAAGTTAAGCTAAGGCGTTATATTTTTTTAACGGTTATTGGACTAGAATTAAGTCCGCGATACCATACATCTATGTTTTAAAAAAAAAAAAGCTTTTATGTAAATATTTTTTAAAGTTGCATTCAGGCACATTTAAAGCTTATTCAAGACAATAAATCTCAAAGTCACATTAAAGTTATTGCATTAAAAATTCTTCATTCTATGTACAAAGAACGTGTCATAGACAACATGTTGATGCAATGAATACCTTAAAAATTATCAAAGATTTAAAATGCGTTGAAAGAAAACCTGCTTATATTGCGTAAAACTTGTACGCTTTTAGAAGTTGGTCATATTTTTTGTTAAAATTTCACTTGTTATAATAGTTTTCAATGCATAGAATTTTTATCAAGTTCTTTATTTTCTAACAATTCATATTCATAATTCACAATTTATACTTAATAAACTATTAATTATTGGAACAACCCTGGGAATAAGAATATTTCTGTAATAGTTTAAACTTGTCAAATAGAAGAATATATTATTAATAAATAATTGATTAAATAACCCATATCGATTTATTTAAGTTTTACTTTTCTAAACAGGCTCAACATCAACAACATTCCATTAAGATCTGATTATTTCCTTTAATTGGATTTAGGGCTAAACAACTTACGTCATTGCCAACATTTACATCATTGACTAACGCAAAAAAGGGTATAAAATAACTTAAAAAATTTTCAACCTATTGATTGTTATAAAACAAATGAAAATACACGCCTATATTTGATTAAATAAAAAACATTATAGTTGATGAAAATTCAGTCGCCGGCCCACAGCAATTTTTTAACGGATAATCCGGGTTATTTATCCAATGGCGCGTTTCACTGATATTACTGCATTGATAAGAAATATTATAGTTTGTATCAATATCTAATATAAATAAAACAATATCTGAATAAAACAATCGACGTCTTCTGATAACTATGAATAGTAGAAAAATATAACAAACTTGATTTAGAGTTTAGTACTGAAGTTATATTTTATAAAACAGTGTTTTGAACCCAAAATACAAAATTATTTTAATTATAACTATACCCGGTGATATATTTTTTAGTTATTCTGGGAAGCGTAGTGTGAATTTTCCCCAAAACGTAAACCACGTTTAGCACAGTTATTTAAAGTTTAAGTCTATTCAAAATTTCAATCCAAGTATGTTTAAAAATTTGCAGTACAGGTTTTAATTGTAACCGCTCAACATACGCGCAAATTGGCCAGTAGCCATGTGGCAGGACAGAACAGCTGTTATTGGCGCGCTCGTAACTTGATTCTGTTAATGTGCGTGCAGTTTTAATAGGTTCTTTGACTCCCATGAAATTGGTCTGCTCGGACAC
The DNA here is from genome assembly GCA_029286875.1 of Lamproptera curius. NCBI lineage: Eukaryota > Metazoa > Arthropoda > Insecta > Lepidoptera > Papilionidae > Lamproptera > Lamproptera curius. The sequence goes on along the minus strand of JAGSMT010000107.1, from coordinate 1,228,330 downwards.
GACTAAAAGGATTAACTTCTATTTACATTTGAAAGAGAAACAACCTTTTTTGTTGATACTACTCGTTGGAGTATATGAAGTTAAATGCTTTATTATTTCTTTTTGTACACGGATAAAAATTATAATAAAAATTATAATTACAATATATTACGGGGATTTTTTGGGGGTTTTTTACCCTTGACTTCTGATTATTCGGATATATGGATATATTCGGAGATATTTCAATTATTCGATATTAGTACTATGTACCCATGCTTTGCAACTACCTCCGTAGTCTGATGGTAAGGCCGGAAAACATGAGTTCGATTCCTGCGGAGATTCAACAAATTTTAATTTCCTATTTGGTTTTTTTTTTTCTCTTTTCCCCTGACATGTATGATCAGGGACCTTTTTTGCTCTTTTGTTTTTGTTCTTTTTGTTTTGTTCCATTTTACTTAACAGTTTAAATGCTTATGTTTACAATTTCCTAATGGATGCAGCTAACCATAGGAGTTACATATGCTTATTACATTCACTTTCTCAAGTTCCATGTGTATTCTACAATATTAGTTGACAATTTGTTTTTGCTACTTTTAGTTTTGTTACTTTTGTTGGTTTATTCTGTATTCTAATTTACTCTATAAGTTTGCAATTAGACTTGATACATTTTACGTCTTATTTTCAGTCTTCGTGTACTTATATTTTTATTTACTTTACAAGATTCTTAACACAGTTTTTTATCGGCATTGTTACATTATTGACATTTTTTAATAATTCTAAAAGTTTTTCTATTTCTAACTTATATAAAACGACTATTATTGCTAATTTATTTCTATTATCTAATCTACGTTGTTTTAGTGGTAATTTTTTCCTTAGCTACATGGACTTACTTTATATTTCAATAAAAATTGTGCTATTATAATTCCTGGTATAAATTGTCGTTGTGCATCTTCATTGCTAACTCAATATCTTATTTCTATGCTTATCTATTTATTACTAATTACTTTTATTACTATATGTTTCCTTGTTGGTTAAAGCAATTCGGGCCGGTCACCTAATTGACCCATGCTTTACAACCGGAGGTCGTGAGTTCTTTTTATCCAATCCCACGGGGAAACTACCTTGTGTCATCCCTATTTTCTGGTTAATTCAGACAATATGAACCGATTACCCGATTGTTTCAAAAGTAAGATGATTCATTCTTAGCGAAATATGTTAAAAGTCGGGTCCAGTTTTCAATCCCATTTTTGGCAGCCCATATAGGATGACAGTAGATTGCAGTTTAGAGTGTTTAAAGTATTATGTGCCCAAAAATATTACACAAATCACAATGCAATAAAAAAAAATACTAATAACAATGTACTATAAACGCACGCACGTAAATCTTTATTTACGCTTATCTAAATAAAACGTAAAAAAAAAAATCCGTTTAAATACCAAAATATTTTTCCACTCTTTGTTATAACTAAATAAACCTATGCCTTACTGTACCCCTGGTTAATGTTTTAATCAAAACAGGAATGTTCCATATTGTTTCAACTTTCATTAGGTGCTAACATAAAATCACGCACTTTGTATGCTAAGGCTGTAATTAATAAATTTCATTGAATAAAGCTTAATAAATTTCTAATTTAGAAAATAAGTAAATGTTTAAATTTATTTTTAATAAAATCAATGCATAGTTTAAGACTTATTCTTATATTTTATATTTTTATGGTTTGATGTTTATGCGAATTTTTTATATTAAGTTAATGTAGCATACCACGAAAGACGCAACTAGGCTGTAAATAAAGCTTTAAAAAAATTGTGACATTAGTCTATTTTTACAAACATAAAATAAAAAAAAACTTTATGAGTAGCATTAACTGTCTAAAGAAAAACAACAATTACGTACCTGCATGTACTGCTGCTTATTGCTTTAATCGAAACGGAAATGTTCAACATTGTTTCAAGTTTCATTGGATACTAACACAAAATCGCCTACTTTATATTCCACGCATAGACGGAATTAAATCCTTTTTACACAATGCTTAGCTAGAGCTATGATTTTTGAAACGTAACAGAAATTCAATGTAATCTTACTTTTGCAAAACATGTATTTTTATTTATGGTCGTGATCTCTAAAATGGCCCATAGATTAATTTTGGCATGCGTCACGCTCAACTTTAAAGTTGAGCCGACGCCCTTTTTGCCCAATCGGTAAAGTCAGATCTTTTGTTATTTCATTATAATTTTACACCTATATCATAAAGCTATAATAAAATTTAACTATTATTTCTTAACTCCTTTTTATTTTAGTTACACGCGGCGCTTAGAAACTTTATTTGATGTTCATGTACATATATTTCCACGTCATTTTACGTTAATTTATGTGTTTATTTTAATTAACGTTTCGCTGCATTCGCGCCAAAACTTTTGAATTTCACAATTCGAGGCTGAAAATTAGCGTGGTTGACTTACAAACTAAATGAAGACAATCATGCTACTCTTTACTTAAGACCACATAGTGTATACGACAGCGGATTGCTTAGCGAGTTTCATTACGATACAGCTTGCACTTAATATTAGAACATAATACAGAGACTATAGTACTTAATGGACTATACTAGATACTTTTTTTTGGTGTTTAGTTTCTTACTTAACTGTTTTGTACGTTTTATTCGTAAAATATCGTCAATGTCATACTTTTATGCACATAAGTACAAATCAACATAAAAACCAATAAGCTCTCACAGTAAACGCATGAACAGATAGAAATAATTTTCTTGCGATCAAACATAATATAAAAATCCAATATTTGACTTAAATAAATAGTATAGCAATAATGTTGCCAAGATAGAAATAGTACGTTAATATAGACGATATTTTTAAGATAGAAGAACTAGCTTACTTAAGTTTTCCTTCTTGCTATCTATCAATATGATCACGAAGATATTTTGTGTATAGTCATACTTTAAAATATCAGAAATATGTATAAACAAGATTGCCTCGTAGCCTAGTGGTATGGGCGTGTGGTTTAGAAACCGGAGATCGTGGGTTCGAATCCAGCGGGGACTCAACTAAATTTTCATTGTTGTTTTCCTAGTTGGTAAGGGCAATTTGGGCGATCACCCAATTATCAATTCCAATTATACAAATCAATTTTATTTCAAATTAATCGGATCGTATAAAATAAATTAAACTAATTTATCTCTATAAATTAGTTTAATTTATTCTAATAAAAGAAATTAAAGCAAGCTTTGCCTTACGAATGATATTTAAAATGTTTTACAAGTAGTTCTACAACAATATTATTGTATCTATATCCATATTTTTAATATATAGGTAAACGTTTCATAGGTATATCCTTAGGCTATTCTGACATTGTAAATAAAATATAATTAATTGACATAAATAATAGAATAAAATATAGAATCTATCAAATATATAAATATCAGACTCTAACCTGACTTGTGATAGGTTTAACCTATCAAACTTTTATAAAAACACAGTTAAGTCTTTGGCTATAAAGTCCTCTGTTTCTTTTGAGCAGAGAAGTAATGTGACATGAAATGCCTTGGAATATGTTCCAAGTAATTCAAATAAAATTTTAAGATAACAAAGGCCGTCCCTAGCGTATTTAATTTTAATTATCTATGTATCAATGAGAAAAAAATAAATTTAAAAAACAAATCACATAATAAAAATAAGAACCATTGAATTATCCTGGTACATCAAAACATTCAGGAAAGAGCCAGTTAGGAACTAGAAGTTGAACTTTGTTTAATCAATTGCATAATCAGTACAGAACACTGGCTATATGATAATCAGATAATGTTTAACCTTGGATGTTATCAGGCTCCTAGCGTGTTCAACAAAAATCTATATCATCATCATCATCATCATCATCATTACCATCAGCCTGTGTCAGTCCACTGCTGGACGTAGGCTTCCCCTAATGCACGCCACCGCCGTCATCACACCTACCGCTATCTTGCTGCAGTGGGCGTCCTACACTACGTTTGCCGAGCCTCGGTCTACATTCCAGAACTTTCCGACTCCAGCGTCGCCAGTTCTGTGGCTATATGACCGGCCACGCCACTTCAGCTTACTAATCCGGTGGGCTTATCAGGGACTTCGTTCTCTGACGGATCACATCATTCTGATGCTGGTCCTTCAGAGATACTGAGCTTTCCAAGCTCGCTGAGCGACTTTAAATTTGTGCATCAGTTGAACCGTAAGTGTACAAGTCTCGGCACCGTAGGTCATAACGGTAGGACGCACTGATCAAGACTTTCGATTTGAGGTATATATGGTATCGAAGAACTATATGCGGTGGCTCAAAAAATACTTTTTAAAAATAATTTATAAATCAAAATCCTATGATATAAGTAAGCCTCTCTCAGTTGAGCAGACCATTGAAATAGCCTTTGCAGAGCTTGAGCAGTTCATAGTTGTATGTTTATCTGAGGGGGTCTGTATACAGACCTCCCAGTGCGTTATATAAATCTTTCAAAAAATATATTGTTACTAAAATTATCTGAATGTAATAAAAATATAGTAGTTTGTGGTGATTTTAACATAAATTTATTATATAATACAACTACCACTATTAGATTCAGATCATTGTTAAATTCATATATCTTTTTAAATCGATTTTTCGAACCAACAAGAACTACTGCCTTCTCGGCAACATGTATAGATAACATATTTACAAATTGTATACCTCTTAATAAATGCATTAACATATTAAATGTTATCATCGGATCATTGTAGACAATTAGCCTCTTTTGACTCTTATAATAGATCTCACAAAAATAAAGAAATGTTTATTCCTAGTAGTTTCGACGTAATATAGACAATATTTTTAAGATAGAAGAACTTGCTTGCTTAAGTTTTCCTTCTTGCTATCTATCAATATGATCACGAAGATATTTTGTGTATAGTCATACTTTAAAAATATACAGAAATATGTATAAACAAGATTGCCTCCGTAGCCTAGTGGTATGGGCTTGTGCTTTAGAAACCGGAGGTCGTGGGTTCGAATCCTGCAGGGACTCAACAAATTTTCATTGTTGTTTCCTAAGTTGATTATTTCGATTGATCGCACTCGACATGCGTCTGATGGGCATGTAAAAAGTCGGTGTACAGAACGACTTTAACCTTAGTCGAGAGATTAAGGTGATTTTATACGTAAGCGCAAAATCAATTATTATAAAAATGTAACTCTGAAAAATTATTTCTGATTATCCCATATTATCCCAATCGGAGCATCATAAATTTTGAAATAGCGACTAGAAATTGAATGTGTAAATCTAGGATATTTGTCAATATTTTTTTTATTTATGTTTATCTCTTAACAAACTTGATCATTTAACATATCTACACTAATATAGCTCAAGTATTTTGAAGAAAACAACCTAAACCCACGAATAATATAAAAAATCAAAACTTTAAGTAATACATATTATACATTTTTTTTTTATTTTCATCAGATTAATCTTTAAATGGTAAAATGTGAACAACAAAAGTATGATATCTATATCTTATGATATCTATACGAGTATATTAATAAAATACTAAAGATTAAAATACAAATGATTTCGTAACTTCTAGACAAATTTTATTGAAAGAAAAAAACATAATAATATTTACACTTAAATTGCGAAATTCATACATGGTACACCTATTTGCTGTTTGCGCAACTTAATCGCTTGGGAGAATCATGTTACTATGGTTTAATTTGACAAGAAGGCATCTAAAAAAGTTTATATTATTGACGCATTAATTACAACTTGGTAGAAATCATTTTACATTAAATTTATATCTAAGTCACAATTTAAAAGACAAAATAAAAAATAAGAGAAGTTTTCACACACTATTTGTTTATATATTTTATTACTATATTCTGAAGTGATCAATTGCTCTAGCAAATTTATGAATTCTTTGACAATATTTGTCTGTTTATTATATCAAAAAACATATTAATTTTTTACAATCTTCCGATACGCTGACTTCTTATAAGATATAAACTGTGGCAAACGTTCTTTTGGTCCATCTTCAAGCAGTCGTAACAAACGCAAAAGGAAAAATATGTACAGAATAATTACTTCATTATATTTACGAGCGATATTCACTGAAGTTATCCATTTATATGTAATCCACATGACAAAAAGGTATTTTTTCATTTTATCTATATATTTCATTATTTCTACGATACCGTTAACGTTACGTTTACCGTTACCGTAGAACTTAATGATACTTCAAATAGATTAAATATATACTCACTTACCTAATAACGTCAAAGACGTAAGATAACGTAAGCCAAATTATGTCTTATGTCATTGGCAAATAGCAAATTTGTAGATGCGTCTACTATATTAAATAATGAATTAAAAATAGAATACAATTTTGTTAAACAATATGTATTCTTATTTCTTTATTTCTGATTTATTAACATTTGTCTATGAGTTGACTGTTAAAACATGTAGCTGCACCAATACGTTTTTTAAAGATTGCGGCTAAATGTAGGATAAATCAATAAGAATTTCGACAAAAATATTTGCACTGTTTTCACAATGAAATTTAGATTTTTAATTATCGAGTAGTATAAAAAAATATACAAGACTAGATAACCAATGCACCGATGCGATTTGATTAGGGATATAACGGTTACAAAACGCTGTCACGAACAAAATATTGTGAAAAAAGTTATGACGCTTTGATTTATAGTATTTTAATTTACCAATTGCGAAAAGCTTCACCAATTGGTTGGCCCAGAGTTAGCAACAATATCCAGGCCGAAAAGTGCGCGGATCTTCGCATCTCGGGCCTGGATGATTCATTGTAAAGACTGAGGTGCTGGTCACCTCCGTAAAAGAAGGGGAAATCCGCCGGGACCGGTCCGGTCTCGATGGTGTAGTGGTGAGTCTGCCCTATTGCAGCCACCAAGAAAATAATTGGTGGTGGGCGCCTCTAATCGGGTGGTGCTCGGTGCGGATCAAACTGCGCGTGCGCGTCCAATGCGCTGCTTCCGGTGCCTCGAAATAGGGCACGTAGCGGAGCAGTGTCATACGGGCGTCGACCGCAGCAGTGCCTGCTACCGCTGTGGCCAGCTGGGCCACCAGAGCAGAGGCTGCGAGGCCGTGCCGCACTGCATCCTGTGCGCCGCGGCTAACAAACCGGCTGGCCACAAATTGGGGAGTGCGGCCTGCACCACCAAACCCGACAGGAGGCGGAGGAGCAAGGTGAGGCCTGGGCTTGGAAGCCAGGTGCCCAAGCCCAGCGCTTCGGCTGAGGGGACTCAAATGGCCGTCCAATAAAGATGGCCACGCTGAGCATCCTGCAGACAAATCTGAACCACTGCGCCAGAGCTCAGGATCTGTTGTTTCAGAGCATGGCGCAGTGGTCGATTCAGGTGGCCGTAGTGTCGGAACCGTATTACGTTCCCCCCGGCAATAACTGGGCCGGGGACCTGTCCGACACTGCGGCAGTGGTCTGTGGGACTGCTGCGGGGTCCCCTCAACCGAGGGATGTGAAGAAAGGTCCAGGCTTCGTCGGCGCTCTGTTGGGAGATATTGTAGTCGTTTCAGCGTACTTTTCTCCCAACAGATGGGGCTGCTTCGGCGGCCAGCGCTGGTGGGGTTGCAGATGAGTGCAAAACGTTCCTGTGACCCCACCCTAAAGGCGTCAGGAAGGAACAACGTGGTGGTTTTAGTCGGTGCGAGTCCGACATAATCCGTCTTGCCCCGCGAGACGGGTATGCGTAGGCATTGCCTCACGGTAAAAAAGGGCGTCCACACTACGTTTGCCGAGCCTCGGTCTCCATTCCAGAACCTTCCAACTCTAACGGTCGTCGTTCTGCGCCTTATATGACCGGCCCACTGCCGACTTCAGCTTCTAATCCGGTGGGCTATATCGGTGACTCCGGTTCTCTGATGGATCACATCATTTCTGATGCGGTCCTTCAGAGATACTCGAGCATAGCCCTCTCTATAGCTCGCTGAGCGACTTTAAATTTGTGGACCAGTTGAACCGTAAGTGTCCAAGTCTCGGCACCGTAACCGGGTCATAACGGGTAGGACGCACTGATCGAAGGCTTTGATTTGAGGTATATATGGTATTGAATACTATATGCGGTGGCTCAAAAATACTTGAAAAAAATAATTTAAAATAACAAAATCGTACTTATATAGTGAGCCTCTCAGTTGAGTAGACCATTGAAATAGCCTTTGCAGAGCTTGAGCAGTTCATAGTTGCATAAGTATACAGACCTCCCAGTGCGTTATATGAATCTTTTGAATCTAATAAAAATATAGTAGTTTGTGGTGGTTTTAACATAAATTTATTAGATAATACAACCACCACTGTTAGATTCAGATCATTGTTAAATTCATATATATAGTGAAAAGACCACAATCAGTCCTTTGTGACATTTGTTAATGTATGCTCCAAAACAATCAAAAAGGTGTGCTGGAAAGCGTAGTCAATTTACATTAAAAAAAAAATAAAGGTGCATCGAACGAAATAAAAATGACCTTGAAAATAATTACTGGTGAAACAGGAAGGGCTGTAAACAAAAAAGCTTGTAAACAAGAACTTAGAAATTCGGCTAAATGTCAATAATAGAAAAATAAATTCTGATCAAGATGTTGCACCATAACTAGATTTTTTTTCATGTATTCTTGTTTCTACCACCAAGTCACTTGTTTCTTCTCCCGTTGCCGAGTGCTTATTAAAAGAAAATATCAAAGAATATAAAGATAATTTTTATTTTAGTAATGTAAGCGATAAAGATATTGTGTCCGCTTTTAAATCCTTAGACATTAAAATAACTGCATATATGTGGGGAATCGCTGTTAAGGTGATAAATTCTATTATTGATGTTATCTCACCTTGCCTGGCAGCTATTTTTAATGATTGTATTAGATGTGGTAAATTTACTGACCTTATAAAACACAACAAAGTTATTCCGGTAATTAAAATCAGGCGTTCCGGTATTTAATCTACGGACCCCAATAACTTTAGACCAATTCCTATACTGCCTGCGCTTAGTAAAATTTTTGTGAAAATAATTCTTAAGCTTATTAATAATATACGTAATAACAAGCAGTACGGTTTTACAAAGGGTCGTTCTACAACCGATACATGTGCCAGTCTTGTTAAAACTATATTTGAGACATGGGAAGGGTCACACGTTGCTTTAAGTGTCTTATGTGACTTAACCAAAGCATTTGACTGTGTACAGCTTGATACTTTGGTCAGTATTAAAAATTCCGCACACGACTTCCTGACTTCGTACTTGAGCCATCGAACTCAGAGAGTCGACGTGAATGGCAAGAGATCTCTCGGGGTTCCGGTAGGTATTCCCACAGGGATCTATTTTGAGGCCTTCTATCTCTCTGGTCTATATTGATGACCTACCACACCAGGTTGGGAACAATAACGAGATTGTATTATTTGCTGATGACAATTCTTTAATATTTAGAATAAAACGTCGTAACTTACAATATGACGATGTAAATAATACCCTTTCAAAAGTAGGATACTGGTTTAGTGCAAATAATTTAATGTTAAACAAAAATAAAACGAAATGTAAAAGGTTTATGACTCCTAATGTTCCTCAAGCTGGATGTGTTGTGGTCAAAGATGAAGAAGAAGAGAAGTGCTGGATCACGCAGATTCTACTGTATGTCTCACAATCACAATAGATTCTTTACTGCAATGGGGCCCTCATACTAATAGGCTGGCGAATAAGCTTTGCTCAGCGGCTTATGCAGTCAAAAAAAATAAGACAACTAACCGATATTGTGACAGCCCGTTTAGTATATTATAGTTATTTTTACAGTATAATGTCTTTCGGCAATTTACTATGGGGAAACGCGGCTGATACAAATACTATTTTCGTGATTCAAAAGTGTAGTGGTAGTACTAGGGCTTGGGCCGCAAAAATCGCTCTGAAAATTGTTTACTGAAATCAATGTAATGACCGTTTTCTCAATACATGTTTGAATATATTATGTATTTTCATAAACTTAAAAAAATAATTTCTACCCCGTGACTACGGCCACTGGAAAGCGTTCGAAACTTCGGGAATTTAAAAATTTCAAAATTAACGCGATGAAATCTGTAAAAAGTCCTTTTATTCTATAAAAATTAATTTGTGAAACATTGTGACACACATAATATAAATACTGGGAATAAGCAAAATTTTGTTCTTCCAAAAACTAGGCTCCGAAGAACAATGAAATCTTTCATGGGACAATGTGTACTCTTCTACAGCAAAATCCCAGCATAGGTTCAGCAGAAGTTGTCAAAGAACGTTTGTGTGTTAAAGCTTGACATCTTGATAGATAAAACACTCTGGTAATGAACTGTTCGCTCCAGACTGTTTCTAACTATTAAAATGTGATGTTTTTTTGTAAAACTTTGTAAATTTTATTGAAAAAAAAAACATCCCGCTTAGTTTCTTACGCCAGTTCTTTTTAGGTGAGATGCTTCCATTTCCTAACCGGTGGTAGTTTATTTGACAATCAATAACAAATTAATACTTTCATATTAACTAAAGATATTTGACTTTGAAACATATCGTTGAAAGAATCCACTAAAATTTAAAGGGACCGAGAGAGATTGCTAGAAATATTATATAAGAGCGTCATCTACACAGGACATTATAAAATATTGACCACGGCCACTCTGTAAAGAGTGCTAAGACTAAAAGAAGAAGATGAAGAAACAGATATATTTATATATTTTATATTGTGAATAAAAATTAATTAACAATTTGAAATCTCAGCATTGGGACTAGAAGAAGTATACTGACATGTTTTGTAAGAATGTGTTTGGTGTACCTAAAAAGTGTCGTTTTTTATGATTCAGATATGTCATGTTATTAATTTATGTTCGTCAAGGTGAAATGATAAACATACTTAAAAATATTCAAGAAAGATCTGATCAATCAGTAGTCAATTTAAAAATATTTTAGCATCTAAAATGAAAACAATTTCCTTAATTCTGATTAAGGCTAAAAACACTTAACATAATTCTTATTGACATAGCGAAAAGTATATGTATAAAAATATATGTAATTTAAATTATTCTACTTTTTGATTTTCTCCTTCATTTATGCAAAATACACGTCTATATTTAGATTAAACAAATGTAAACATTTTAGACTGATAGAAAATTCGGTAGTCGACGCTTATTCAAACAGCAATTTTGCTAACGGATAATCCGGGTATGCTATCCAGTGGCGCGCTTCACTGATACTACCGCATTGATAAGAAATATTATAGTTTGTACCAATATTTAATATATGTATATAATACAATACAATATCTGTTAATGTCTTTAGATAAATATAAATAGTGCCATAATATATCAAACTTGTTATGGAGTTTAGAACATCTAAGCCATATCTTTATATAAAACATCTGTTTTAATTGTTATAATAAGCGCCTTTATAATAATATTATGATATAGAATTATTTGTAATAAAGTGATAATGTAAGTAAGTGTTTGTAATTATGAATAATCAATATTTTTAATGGTTATATATCACGCTCGATTATTTTATTTTGCTTGACAAAACAATTTTATCATTATAGTAGACCATAAAAGTCAAATATGTAAAGCTTAAATGAGTTTATATTATCTATTTAAAAATGAATCAGTCCGTACATGAAAAAGGAAATCTTTTAAAAGTATTTTAACAAGAAGTGATTTAAAGAATTATAATTCTCGTTTCGCCTTAGAGAACTTTTAACAAGAAAACTTTAGTCGGCAATAATGTTATGGAAGATATTGTAGTCACTATATTTTTCATATTCAAAAGTGTGATATCGTCCGTAAATGATATGTATTATTTGGATGACTTTCTTATAAACATCATGTTAGATCTTTGAGATATTCGTTGTAAGAATAATTTAACTCGATTATGAATACGATCTAAATTATAAATTGGTGTTGTCGTTTTATTGTGTTATTTTACTTCTTAATCGTTATTATCTATATGAGACAGGACCTGGCAGGTACTCAGCTTTAGAACCTACGGCAACAGTCCATGTTATCACAAGAAATTAAGCATACTAGACAGGCATTAAACATGGTGTCATCCAGATGTTATATTACAGTTCTTTTCTCGTCTTTTATTGTTCATTTAAATTTTTACATATGGTAAAAATCTTTCGCGAGCAGATGCCGCTAGCGATATTTCCGTACGGATTATGAAGTGTCTCTGAGAAAAAAAAAATCTTAGACAAACATTATTTATAATTGTCCCTATCTAAATAGACCTAACTGACCATCAGTTTCATAAGCATTTTAAAAACTAAATGTTATTATACTAAGTTATTTATGGTACTTATACTAAGTTATTAATACAGATGAATTTAGTAATTTGTAGTGAATTTTTTGATGTGAAAGGCGTGTCATACTTTTGTTACTATAACTATCTTTTTCTTAAAGTTTCGTGTTCTTAATGAAAATAAAAAATATACTATCTGTATCCCGTTATTTGAATTTACTTTTATTTTGAATAATGAATATATATTATGAATAATGTAATATAATATATAATGAACTTACAAGAGGAAGTCACGTAACAATAGAAACGCGCTCGTAATTAGAAAGAAACATTTATAGGATTTGAGACTGATCTTATGTAGCACTTAAGCTTCTCGTAAATGGAATTTATATCCGTATGTGTCGTTGAACAAATATCCTGCGCGTATTGTTGAGTAAACATTCATATTATTTTTCTTAGAAATCGTAAATCCAAAGTGATTTGTATGTGAAAGGATTAGCCGAGTAAAATTAATTTCAAAATAATATACTTTAATATATATATGGAATATTATGTGACAATTTTATTGTGTATTATTTCAGGTTATATTCTTGCATTTTTTAATTGGTTATGATTTTTTCCCTATTTAGGCATGTCAACCACATCGTTACTAAACATAGACAATAAAACATAAATTGTTATAAAAATAGACATTAATGGTGCAATTTAATTAACAGTCTTTAATTTGCGAGTGCTATTTTATAAGTGGGCACCGCGGGGCCTGTTGTACAAGACCAACATCTAAAATATTTATTTTGAAATCTGCGATAAGTAACTCTATTTTGCCATAATTTTTTCAACATCGTCTCGATATGCAACACATCGTCTACCTTATCACAATCATCACATTTACATTTACTAACCATTACAGCCATTTTTACCAAATGTCTACTTATATTAAATGAGGCAAACCAAGGTATTTGAAGACGCTCACTTCGAACCGTCATATACCAGATATGTTCGATATCAGAGCGTTCGCCTGAATATATTTTCCAGCACTTATATAACTTAAATTTGAAATAGAAATTAAGCCTTTTTAATAAAAATGTACTAATAAAAATTTCCGTACTGATTAATAAGGCCAGCTTGCAAGTCCGTAGGCCTTTTCATTATCAAATAGTCCGAAGTGTGATGGGATCCATTGCAGCCTAAATCACGACCGGCACAGTTGTAAATGTTTTTAACTATCAAATACGCAGCCGAGTCACATCTGTATTTTGAAGCACTTAAAGTAATAGGCTAAAAAGCACTTTTACTATCAGAGAAAGTAAAAATTTTTGGTTCATTGGTTGACCTGGCATCGCTGATTGCTTTATATCCAAAGCAATATATTATATCTATTAACTAACAAGTAATTAAAATTTGTAAAACTTGCTAACCTTTGGTGCGGCTGCATAGTAAGTTTTAAATTCATATTTGGTTTTGATTATACAAAAATCCTTTTTTATGACAAAGTTATTATTTACCTTTGAGTATTATAGATGTGTATAAACTATAAAGTATTTTTTTTTTTTAGAATTAATATGTATGTGTAGTAGAGCTTTGTGTATATACTAGCAAAATATATGTCTCCTCACTTCTAGATACGTTTATATACGTTTTAAGATTATAGGAGAGTTCAATTAATTTTACCGACAAATTAAGTTTATTACTCCCGGATGGGAGGAGGAAAGAAAACACAATACCAGCCCCCAGAGTGATGGACAAATTTCCTGGTAAATGGCTTTACCGCTGGGGGACTATTTGTCTGAATTTGAATCGCATTTGTTTCCAGGGCAATTTGTTTCATAAGCCCTAGAATATGTCCTGGATTGCAAGCGCCACTTAGTCTCTCCTAATTTTTGTCTTATTAAAATTTTACTTTGAACGGCAAAACGTAATACTTATTTTGTAAAATAAATTAAAATATGTGTCATGAAATTTATTAATACTGTTTTCTTTTCCCGGAAAACATAGTAAGAAAAAACCAAAACTGCGGCAAGTGCAAGAAGTTAAATATCATACTTTAACCGTCACTGTAACCTAGTGGTATTGGCTCTTGGCCACACCAAAAGCCGTAGACTCAATTTTTGCGAACTTAAACGCGAAAAAACTAGATTTATATAATCTTATGTTTGTCGTACCAGAAAGGTAACGTTATATTTAAATTTATTTTTCATATCAAACATAAAGTTAGATATACCTATACAAATCCTTAGTATTAAAATCGCCATACAACATTCCGAGCTCACATAATTTAAGGCATACAATAAAATTAAGTATGAAATTGCATTGCATAATAATATTGAGCATAATATAAAACGTTTCACTAAAGTGAAGCTTAAAATGAAACTCCGCCGAGATTTTAACTAAAAACACTATTGGAAACCAATTAATTTGGGAATTGGCCAGCACCGTTCGGCGTGGCGGGATGCGCGCGTAACCCGCCAGCAAATCGCGCGCCATTTAATTCTGTTGATCTCATGTTTGTACTCCGCGCCATCATATTTAAATTGAAATTCTGTATATCCACGTGCTGATGTAAACAAAAGCGGATTATTACCGCCGCCCTTGGAATGGTTGCGTGAAATTAAACATCATTCTTAATTAAATTAATATCGCTAGAATGTATATACGCTGGATTAACTCTCAAATCCGTGTAAACCGTTTTTAATTGGTTTCGAACGTTTACCTTTTTTTTGTATAAGCCCGTTATTATTAAAGTATACAAATTTATAACGGTTGATGCTTCAAATTTTGAATGTGGTAGTTATTCCGATTATGAATAATATACTTGGGACGTACCACATTGATAAAACATTAATAGGACAGATTTTTGTGTTTCAGTTTAAAGGTAACTTAAGATTTAATAATACTGAAAAGTAGATACTGGTGACTTCTCCGACGTGGAATGGCAAGTAGTGTTCAATCATAATGTATAGTGATATAAATGAGATTTATTTGTTGTGTATGTCTATATTTAGATATTAAATTTCATAGTTTTATCCATTTTAAACCTTTTAACAACTTTTCGCAGTAATAAGTAGCTTATGTTTTTTCTAGTAATCTATTCTACGCATGTATTTTATTAAAATCGGTTCAGTGGTTTAGTCGGTAAAGACTGGCAGACAAATATAAAGACCGAGCTACTTTCACATTTATAATAATAATAAGTATGGATTATAACAATTTATTTGTAACGAACTTATTTGTACTTCCATACGGTATATTTCTCACAGATGTGATATGTGGCTTGATTATTATCACTGTAATCTAAAGAACCACTAAGATTTTTTTTAGAAAAAAAATTAAAATTACCGTTACTTCTCAAAACGTATTTGAAACCTAATGTATGAGCAGAAAAATAAATATGCTGTTCTGAGACATTATGATGCACATACCAAGAAGTACAAAAAACGAACATAATTATTTTTTTAGAGACTAAACTGCAAAAAATAAATCTTTTTTGTGACAATAACAAACGTTTTAATAACAATATTCCTGTAAAAGTTTAGAATTTTACAAAGAATAAATTAAAAAAAATTGTGAAGGAACGTTTATGTCGTAAAGATTATTGCAACATAATTAAATTTATAAAAGATAACACAATCTTGTAATGTAATACTAGCTCCAGGCTTTTTCAAATTTAAAATGTGTATCTTATAGCTGTATATTCCTAATTTAAATTTATATCTAATGATTTTAAAAAATGATACAAATAAAAGGTGGCCGAGGTCCTTTCGTCGGTTCTTTTCGAGCTTTCATAGGCGTTCTAAACCAGTGATTGAGACTTTTAAAATCAATAAACGAGTATATTATCACATAATGATATTGAAAATTGACTTTAAAAAGTCTTGTAACCTAACAAAAAAACCTAATACATATCGTTTTTATCACTCTCCCACCCCACGCACTTTAAGCATACTAAAAGTAAATCTACGTAGATACAAAATAGGATTAAATTAAAATTTATTGGTATAATACAATATAAACAAAGTGTCTCTAAACAAACAGTGTGAGACTAAACATTGCTTTCTGTAATGTTAAATGTATTGACTTTTGACCGACCTCCCAAAAGAAGGAGGCACTCAATTCTGAGTGAATTTATTTTTATATATATATTAACTCCATACTCCGCTACAACAGCTCCAATTTTGATATTTTTTTTGAAATGGTAGCTGGAAGGTTATAGCTGTGGTGTGAAATTACTAAATAATTTTGTCATAAGTAGTTTGATAGATATTAAATTAATTAATTAACTTACGGCGCTAAAAATCACAATCTTGTGCAATTAAGTTGCTAAAGCCGGCGAAACCGTAAAAGATAGACTAAACTAATGCTCTACGGAATTGTACTTCTCTACAATAAAGTCCACGAGAGCATGTATCTATATTTATGTGTATATATGTATATAAGAATAACCCACAATAACCATTTTAATGTGTAATTTGGTAAAAAATTGCATTGAGACACATTTAAGGTAATATAGTCTATTTATTTAGTGAAGGTGTCACATAAAACGTGTTAAAAACAATATTTTGATAAAATGAATGCCTTAAAAGATTTGCTATTGAGGAAGTTCTCTTTTACATACATAGGTACATCTAATTTTCCATTTGTGATAAAATTGAACATCACAGAAATAAGAACTGCTCATGAGAAATTCGAAATAAATGTTTAATATTGTACTGAGAAAAAAACTTTATACAGACTGTTTTAAGTTGTTATGACAAAACAACTTGTTAGTATTGTCCTTATGATTATATCAATTATTGTTATTAAAATAAGGCTTTTATAAATGTTAAAAATATGGCTTCTTCGAATTTTGGTACCTATCAAAGGATTTTATCGTTCATTGTTTGCTATTTTTTTTGATCGAAATCATATAAACAAATTTTAAATGAGCAAGTCATAAGTTATTTCTATATAGTACCAGTACCCATATTTGTTGCGTCATCTAAAATTGTAGAACAAGGAATTTTATAATTTAATAATCAGATATAAACCAACATAGGCCCGTACGTCGTTATACGTAGGACGTCGTAACTCTAACGAGTTCAGAGCAAATAACTCATAATACCAGACATGTACCTAATACGATGAAAGACCTCTTCACACTGAAACAGCACTCGCTCTATAAAATGAAATTATGTCATGTTTATCGGAATATGACAATCTTGTTACCTTTATTAACTGAATATACTTCTTTTAATAATTTAAGTTCATAACTAATACATGTTTTAAGGCACTTGTATATTATTCAAACTATATAGACGACTTTATGTTAGCTGTCAAAGAATGGGAAGCTTTACAAAAATTCAAGTGTGTTTTATGTCGGTATGGGGTGGAGAAATTGAAATGTGAGAGACACATCAGCTTAAAAGTACGCTTACAAGAACTCCTTAATGAATGTCAAGGTGAAAAGCAACAAAGTTGAATTTTTCTATATATTAAAGTACATGAAAACTGTCTACGCATATGTTCCTAATATTTATTCTGAGTGCGTCTACTTACAATATTATTTAATACATACATAAAAATTGTTCTTTTAATAAATATTTGATATAATGTTTATTATTTTAACATAACAAATATACCAATATCCCTACTAAACAAAATTGTATTCGGTTAAAAAGTAGAAGTAACTTTGCAAAAACGGCTACTGTGATGAACTTTTGTACACATAAATCTACAAAATCGCATAAACATAACTTTAATTAAAAAAATAATTGATTATAGACTTAGAATAAATTTGTAACACTACTTCGTACATACAGACATACGATAATCAGACTAACAAGTTGGTTGAACGCGTTATTACGTTATTAATGGCATTATCAAGTTCTAAGTACTTGAGTAAAGTTTAATTGTAGTTTCTACTAGAATCGTCTAAACACGCACGGTTATAGAGAGTTTGGTTTGCGAGCATATCTACCGCAAACTCAGTCGCTGTGCTAATAAAGCTTCTTGGATTAAAAACACTGCAGAAAAACAGCGCAACAAAACATAATAAATCTGAGCTTTTACTGAGTTTTCCACTTTGTTTTGTTATAAAGAATTTTCTTTTACAATAAAATTTAGTTATTTGTATTATTTAACTTTTGTGCCATTAAAATTACTTGACACTTGAAAATATTATATGTGTATAAAATAAACCTCTGACAAAAACTTTAGAGCATAATATAATTGGCTATTAATTTTTCTTAATGTTTAAAAATAATTTAAGGTGAAGTCGAGTGTTTTAAGTGAAATTATTAAAAAACAGTTTTGATTTAGAGCTAAAGGTTGTCTGGTTAATAAAAACGGCAATTTAAATAAGTACCCTTTTAATTTTAAACACATTTTGTTTTTTATCGTGATCGCTGGTGGATGGCTATGTCCAATAACAACAGACATCTCTAATAACACACCTTGAAATTATTAGATCCTTATAAAGAGTTCCACTATGATGTACCATACTTTTAAATAACTATTTATTAATACAGAAATTATTAGTTGCAAATAAACTTCATTCTAATATAAATTTCAAGCACAGTCCGGTGGTATTCCGTGCTAAGTTCATCTCTGTTCAATTGTCTTTAATTGGGACCAAAGAGCAAGCAATTATTATGCATAACTTCACAAGTGCTATTATAGTCCTTAGCGTTAATGGTCCTTTGAAATATCTTGGAATCACTGTGGTGGTAAGTTTAAGACCAATAATTTATTTTGCTTTCCTTTATATTATGTACATACATACATACTTCAACCAGTTTTTCAATAGTTGAAAGCTAGAATAACCTTGATTTTTTATATAAATTACGCGCAATAAAATATATTCAGACCATTTTAATGTTTAAATTATAATGGCTATTATGTTACAAGGATATAAAAGCGACTAAGTGATGGCGCGCAAAAATTTTCGTCGTACAATTTAACATTTATAAAATCGCGTAGAAGACCAAACTTGTTCAAACTGTCTACACTTTTTTGTTAGAACCCCAAAGTTGGCGTTTTCATAACTCTTTCTTCTCTCAAAAGACTTTAACAAGATTTTTTATGATGCAACGATCCCAGTAGCGGCTTTAAGCGGTGGTAAAAGCAAAACGGGCTATCCTATAGGTTATCTTGAAATAAAATTGAACAATAGAAATGTAAAATGTCTTCAATTTCTATTTTTTTATAATTTTTAGGACAATAAATATTATTGACGTTATATTTTAAGTATTCATACCTATAATATTACAAACGGTAACATTTTAGATGCTATTGAAATTTAAATATTTAATTAAAACTAAACATAGCAAATTCAAAATGTACAAAGTTACATATATGTAAGGAAGTAGATTAATATACACTAAAAGTCATTCATCAAAAGATTAATATTAGTAAGCGTATTAAAACGGAAACTAAATTCTCATTTCTCAGCAGTGTAGGACAAAATAAGAATAAGACAATATAAAAGTAACAACAAAGAACAACTTCATAAAACGTTTACATCCCGCAAGTCTGAGCTTGATTGCAATGTTATTCCCATTGCAGTCCGACGCTTAAATAACAAAAACTATCGCATTAATTGTGTTTTAATTAAAGTGGACTCTTTCTTATACGACTCCCTGGACATCTAAATTGCACATTATAAAAATTACACTACAATTATTATGTTAATTCCTCTACCGTAACGTTAATTACGTTATAAAAATGTTATAATTATTTTACCTTTATCTATCGACTGATATTGTATACAAAATTAATGCTACCTTAAATATAATACTTTAATCGATACTCCAACCAGTTCTTCAACTAGTTCAGTCAATTGTACAGTTATAATTTATTATTTGATTTTTCCAAATTATCTAAAGGTCGGCTCATAGACAATGTCTGAGCTCACCTGTGTACTTTTGGTCAAAGGATATATAGGGAAATAAAAAAAATAAATAATAAACTTTTTTGGTTTTTTATCCCAATTTTTTTTATGTTTCAGGTATTCAGGTGTTCACGTTGGTAGTATATAATTTTTCATTTCGTGATATTTTGTAATGTTTGGTGTTGACAAATCGGTTCTATTTACGTTTACGTTTTACGAGTTACGATTACGATTCGGTTTACATCAATTTAGTCGTTTTGGCTAGAAATACCAGATAAGTATGAAATTTTTCATATATTTAATTAACCAGACGGCAGCTCTGCATGTGTACGTTTAAAAATATGAAACAAACGATTTAGATTTATGTGACACGGGCATTTAATTAAAAAATTCAAAGCATGTTACGATGTATTAAGTTTATCTATGTTAACTTTTAATATATCTCAAAAAATAATAGGATACAACGATGTTTAGTGTTCTGTTTTTACCACAAGCATTAATGGTTGGCGAAGCCGTCATGCATTTAATGGTTACGTTTTTACCCTGTTCAAGTGTAATTTGACGCATTAAAACATTAACCAGTGATTAAAGACTTAATTCCTTTCCTTCTGGCCAACCTACGCAAGGAGTTGGAATATGCGTTTATTTTTATTTAATACCAAGGTAATCCCAACTTAATAAATAAATGAAGGGGTTCTCTATTATCCCTTGCCTTCGTAACTCGGTGTTGGGCTATTGTTCATGAGTTTGGGCACTTCGAAACAAACTTCCACGCTCAAGTGTTTGCGCTCTCGGGTCTTTGGTAAATTGTTATTCATAGCTTTGTGTAAACGCTGTACGCTAAGAAAGAATGCTTGACTCATACTCTTATCTGTCGCTTAATAACGACTCCTCTCGTAAAAGGACCACTCATCCTCGAGAGTTGTTTCGATTTTTCCAATAGACAATTCATTGTAAAAGTTACTTTGAATAGTCTAGTTGCTAAAGATAGAAAAAGCAAAATGTGCGATGAATTAATTCAATTACGATTATTTCATCAAAATAAGTTTATTAAAATTAAATATATGACGAAATTATACTTGAACCACGAAAGAAAAGTAAGTTTCGAATCAAAAAAGCGTATAACGATACTGTTAAGAATTTATTGGCCAATTAATAATTGCAAACTTTATTTAAAATTTCCGCACTAACTTTTTCAACACTAGTTAAGAAGTTAAAGTATAATAAGGACGACGATAGTTTACGTAGTTCCTCACACGCGTTTAATAGCGGACATGCGCAATTCGTCCTATCGACAATCTTGAATAAACTTAAGTATCAAATAGTTTTATTAGAAATAGCACCGTAACGTATTCTGATAAGGATTATGTTTACTTAAATCTGCTGGTTTCCTGTGTGCAATAACGCAATGGTAAGTTACCACGAAGATGCGACGGTACACGCACTTATGCGCAATCTTTGCACACATAAGTGACATTCATACAGAAGCGCTACGGTCTAGCAAGTCGTTCCCCGTGTGTGTATACAGTTCTCTGTGTATATAAATTTTCGTTAAAGTAAGATAGGGAAAAGAGGAAAAGCGCTGCTAGTAAAAGCGAACGAAACGCCTCCCAGTACGTCGTGACAGTTGTCAGTACATTGCGAGGCGCGTCGGGGGATGGTGTGCTCCGGGGAGATTTCATTCGGCGTTCGACTTTCCGATTTCCCGCGCTTCACCCGCCAGTAAACTTACGTGTATAGTATTATAGAATACACCAATATTATACTGAAACGTGGCAATTAATCTGAACTTTCATAAAATATGGGGAACGTGCTTATATTATGAAACTGTGGTCGACAAACTTTAAAGTTTTAACCGACTTTGATAGTGTTTTAGTTTTCGATCATTTTCTTCCGTTGATAAAGAAAGTAAGTTTTAGATTTAGTATACAATTTACTTAAGTTATAAAAGTAGCAAAAAAATAAAACCGAAGCAAATAAACAACTATTAACAATAACTACTAATTTATTTACTTATATTTTTTACCTAATTAAAAATAATTACCATTATTCAACGAATTTTATATTACATACATACATATGGATCATGTGTTAAAATAACAATAACAATTTCATCACCCTTAAATTTGACCTTTTCTTGATATTCTGATCTGTAATAAAGTTTCAAATACTTTTTCCCGTAAAAATAAATGATTGTAAGTCTCTGAAGATAGTGAAATACAACAAACCGTGCTAGCTTTGAATTTTACAAAGTAAAGCTTAATAAAACGGCACTGAACAGAGCGCCTGGTACGGCGTAGCAATTGATTAAAACAGGGCTTGTTTTTGCTTAATCTGTTGAATATAACTTTGTAAGCTTTAACGGGACTCAAAGAAACGTTTTCGACAGCGGAATAGTAACTTTGTTTTGTGATAGCAGAATTTCTCGACAGTTCCTAGATGATTTGTTACTTTCTACTAAGTTATACAAAGTAACTTTTTCGGTTAAGTGGTTAACCTTATAATAAATTGTTACGCCGATTTATTTAAAATTTTCCAATATTAATATAGTGTCCATTTTATTGATTTTTTTATTTATTGTGCCTTTTGGGTTTTTAAAAACGGTTCTAAAGGGCCAAACTACTTATATGGTACCAATTTTAAAGGAAACAAAGTAGTGTGTCAACATCGCTGCAATTAAGCGATAGTTTATTACTGTAGCGTCACATTTTTCATACCACATTTGAGTTTTTGAATTAATTATATTTAATTCGGCACTAATTATTTTTCATTATCCTTGTAGAGTACCAAAACATACTTAACATTTTTTTATTTTTTATGAAATGTTATCGACAAAATATCAATCCGGTACGATACTCTTTATCGTCAGAGATAAGAAAAAAATACTTTGCATATAAAATGATTTATCTATATATATTTTTTATATAATTTCTACATTTGTTTGTAACAAATTAGGAAAATTTAATGTACATCCGAAAACATTTTATCACAATTATATATTTAAAACATAAAATGTTCAGTTGGACGTATTATGAATGTTTTGATACAAATTCTATTTAAATGTATGTTTGTTTATATAAAGATATATTAATAGTCATTTTTCTTACTTAAGATATAAAGCAATATTCGCATTTATTAAAATGCTCTGTGCTGTATATTTTCCCAGGAGTTATTGTGGTGACAGTTTAAAGCAGGTGGCCCACTCATATTTTACGTAGTTTATTATCTCTTGAAGACTTCATCGTATGCTTTAGTTTAAAGTATTTATCGCTTAATGTAATGATTAAAAAAATTTCTAAATCTATCGAATTTTTAAAGCGGTATATCTGATTTTCAAAATAGTTTTTATGAATATAAATTAGTTAATAATTCCTTATATTTTAAATAATTAACTAATGTGCTCATTAGTAATGCATAGTTTGCTATTAATCTTTTGACTACAGTAACTTAACATAAAATTTATTATTGATAAATTGATTTATGGAATTAATATTAAATTACTACTGTCTGGGCTAATAATAGATTTACGTCGGGGAGAAGTTTGTTTAATTATGAGTAGCTTTTTTAAGGGCCTATAGTAGTTAAAATATAACGTTTTCTTATATTATGAGAATTTACAAGTAGATTTACATAATGAAGCATTTGCCTTAACCGGCAAAATCTTTTGCCAGTACTTACAACCATCCTTCATGCCGGAACACAGCAATGTTTTCACATTATCGTTTAATGGCTGAAAAAATAGTAAATATTTCTCAATCAGCCGACTATAGTAAATAAAACTTTTATAAACATGGCACTATAGGCGGACATGACAATCGTAAAATTTTTAACGACTGCACTTACTATTGAATAGATTGACATATCATTAAAAAGTTTCGTCTCCTTTAAAAAGCAGACTAATAAGGAATTACCGCCTTGGTCTTTTTCCTGCTAAAACGCAATAGTTTGAAAAACACTACCGTGTTCCGGTTTATATTCTTATGTTTTAAGGTGGATGGCGGACTGATAGGTATTACGCCAACTTTCCTCAAGGGCGTATCACTTACTATCAAATGAGTTTCCTGTTCATGTAATGTAAACTAATTCAATATAAAAAGGAGTATTTCTATTGAAAAAAACTGTCTTGGATTTTTTCTTTGACTTTTTGCAAATATTTTCTTAAAAATATTTTTTATCAATTATTATAAGTTGTCTTAAATTTAGCATTTCACATTAAAAATGTCACATCATATCAAATTCTTTAACAATATATTTAAATACCTCAATTAGTTCTTAAAGACATAATTTATACGTACCAATAAAAGCCCACAAATCGAATAATTCTAACAAAGCTTCTTGATGGATTCGATCTCATTTATTCCGAGTCTGAAAAAATATTCCTGTACGCTTATATTTACGGCAACATTTTTATTATCGCACAAGATCTTTGAAGTGAATACAAAAATATTACACCAGTAAAGGGATTTGACAAGCATCCAATTTTACGTTAATTTATTTCGACATGACGACCCATAGGTATTGATATCAAAATATGTGAGAGATATTGGTATTCCATTGAAGACGGAAAAAATTCATGGTTTAATAGCGAAAAATATTTCACCCCGAACATGCCAATGTGAAGCTGGAGAGATCTTTCGAGAGAAATAGTTTCAATCAACTGTTAGATAAAGTTGGACTTGACGAAGCGTGCAATTTAAAATTGGAAGAGAATAGTTTAGAATTGCGCTGCCCGTTCTAAGAGAGGTTTTTTAAACCTTATTAGGTTCGATTGTTACCTGAATATTAAAAAGTACCATTAGAAAGGTATTGTATGAAAACTCCGCTTGTTAATGCATTGAATAAAATGTTCTAACGAAGCTATAAATCAAAAAATGTGCCCGTATTCAATAAATATTCTCAGATCATAATAATATTTCTATTCGTAAATGACTTATGATAAAATTTTCATTTTACCTAAATAAATATTTTAGTAAATTTGATTATCATAAAGATAGTTTGAAACACTTTATGAATTTCAGTTTTATATGTAATTGTTAGTAGTATAAGTTCTATTATTATTTTTGAATTAAACAATAGTATTTTTGGTTACAATGTATCTAGCTGCAATAGGTACAAATGAAAAAATAGTATTTTTTAAAATATTGACCATCTACCCAGACTATACTAACAGACCCATCTGATAACTTATATCAGCAATTTGATAATGTTGTTAACATTGAATCCAATTTAATCAAAACTCTAGTTTCGGACGAGTCATCGTGGCCTAGACCGGTAGTGCTAACTACAAAGTTTTGAACTTCCCCCTGTTTCCCTAACCATCTCGTTATTCTGCCAAAGTAAAAAACCGTGCAGTTTTAAACTAAAACTGACCGTCTAAACTCGTTAGATATTTACGAAAACCTGCTTGTTACGATTTGCAACACTATATACTTAGCTGAGAATAACAAATATATACAAATAAATAAAGTTGAAGGGTCTGTTGGTAACAAAGTAACCATTTTTAAATGATTGATGTAATTAATAACCGATACACATAAACACACAACGTTTTTTTTATTGACAGTCTGTTAGTTCTGGTTAATCTCTCGAATGTTCCATTTCGGCTGGACGTTTTATAAAAGATAGCCGATATAACTGAGGTAATTTGGGTTACATTTCTTGGAAAAAGTACAAATCTAGCTTTTATGTTTTACCACGCGTTGAAAGTCGCGGACAACAGCTAGTATTTTACTATAAATGTTCGTTATATATCTAGTATAACGTAAACAATAAATAAAACGGAAACAATATTTCGACATTTGGTAAAGTCCAACTCATCTCAAGTTTGCAATAGAAAGAAACTGTATTGCAGTTCCATATGAGAAACATATCGTACAGAGCGTTTTCGGATTCGCAAACGTGTCTGCCGCTGGCGCAATCTAGCGGGACGTTGGGTCTGGGCGTCGGTGCATTGTTGTCGACTTGTGCAACTCATTGTGCCACCGTGCACCTGCGACGCGCCACCATTTCTCTTGTTCGCAAGTAGAACACACGGACCGCGCGCCTTTTCTGTGCAATTGTATTGCTTAGCATTGTCTAGTTTCATTTATTCCGCTGCAGGCCCCCGCGACAGTTTTCCCTTTTCTACGCCGAATAGCACAACAGGTCCAATTTAATTTTCACTTGGTTGACGTTGAAGTGGAGGAACTGTTACTTTCACCGGATTGAATGTTCATTCAGTATTTTATGCTGCCATTTAGTATAGTATTGCGTTTTCGGTGCATCAATATGTTTATGAACATGTGCTTATAATAAGTTGACTAACTTAAGTTGTTGAAATTTCTGCGTGAGAAAGAATCAATTATCACTTGTCTGAAAATGTAGGATTAATTTAAAGTTAGATTACGTAAACTGCTTAAGTACAGTAATTCTGGTTTTAGTATAACATAAAGGAAATCTTTCTTTTTAAACCTTAAAACTTTTGATATAGACATAACTAGCAGTCTTCAGATACGAGTTGTCTGGTAGGAAATTGTACTTTCTAATTGTGAAATTCTTTTAAGAGTCTTTGATTGTAGAGATCTCTTATTTTGTCTTTAAAACATATATAATAGTACTCAACGCGGAACTTTCACTGCTATTTACAAATGTTTATATGTCGACATGTTTTGTTGTAAAAGAATTATGTTAATATCAATATATATTTTTTTATTAAAAAAAACAGTTTTTGTACTACTGGGGCTGCGTTTTAAGAGTTATGTGAAAAGTGCAGTGATAATAAAATATTTAGTACAAATTTTTTACTTTAGGGATCGGCTCTCTTGGCGTTCTTTAAAAAAGGCTACGTAGTAAAGTGGACGGATAAAGTAGTGGATGATGATGATGAATTATTTTACTAGTTAGTTTAAGGTATAAAGAAATCATAATTAAATCTCTTTTATTTAAATACCTAATAGCATTTGACATTAACTGCAGTTCCCATCAATTTTCCACTTTCTTTTTTTAGGAGCGCTCACGCCTAGGTCTTCGAAGCTACAAACTTATTTGCCATCTTTACGTTTAAAACTTGCTTAATCTGCTTTAAATTATTCTAATACAATGTAAAATATTTCAATATTAAATATTTTCTACTTTCAGTATGAAATCTCGGTGATGCAAAATTATTCGTTGAAAATAACAAAACATTATTTTATCAAACTTCAATGTAACGCAAGATAAGCGCCGTCGAACGCCAAATAACGGATTACGCTGCACAAAAATCGAACGGGCATCGTTAATAATTTGGAATGCAATTGTTCAGCGCCGTGCACATGACAGTGCTATGCTCATCCATCTTACCGATATTGCATGTCATACCGTATCATGCTAGTGTTTACAAAACGTACAGCATTATTTATCGAGCTCTCTACTTTTACGACTGGATAATACTAAGTTTTAGCTTCACAAATAGATATTACGTAACATACTGAAGTGGACCATTTAATTCTAATAATAGTATTAAGTACACAATATAGGTCAGTGTACTAGTAAGTTCATTATACACTATAAAGGTCGCCTTTTACGAGAGACACTACTGGGGAAGAACCACAGCAGGGCCTATTTCTACTGCGAAACAGCAGTGTATAAACACAACAGTCCCCAGCTCTTGAGGACACCTAAGCCAGCGTAATTGGGTAAACCTAACGTAATATCCCATGTCTCAAGTTAGTAAGTTGTTTTTTAAAGTCATTGCGTTTCTTATAGCAAGGCGTATCTTTTTTAATCAGGTAATCTTCCAGTGTCAGTCCGTCAATTCTGCTAGAAAAACCCTAATTCTATGTAAAAATTGTACTTTTTAATTCCGTTTAATATAATTTGAAACAGTTTATATATTAAGTCGCAAAAGATTCATTATATTAGTTGCACTTAATTTTGCAACGCGGTAACATAAATAAATATTAACGTACTCTCATTCACCGAGAATCATATAAAAATTTCCTGCGTATCCAAACTTCGCACAGCCTTTGTGCGGACATACGCATCCCGGCGTCCACTTTTTTACGTACAAGCGAATGGTTTTAAGCACAAAGCTGTGACCATCCGGAATTCGGGCGCACGGTCGACTGCCTCCTCATCAATCATTCCGATATTGCGTGACACATCAACTTGCGAACCGCACACACACAACACCACTGACAAACGGTATGCATGCGCCTATTGCTCTTTACACACGTCTACGTGGTCAA